>CM076581.1:1479688981-1480154270 GCA_034641835.2 Pinus albicaulis
CGTATGCTTTGTAGCATAACTTATTTATCATTATTCTGGCACTTTCTGAATTCCTTTCTTCTGCTACTTCTGAACTGATCTGTAGATACATCAGATTTACATTATTAACAACTCATCAAGTCAGTTTCCATCAAGAACAACTTCATCAAGCAGGTTCCATCAAAGTCAACACATTGTATCACATTGCCAACAATCTCCCCCTTAACTCATCAAGTAGGTTGTCATCAACTTTATCAAGTAGGTTGCCATCAAGGACAACACTCTGCATCATATTGCCAACAATATTATTTCATCAAGTAGGTTACCATAAAATTCATCAAGTAGGTTGCCATCAAGGACAACACATGCCAACAAATGTCATGATAAAGATTATGAAGAAATAAAAATGAGGCGTAATTGCACAATTATGCTCACTAGAAGTTCCAACATCAAAATAATCTAATTCTCTAAATCCCCAAAAAGTATTGGACAATTATTCCAATGTGTTTGAAACTCCCAAAGGACTCCCACCTATTCGTGATCATGATCATGCTATTTATTTGATTCCAGGAAGTGTTCCTCGAAACATCAGGCCTTACAGATATCCTTATGTCCAAAAGAGCGAAATTGAACCTATGATTGCAAAAATGTTAGAGGTTGGTATAATTCAACTTAGTCAAATTTATTTCTTTGCTCCAGTAGTATTGGTGCACAAGAAGGATGGATCATGGCGCATGTGCCCGGATTATAGGGAGCTCAATAAGCTCACTATTAAAGATAAATTTCCTAGTCCTGTGATTGATGAATTATTGGATGAATTACATGGTGCAATTTATTTTACCAAGTTGGATCTTCTTTCAGGATATCATCAAATTAGAATGAAGACTGAAGATATTCCGAAAACAAGATTTTGAACTCATGAGGGTCATTATGAATTTTTGTTCATGCCTTTTGGCCTTACCAATGCACCTTATACATTTCAAGGGTTGATGAATTCCATTTTCAAACCCTTCCTTAGAAAATTTGTGCTAGTATTTTTTGATGACATACTAATCTACATCAGGTCTTGGAAGGATCATGTTCAACATGTTGATAGAGTGCTCAAACTATTGGAGGAGAAACAATTATATGCAAAAACATCCAAATGTTTCTTTGGAGTAAAAGAGGTGGAATATATGGGTCATATTTTATCTCACAGGGGTGTTAAGGTAGACCCTAACAAAATTAAAGCCATTAAGGAATGGAAAGTCCCCACAACCACAAAGCAGTTGCGAGGATTTATCGGGTTAGCAGGGTATTATCGCAAGTTTGTTAAGATTTATGGGAGAATAGCAGCACCTATAACAACATTATTGAAGAAAGATGCATTTTCATGGACTCTTGAAGCAACTAAGGCCTTTGAACATTTTAAAGGGGCAATGTGAAAAACACCGGTCTTAGCTACGCCAGACTTCACAAAAACCTTTATTGTGGAATGTGATGCCTCAGGAAATGGAATTGGTGTTGTTTTAATGCAAGAAGGAAGACCCATTTCTTTTGAAAGTCACCCAATCAATGGAAAGTATTTACAGAAAGCTATTTATGAGAAGGAAATTTTGGCAATACTACATGCACTAAAGAAATGACGACTTTACCTAATGGGAAGGAACTTCAAGGTAAAAGATGATCATGATAGTCTTAAACACTTTTTGTAACAAAGAATATCTTCAGAAGAGCAGCAAAAATGCGTCACAAAGATTCTGGGTTATGACTTTGAAATCATCTTCAAAAAAGGGAAGTTAATTGTTGTTGCAGATGCACTCTCAAGAAAGGATGAAGAGGTGGAAGCATTGCTTTATGAAATTTCTATTATCCAACCATATTGGATAACTGAAGCAAGGGATGAATGGAAGAAGGACAAAGAAGTGTGGGCACTCATTCAAAAGTTGCAACAAGATCCTAGTACATCTGATACACTTAGTTGGAAAAATGATTCCTTATGGTACAAAGATCGCTTATATCTTTGTAAGAATTCCCAACTAAAACAAATTATTCTTTTGGAATTGCAAACTTCTCCTTTAGGAGGACACTCAGGATTTTTTAAAACTTACCACAGGGTGAAGAATTTTTTTTTTTGGGATGGCCTTAAATCTGATATTTAAAATTTTGTGGCAGAATGTTTGGTTTGCGAGCAAAATAAAGTTGAGACAATTAAGACCCCGGGTCTTCTACAACCTTTATCCATTCCAAGTCAACGTTAGGAGGATATTTCAATGGATTTTATCACAGGTTTACCTAAGTCCGAAGGAAAGAGTGTCAACATGGTGGTAGTTGATAGACTTACTAAGTATGCACACTTTTGTGCATTATCTCATCCATTTAAAACAAGTATAATTGCTATTGCATTTATGGAAACAATTCAAAAGCTACTTGGAAACCCAAAGATTATGGTAAGCGACAAAGATCTCATTTGTACTGGAAATTTTTGGACGAAATTATTTTCTTGTTTGGGTACTCAACTAGCTCATAGCTCAACTTATCATCCTCAATCCGATTGTCAAATTGAGATAGTGAAAAAATGTTTGGAAGGTTATCTTCATTGTTTTGTATCTGAGAAACAAACACAATGGGTCAAGTGGTTACCTATGGCTGAATGGTGGTATAACAATTCCTTCCATTCTGCAGCAAAAATGACCCCATTTATGGCACTTTATGGATATCATCCACCATGCATCACATCATATTTAAGAGAAAATTCTAAGGTGAAAGTAGTGGAAGATCACATCGAGCATCAAAAACAAGTTCTCCAACTCTTAAAGGATAAACTAAATTTGGAACAAAATCGAATGAAACAACAAGCAGATCAACATTGCATCGAGAGAAGTTTTGATGTAGGAGACTGGGTATTTTTGCGGCTATAACCATAAAAAAAATGTCCCTCAAGCAAGCTAAGAAGGATAATAAATTATCACCAAAAAACTATGGTCCTTACAAGGTGATGCAAAATATTGGTACAATGGCATAAAAATTGGAGCTTCCTGCTTCTTCGCGTGTGCATCCAATTTTCCATGTTTCATGCTTAAAGAAGGTTATAGGTGACAAAATTCCAGTTCAAAAAATATTTCCAGAACTTGATGAGGAAGGAAAAATCATATTGGAACTTTAAACAATGATGGAAACAAGAACTCGACAGCTACGAAATAGATGAATTTCAAAGTATCTCATCAATTGGAAGAACTTACCCATTGAAGATTCTACATGGGAGGATGAGAATTTTATACAGAAGCATCCTAAGCTACTCAAACATTGAGGACAACACTTTTTTGAAGAAGAGGGGCATGTTAGGTCCCCATATTACTAGTGTAGTCCCTTATTGTTATTATTGTAGCCCCCTTATTGTTATTGTTGTACCTCTGTAACCCCCATATTGTTATTATTGTTCCCTTACATTATTATTGTTAGGTCGGCTAGGATTATATTATGACCCCATGGAATCCTATATATAGAAGAAGGTT
Source organism: Pinus albicaulis (assembly GCA_034641835.2). Classification (NCBI taxonomy): domain Eukaryota; kingdom Viridiplantae; phylum Streptophyta; class Pinopsida; order Pinales; family Pinaceae; genus Pinus; species Pinus albicaulis. The sequence goes on from CM076581.1 coordinate 1,479,692,455, forward strand.
CTATCATTTGTATCATCCAATAATTTTTCATTTATGTAAAGTATTGGAGGTTGCCCCCTCGAAGTGGCTAAATTATAAGGCATTGATCTCTCTCTTCTTCTATTTTTGGAGCTGGTTTCATAACACTTGCATTATGGAAAGGCTTGGAAATTGTTATTGACGACAAAATTTCAAGCCTATTAGTATTTTGATAATTTATGCTCATTATTCTCCAAATGACTAAGGACAAGAAGGATATTTTCTTTGGATATCCTCCTTTGAATCAAAGAGTCCTCGTCTCTTCCTCTCAATTTAAAAATTGAAATTCTTTCATATATATATATATATATATAGGAAGTTAAAGTCAGAAGTAGATATTTTAGCCAAAAAAAGACTCCACCTTGGAGCAAGGAAGGTTGGAAATGGATATAGAATTAACATCTCTCAAATTCCATAATAATCATTGAAGGATGAATCCACTGTTAGACTAGAGGTTTGCATATATTCCCCATAACAATGTTTCATTGAGTATTCCAAGTTGCAATCATTTTCTAATTTGTTTGATCACCCATGGGGGAATTTTTGGTTTTAATACATAGTCGGATCCCTCCATAAAAATGCAGATGTAGTTATTTTCTTGAAGGGGATAGGCCTCAATATTCAATGGCCCATCCCTCTGATCTCTCCTTTTGGTTTTAAATGGAATTACAAGTGGCATGTCATTTTTCTCGCTTCAATTGAAGGCTGTTTTGTCTATTTATTTCTTTCTTGGTGGGAACTGTGGAGGATCATCTTGACCATGGAGATCATACCCCTGTTATATAGAATGGAATTAGTTCTGATGTCCAACGTCATTCCTCATATGTAAATTCTTTGTCTGATTGAGATATGGGAGATGGTGTTGGATTCATTTTTGCAGTTTGGCTAATGGAATGGTTTCAATTATGCCTATATTTTGAACACCTCGACTCTCCAGACCCATATGATTTCATTTCATTTTAGTTCTAAAGTTGAAAGTATTATTATCCACAGGTTATATTGTTGGGTATTATGTCACTAGTGTTATCACAAAATTGTACTTGATTGGCTGCTTATCAAACAACTCAGTGTAACTGTTTCAAACGAGCTTTTGACTGAAGCTTAGCCTCTTCAGTATGAGAGGGCTCTCTCAAGGGGGTTTCATGATATTGAATAATGATGGTATTAGATGGCTAAATCTATTGGGAATGTAACTTGTTTTTTATGTTAGAAGGTTGAAAAGAATGCAGGCTTGCTACCATTGGGCATATGGAGTCAACAATCAGTAGTTTCAGTGGCAAGGTTTCTTGACATGGAATCTGAGGCAGATAGTCGTCTTTAACAGAGGCAACTCACACATAAAACGTAGAGCAACACTATCATTTCACCACTAAAGGAAGTTAGAGAATAAATTATGAATTCTGAGTAATAGAGATGAAATCTACTGCAAGTGATAAAAACATAAAGATATAGATCAATAAGACATTAAAAACCCCATGAGAATCTCAAGCATGTCAAGAAGAAAGTCACTCTGTATTACTGATATGAGTCAAATACATAAAAGCAACAGTTTAGTGCAAAAAATCTCCAACCCTTGACTACTTCGATGCTTTGTCTTTAAATAGACCTTCTTTACAATAAGGATGATATTCCTGGTGGCTAGACCATCGAATTATCCTATGACACGTCACATAATTGAAAAACATGACTTCTAACATAAAACTGACAGCTACACCTTAAAGAAGACATCTCCTAATAGGACTCTAACTTCTATTTATTACATAACTCTACCTTATCTTTGAAACCATTATATGATGGTTACAACATAAGTGTCACATGCTCGAAAAATCCATAACATAGTTCATCACCACTTTACATATTAAAAACCCTCCTAGACTTGTGGAACATAACCCTATTTTTCAAGAATGCATAACCCTTATCTTCAAAGTTGCTTTGGCTGATGACCTGTCTCCACAACACTTACTTCGAGTCATAATTATTTGATGATAAGATCCATTGACATGTTGGAGGAGTCCAACTATCCAAAACTACCATTAAGATGCTCCAAAAACTTTAAAAATAAATTGCTATGAAAACAAGATAGTTTCGTAGTGAGTTTTGGTAGCGTTGAAAAAGTAGCTTCTGCACACAATAACTTCACTCCTTTGTTGTTCCATGGTGTCAATCAAGTCATGACACATCACCACCATCAATATCCCTCTTTGAAAATTGTAAAAAGTGATTTTAAAGTATAAAAGGATGCTACATATTTTTTCGTAGCGTTTTCCCGACTTTAAGCCTAGGAAACGCTACGAAATTGTGTAAAAGTGCATAGATTTTCCATTTCAAACTGTCTCCAAAAAGTGACCTCCAACTGCTAAAACTTGATTTTCTCCATGTAATGAACCTTCTGAAGCATATTCAATCTCAAATTATGGTTCCTCTGGTGTTTCCTCTTCATTTATGATCAGTTGAGCAATGGGCTCCTCAACCACAGTCATCTTCAAACCTTTCTTTTCCAGCTTTTCATGAATCAGGTCCAGTTGTTCTTGAAGGTCTTTGACTTGGTCCTTCAGTGTCCTGTTCTTGGACTGTAAGTGTAGGTTTACCTTTTTAATGTGCTTTACTTCTATTCTTAGTGGCTGAGTCCATTTTATTAGTTTTTTTGTGTTGTCCAAGGTCTTTGAGGCACTTGTGACTTGATCCTCCCAAATATTTCTCATTTGTTCAAACTGCACTCTTTCAACTCTATGCTTCTTTGCCTCTTTCCTCAAAATTGATATTTCTTCACTTGCATCTTTTAACTACTCCTTAAGGGATTCAACTTCTGTCTTTTCAATGATTTTGTATTTTCCCTTCTTTAATTTGATGACCAGATCTTCTTTTGTGGGTGAGGAGACGTCTATGATGCTTGGTGGTGGTTGAATAGTTTCATTGACCTTCTGAGCCTATTTTCTACTTTCTAATACCTTTCCTGCATGTTTTTTCATTGGTTTTCTAGCTTGAAACATGAATCCTGCATCATCACCTGCAAACTCTAACTTCTTAGCTGTTTTTCCTTTCTTAAGCTTCCTTCCTCCCTCATCTATATCTTCATCTTAGACTATGGGAGTTTCTTCAATATCAATGGCATGTAAGATGTACTCTAAGTTACCCTTAGCCATTGTTTGGCTCCTTTTAACTCTCTTGCTGCCATGTTTGCTAACTGTTGGTTTTTTTTTTGCAGGTGTAGCTTTGGGTGTATCAACCTTCTGCAAAGGCTCTATCTCCATGCTCACTGGCTCAACTTTCTCTGCCACTGTAGGTGATGAAACATATCTAGGTTTGGGAACTCTTTTAGGAGTGACAACATCTACTTCAAAACCACTGATAAACAGAAAGGATTTACAATCTATGCCTAGTATTTTTAACTCCTCCAACACCAACAACTTGATCAAACCATGATGAAAGAGAGAAGTTTCATTTCCTTCTTTTTTAACTTGGAACTTATCTGACATTTTAGCTAGAATTCTGTATAAGTAGAAGGGCAAGTCAAGAGACCTCTTACCCACAAAATGCAGTAGAAGCCTAAGGTGGTAGGAATAGACCATGTGGAACCTCCCTTCATAGGTGAAGTACTTATGAATAATTAGCAACAACTTTGAGAAGTTGTCTTTCATGTAGCTCCTTGGGATAGAATTTGTGAGATTAATTTCACTATGCTCTAGCTTTATGAATTCTTTGCAGTCCTGCATGGTGAACTTGATACCTTTAAGCCATTGTTCCCATCCCCTAGGGATTCTTGTTGTTGCTGCAATGGTCTCTGGTGTTACTGTGAGGTTTAAGATTCCCACCTTGGAAGCTGTCCTATTGAAACTAATAGCAAACTCCTTAGAAACTTGCAAATAACATCCTTGCAATCTTTGGCAGAACTGCAAACAACCTGTTCTTCTGAATATCTCCAATGCAGTTGGGTCTTCATTTAAAAAATTCATGTCCATGGGCTCATATCTAAGGCAGTGACCACCTTTTTTAGTCTTCTTTCTTGCAGCCATGGTGAATTTATGTCTTCTCGGGCTTGCTTGATTAGTGGCACCTGCAACTTTTGAAAACGCCAGCAACTAGCTTGGCTTGGTGAAGCAGCTCTCCAACAACTCAATAACATGCAAGGATAAAACAAATAATGACAAAAAGACTCAATTGGGTAATGTTTTATGGTTTCGATGGCAACTCATGCCTTAATCATGACTCATGCATGCTAAAAACGGTAATGATGACCTCAGGGATGACCTTGTACATTTGAAATAACCCTAACTGACTCGAATGGCATTCACCCTATCCCCTCTAATCATGAATAGACACCTTTCATGGGATCTGATAAGGCAGACAGAAAAAATGTTTTTTGTAGTGTGGCTAGTTCATTTTCTGACAATTTCGCTACGAAACTATTTGGCAGTTTCGTAGCAAAAACTGCTATTTTACAGTGTAAAATGCTATGAAAAGAGGAAAAATTGGCTAAACTGTCCTTTTCGGATTTAAACACTTGGGAGATGGAATCTAACACCTAATGATGACTGATGAGACCTTATGTGATCTATATGGAGATGGGTTTGAACCTTAAGATAGGTTAAAAATGAAAAAAAATTAAATTTTCCTATACCAACTTGTGACAAATGAACTCTATGACCATGTCAAATAATGTTTCACTTTTTTGAGTGACAAAAAATGGTATGCAGTGGTGGACTCTTTGGCTCCTTCAGAAAACGTCGACGCCAATCTTGTGCTTGAAAATTTTTGGACAAATCTCTAAGTCTCTTAGTTTTAATTCAGAAACTTGAAGACATGGTTTAAAGGTATAGAAATGATTTCCAGCCCTTCCAGGAAGAAAACCTACTTAGGCACAAGGCTAAAATGCAACAACTAAAGGAAAATTTGTGTGAGGAAGTACATTCGCTTGGTGTTTTTCTATCTACTTTGGAGGCCTCTAGAGGCCGAAACACACATGTGAGTTCGAGAGGTTATCACTCAAATTTCTTTGTTGAAAGGAAAAGAACCTACGACATAAGGGGGTATGATGTCAATGGTCAAAGTTGATGTTGAGTCTTAAGGTTCACGTCAGTGGGTGGTGCATTTTGTAAAATATGTTTTTCTATGTTGTTATTTAAATTTCGCTATATGCTAGGAAATTTTTGTTGGGTTTATACTGGACAAATATTTAGACTAAGATGGAATTGCAGCTTGAGAATCGACAAGCTTCTTGAATATACTACTGATAGTAGAAATTTCGTATCAGAAAAAAAATGTGATTGTTTTAGTCCTTTATCTAGCACTTATTAATATAAATCCCTTACTCAATCCTTTTAAAATAAAAATAAAAATTATTCAATAAAATGGAAATTGGGAAATAATTTTTTGGATAAAAAAAGGTGGAAAATTATTCCTAAGGAAAAATTTATCTCGTACATTTTTTCATTGTCCACATAATGTGTAAAACCTAACATCTTAAAGGCATTAGCATTAATATGCAACAATAAAAACACATATAAATTGTATACTTATTTTCACAATTCCATTTCAATGTTTCACAAATCATCGTTTTCAATAAATATAATATTGACTTAGGACTTATAGCTAAATAAACTTCAAATATAGTAGGTGAGTTGGTCAATGCATACAACTAGTGGTTAGGCGGCACTCCATTTACCTTGCAAGAAAAGGATACAATTCAAGGTAGGGGGGAAACTGGGAGAAAAGAAGAAACCCTCCATTTTTGCATAAGTGGTGTTCCTCTTTCTCAAGTAGCAAATTTTCTTTATTGACTCAGATGAATGGAATGGGAGAATTTTAGGAAATGAGACCTCACACATTCTTTTTATTTCAAGAAAACATAAGATCTATTAAAATAATATATATTCTTTTAATAACTATGTTAATTGAGAAAGGATTAGGGATTTCTAGTTGTTGACAAACTGTCAATGAAATAAAATAAGTAGATGTAACACAATTTTAGGATAATTAGATTTTCTCAAAAAATAAATTTTAACATCTCTTCATATGATGCAAGCACGAAAGTTAACCATGAATTTGAAAAATGGAATTAAAGAAAGGTTTGGCTATGGTCATTAAAGAACTTTAAAATAATATTTTGTTGCAAATCATCTAAGTTTGAAAAGAGCCATCCACTCAAGGTTCCACTTGTATCAAATAGTATAGAAATCCTTAAAAACATATGGAACTTGACAAATTTTCCATGAACCTAAATGACAGTCGAAGAGATCTTTATGACACTAAATTCAAACAATAAATTCTCAAATGTAAAATGTTCAAGATATTTAGGAATAATAGGCATTAAAAACCTTAACAAGACCCCTATGAATAATACCTAAACAAGAAATTGATTATGTTTTCTCTTGAGAACTAGGATGGGGATCCCATAAAGATGGAAGAACAGGGAAGATTTATAGGCTTAAAAGGACGAAAGTTGGAGAGTCCCCATTTTTCACTGTATAATTATATGACCAAGCCACATGGTAAAAATCAACCAAAAGATGTCAAGGGATGAAAAATCATGGAGGGATCTTACTTACAAAATTGCGAAGAGGAAAATATTGTTGCGAGATGAACCAATCTCCTTGAAAATATTTTTTCTTATGCAAACATTTCTTTAATCCTTGATTGCTTCACAAATCTGAATTGCTAGAACTACCCCAAGCTATGCAATTTGGAAAATATACGATGATGATGATGATTATTTATTGTTTATGATTGATGATTGTTGATGATCTTTGGTGGTGGTGGTGATTATAGTGATGATGATGAGGATGTTGTGGTGGAGGAGGAGTAGGATGATGATGATTAGGAATAGGAGAATGGAGTCAATAATGAGAACAATGACGATGTTGACATCAATGATGAGGATGAGGATGATTATGATGATGACGATGACAATATGAGGATGATGACTATGATGTCAATGATAATTATTATGATGATGATGAGGAAGAGGAGGAGGAGGATGAAAATGATGATGATGATGATGACAATGAGGAAAATGTTGATGAATATGACAATAATGACGATAGAAAATTATGATGACAAGGATGAGGAGGAGGAGGAGGATGAGAACTGTGGGGATGAACACGATGATGAGGATGATGATGATGAAAATGGTGATTATGAGGATGATGACGATGATGGTGAAATCAATATCACTAAGACAAATTTTGGTTTATTGGAACTTAAGAAAGATAATAAATTACTTGTATTGCTTTAAAATTTTATTTATGTGCTCAAAAAGCTTTAAGAAAAGTGTTCCTAGATCACTATAAAGATAATAACTACTTGGTTTGCTTTATAATTTTATTTATATGCTCAAAAAAATTTAAGAGAAGTGTTAAATCACCATAACCTTGATGATTAAAAACACTAGGAAGGTTAGCATTGTAACAAGTGTTTTGAAATTAGGATATAATGTGGGTGTAAATAGGACATTCTAAGAGAAAGTGTTTTATATTCAACCCTCTTAATGTCATAAAGATGGAAAACTATATTTATTTGATATGTTTTCAAAATTGTCCAATACCCTATTTCACTATGGAATTCATGAGAGTTTTTCCTTATTTTAGCAAAGTCAATTTTCTTCTTTACACTAACAAAGAGAGACTTTTCATTTTATGGATTAGGGTTAATTACCTCCTTATATTATCCTAATTTTCTTATATCCTATAATTAATTATTGCACCATAGTTTCTCCTTAAATTTAGATGTAATGAATATTTTTAATATTATCATTATTTTGCAAATTGACCTCCTCCTTTATTCCCAATGATTTAACCAATACTTGACATCTTTATTCTACCCTCGCTTGAGTAACAGGTGGTTTTGGATGGAGTTTCAAGAAATATTAGGAACCTTCTTGTCTTCCATGTTGTTTATATTATTCTCGTACATTAGGTATCTAATGATAGTTGTGCTCTCAATGGGTGAAAGGCTTGCTTCTATCAGAAGGATATGATAAGGTGTATTTACTTCAATTTTGGTATTATAAGTTATAAAACACCTTAATATTTTCATTTTCATTATCCATGATTAGCTAAAAATACTACAACCCCAATCTTAAAAACCATATATGATAATATGGGTGACAATATTTGTAAAGAGGAGTTTATTCTTGTACAATAATGAAAATTTTATTGATTTATAATTGTTTTCAAGTCCATAGTAAGCTTTCCACCATCACTTTAACTTTATTTCTCATTGTTTTTGTTCTAATTAAACCCATGATGAAGCTCAATTTCAAGGTATATGTATGAAGTCACTTCCTCCAAGCTATTTTTGTCATACATGAAATTGATGTAAGTGATCTTTTTGGATTTAATTACCATCACCTTCATTTTGTCATTATTAACACCCACATCAATATTAGAGAATAAATCTTTGAGGATTTTTAGTTTCTTGTCAAGAATCAAGATCATAGGTACTCTTCACCATAAGAACAACACCATTGACATAAACTAAGATGATGACTATACTATTGAGAGTCGAGTTAGGACAACCTACATCTTCCAAACAACCCTTTAACTTGTCAATATAGAACATGTGAAAACCTTGCTCAAGTCCTATATTACAATTAATTCCTTTCAACCAATTATTAACATTCCTAAACTTAATAAACATTCTTGCACAACCTTACTGTAGTATTTCTCAGCTCGAAAGTAACTTTCAACTCTTCTAACATATTCCGAAGGTTAATTTTTGGCATTGTGACAAAAAATTCTCTAAAGGCAATTAAATAAAACAATAGGGTTTACCATTGTGACACTCTTCTATAATGATTGTAAGTGTAATAAGGTTGTCTATAATTAAATGGTATCTCTTGGCATGGAATTTAACTTTCATTCCACGGATTTCTAGCCACTTATTGAATTTTTGTTCCAAAATAATTCCATATAACTAAGCTAAAATGGGGATAATCATAATGGCCCTATAATCAGAGGGATTGTTTTTTATTCCCACTTTTAAAAATAGGTGCAATGAGGCTTTGAGTCTATTTAGGTAAGGCTTTCTTAACTAACAATCTAAAGAGCTTGAATATGTGAGGGATGAGGAGATGCCCTTGAATTTTAATGTTTCAGTTCAGTAGCCTTCGATGTACTTAGCTTTTTCTTTTGTGAATTTTTTAAAGCCACACTTTTTGTCTTCTATTGAAAAAACTTGTTCCTGTATAGAAATGGTTTAAATGTTTTCAATGACATTAGGAGTTTCATAAATATTTTTAAGGTAGAAATTCAACTCCCTCAAGGGAACATTATTGTTTTCTTTAGTTTTACAAGTTAGAATTTGTGTCCATAATTTCTTAGAACCTAGCTTGGATAGGTGAAAAAGATTCTTTTGCTTTCTATTTATATAATACCCTTTTTCCCTTGTAATGATGCCTTTTATTTAATTACCTTATTGAATTTTGAGGACTCTTTAGAAGTATCACCAATGGATTTCCTAGCAATATTAAAGTATTTATCATACCAAGGTTTTCCCATTCTATTTTCCTTGTTACAAAACACTTCGATAGAGAACTTGTTAATTAAAGTAGAGAGGGCTATCATAAAATTATGATGGAGGTCTTCAATATTTTTCTGATTAGATAAGAGATTTAATTATTGTATAGATTCTTTAAATAAGGTTCAAAATTATTTTTGTCAAAAAGCAAATGATTTTGGTTATCGATATTCTCTTCAATGGGGCTTTTGTGCATGACAAAGTTTAAAGTTAGGGTTAAAGGTCTATGATTATAGTTAGGCCCATGGCTTTTTACGAGGTCAAAATTTTCTATTTGGTTTTTTATGGGAACATTAAACATCAAATAATCTATGACATTGCTACCAAGCTCATGAATACAAGTCATTTGATTTAATTTTGGTCTGTTTGTTAGACCTTTTCAAATTATTTGATCTTGAGATTTGCAGAACATGATTAGCTTAATGCCAAATTTTTTTTTGACCAAGCCGTAAGAGTTTTATTGTATCTGCTAGCTAAAACAAGGTTCTCATATAGCTGTAGAGTGTTAGGGTTGGAATCATTGCCTAAAATAATAGCTCAATTAGTTGTTATTCTAGCATTAAATTCCCCTAACATGTGGATATTTCATTCATTTATTAAACTATAGATACCTTTTTCTAAACAATCATAAGGACATTTTTATTATTATCTAGATCAGTTTTCTTATAAGAGGTAGAATTATTAGGCATGGAATAAAAAAATGATATATATATATATATATATATATATAGCATTAATACCCAAAATTTCTATCCTCATGTATTGATTAAGAGGGTCTTTCTTGGGAATTTTAATAATGGGAAAAATTCATGTTTTATGTAACAAGTTATGCTTCCAATCCCTTTGTAGTAGGATATGTTATTCCTTATTGATCATGAAACAATTACTTGTATGTGATGGATCTTACGTTCTTCATGCTCCCAAGTTTCCATAAGAAATATAATATCAATTTCACTTGTTACCCAACTTAACACAAACCCTTTTCTCCATGGATTCAAGTCACTAGTATTTAGAGTGTCCTAAATTACTATTTATTATTATCATTTTTGTTTATATCCGTAATAATATTTCACATTTCCTTCCTTTGTAGGCTTATTTTATCTTTTGAGCTTCCTTCCTTAATTCAACGCGGCCTTTTAGAATGACGTATTCATTTTATAAATATTCTTTTAAACTTGCTTTCACATTTCTAATTTACTCTCTCTCTCTCTCTCTCTCAACCCCACTTTATCCTGAACATTCTTCGTATATAAATAGGTTTTGTTTCAATACCATGGCTTATCAATAATACATGCCCAAAAACCATAAATTATTTCATATGACACTTGTTAATATGTTTTTTTTCATTAATTAATTTAATTAAAAGGGAAAAAATAAACATAATTACTTTGGTACCTTTGAGGGTTAGCTCAATTGGTTGGGTTTTCATTGCTAAAAGCACCTTGCTAACGGGAGGTCATGTGGTCAATTTTCCCCAAATGTCCTTGGGATTAGGCTTTGCTAATAAGCTAGTGGGAAGTGATCCCTTTGGCTATTCCAAAATGAACATGGCTATCCACATAATCACAAAATTTATTTAATTTAAAAAAATATTAATAGTGATTTTTTCCTTATTTGGTTGATGGCAGGTATTTAACCTCCATGAAATATTCTAGAATATTCTTAATAATATTCACAAATCTAGGGTTGAGATTTATCTAGAAAGTAGTTATTCCCTTTTTCCCCTTTTATTTAAATTGATTAATTAAAAAACAAATGCCATATGAAATGAATTATGAATTTTTGGGCATGTGGTATTGATAAGCCATGGTATTGTAACAAATTATATATATAAATTAAGAACTCCATTGTAGAGTGGGGATGAATCTCCATGGTTAAGAATCTTGTTCCATGTTTTTTTCAAAAATATATATGTTTAACTTATATATTAGTTATATTGATGATGATGATGATGATTAAAAACAAAGTTATAATTTAGTTACTTTTATGATTTTATTTTAATAAGGTGAGATGTATTATGAAGTAAGTGCATTGATGCTTATTATGAATTGATGCATATTAGCATTTACCGACTATTCTATGCTAATATATGAGTTAAAATAAAAAACATAAAAAATAACAAACTAAATTACAACATTATTTTAAATTATTATTATTATTATTATTTATAAATATAATTAATATATAAGTTTAACATATATAAATTTGAAAACAAATGGAACAAGATTCTAATTGATGGATAGATATCCCCACTTTACCATGGAGATTATTAATGTGTAAATATACTTTGTTACAATACCATGTCTTATCAATGCCACATGTTTAAATAACCATAAGTTATAACTCATTTCATATGACACTTGTTCATATAACAATTTTTGTGCAAGAGATTCTCTCCAACCTAGTATGAAGAGATGTTGTAATGTCCTGTCCTAAACACTTTGACTCAGTTAAATTACATTATAAAAAATTAATAATTTATCATTGGTGGTCAATTTACAATTTACCATCCCCAATTAAGATGGATTTATATTGGTTTAAATAAGAATGTTTGTTTTTTAGAGTTTTTTACTATGTAAATGAGAGGATTATGTCCAAAATTCAGGTGGACACTAGGGACCAAATGAAGCAATAATGATAAAAAAAGAGTGCAACAAGATTATAAATATGTGAAGAGAGGTGTTGGATTCAACAATTAAAGGAACATTTAGAATTAGATGTTAAAAGTAAAAGGCCAACAAATGGAGAGTAATATATATGTGTGTGTGTGTGTGTGTGTGTGTCCATCTTAACTTCATATCTATCAAGGTTCAAGAGGGATAAAATCTCTTAAAGTGTTTGAACCCCCTTTTATGATTAATAATAATAATAATAGTAATTTAAAATAAAGTTACAATTTCGTTAGTTTTTATGATTTTTTTAAGTTTAGCAATGTAAGATATATCATGAAGTAAGTGTTTTGACGCTTATTATGGATTGATTCCTATTTACTTTTACCAAACATTTAATTTATATGGGTGTGCTAGTTTATATGGTTGGATTAAGTTTATTTTAGATTTTTCCTTCCAAATTTCTTATTTAATTATTAATTGTCAGGTGGATGGTAGAGATTTAACCTTCAAAAAATATGCCAGAATATACTTAGTAGTACTCACAGATTAAGGGTTAAGATTTATCTCCAAGTTGGTTATTCCCTTATAATTAATTTATATCAAATTAATTAATTAAAGAAAATGACATATCAACATGTGTCATATTGAGCATTTGGTATTGATAATGCATGGTATTGTAACAAAGGTTATTTACAAATTAAGAATCTCCATGGTAAAATAAAGTTGAATCTCCATGGTTAAGGATATTGTTCCATGATTTTAAAATGTATATATTTTTTCCGATAGAAAAAGACGAGTGATTTTATTTATCTTTCAGGAAAAATAAAATTACATTTTTCATATGCTATGAATAATTCCATAGATAACCACCACATAGCAATAGATCTAAAACAAGAATACTACTATAATATAAATATTACACTTGCAATGGAAGTAGGGATTAAAAACTAACATTTTCTACATTAGCCAAACTTTTTACCCTTATTTTTATGCACCTTGTGCCGACTATCTGAAGTGGTTCGATAGGAAAAAATGCCAATGCTCTATCTGCATCCACCTAGGGTGCTTCTTTATTAGAGTTAGAACTCTCAGAAACATGGGCTCTTTTGGTGGCCCCGAGCCCATCCAAAATATGCATGCCTATAGGGGAAGATCCTTGTTGAATGTGAATGACTAATCCTATCTATGCTGGCTAATCCTCTTCCAACCAGATTCTCCTCTTCAAATTGGTCTTGGGCATTCTCTTTGAATTATTCTTCTTTGTCTTTTGAAAGGGGAATCTCAAAAAACTGCTAACCTTTTGTCTGCTTGGGTAGCTTCTTTTTATTTTTTTGGGTTTTTATTAGCCCATGGGTAGGAATCCTATAGGTGAATTGTTTGAAAACATTCACAACATCTTAATGGCATATTCTCATAGTACAAAACTCACAACCACTATAAATAATTGTGATTGAAGATTATGTGATATGGAAGTCCTTTGCTCATATCTATTTCCACACATATTTTGGCAATGGTGAACATACCTTTTTCTATTCTTTCCATGTCCCCATTTTTGTACTTACCCAAAGCATTTCTGATGTATTCAAGAACTTTATGGTGCTAGAAAGGAAGGGGAAGGTTTGGAAGATTAACCCAAATAGGCATGGTTGTTACTACCATTGTTGTGGCATCGAACTCTGGAAACCATGGAAAGATGGATAAACTAGCATTTCCCCAAAACCATGGCCCTTCTTGTAGAACAAAATCCAGGACCTTGTAAGTGTCAAATTGGACTAAAAATAATCCTTTAGAGCACAAGTATATGTCACAATTTGGTGTCCATGAAGTGAAAATCTATTGTGTTAGTGCTTTAGGTTTTGGCCAAAACCCTTTGAATCTACAAATGTTAGCCTTATTTTGAAGGGCAGAAAAAGAAGAAGAAACCTCTACATTATTGACCACCAAAGTTGGGGCATGTTCCATTTATTCCGCAATATAGGGACTTGGAATGTTTTGGTTTTGTACAACAAATCTAATACCCCTTCTTTGAACTACTTCTTTGAATGAGACTATTGTTCCATTTGATGTTCTTGCTCCAGGAACACCCCCACATAACCATGTGTTCAAAATGATGGTTCAATCTTTATTGATATTGTAATCCATGAGCAAGAAGGAATCATGTAGAATCTTCCCTTCATATTGCAAACATTGAAAACTAATAGATATACCCCATTTATTTGTAACAATATGTTTAAGAGATTAAACAGGGGCAGATCTATTGGACCAGAAAGTAAATGATTTACCATTGGGATTTCCAATGAAAATATGAAAAGAATTGGTTTATAACATCAAAGTCTAGGAATGAGGTAATATGCCACATGGGGCCTATCAACCAGAATAAGCCAACCACAAACCCCGCATATACCTTAAAATGACAAGGACTACGTGGACATAGAATATCCCCAGAATAAAAAAAACATTGAGAAAATAAACCTTTGACAAGGGGAAATAAAACAAAATAGCAGGCAAGGCTTTCTTCCACTCTAGCACCATCTAATTAGGACTGCCATTGGAGTCAACAATGGTTCTTGTTTTTTTCTATAACCACATCCAAACTTTGAACGTACTAGGGACAAAATTCCATGTGCACATTCAGGCTACCCACTAACTTTGATCTCCTTGGGAGCTTCAGGGAGCTTCATGGAGAGTAGACAACTGTTTCGGCAAAGAGGTGGACCAAACCCTACCATATTCATATATATTCACATATAGGAGCTCACTAAATCGTGAACCAGTGTAGACAAGAGCATTAGGGCTAAGACCACACATGGTGGCGATGTCCTGTTCACTTTTACATCACAATGAAACCCTAGTATCTCGTGCCATTTTTCAAATATTATCTCGTAAGATTTTAAAATGTATATATATTTAACTCATATAATAATTTTCATATAATAATTATTAATAATAATTTAAAATAAAACTATAATTTTTTTTTGAAAATTCAACAAAAACATTAAAAAAATAAATAAGCACACTCCCCAAAATTTATATATATATATATATATATATATATATATATATATATATATATATATATATATATATATTAAAATTCAAAATAAATATTTTTAAATCCCATAAACATAAATAAAAATTTAAATAAATCATATAAAAATGAAAAAAAAAATCCCAAATTAATATAAACATGCACTATGTCAAATCATATATATATATATATATGAAAAACTGAGATACTATTAATAAGATGCTTTCAAATTTTTAGGTGGTTGCCTAATATTTTTTCCGTCGACCAACTTTGCTTGGAAAGTAAACAGCTTGGAATGGCTAATAATTTTCGGTAAATGAAAAACGAGATGCTCTTCCTAATTTTTTTTAAATAATGGATTTATATATTTACTACTAATAAGATGTTTTCAAATTTTTAGCCTAATATTTCTCTCGTCAACCAACTTTACTTTGAAGGTGGGTAGTCTAATAGCATGGAATGGCTGCTAATTTCTAGCAGTATTTTGCGAACAAACAACTGTCATTTTCATAAATTATTCAAGCAATGGTCATTTTCCTAAAATTTTTGAATTACTTTATATGAAAATATTTTCTCCCTTTATTGAACACTTTAGAGCTTAACCTTTAAATGTGATTCTCGTTCTTTGACTTTCTAACATGAAGTAGATGCATATTTGAAAACCTAACCTTTAATAATGATTCTTCGTCCTTCACTTTCTCTTTCTCGTATTCTTTTCACAATTGTATCATAAAGTAGATGCTCATGTTTAGTCATATCACATGTCAACATTATTTTCAAAATTATATTATAGGGTAAGATGATTTTGCCGAAGAAATCTAAAATAAGTAAATAAATATATTTTAATTAAAAAAATAATAATTTGAAAATAATATACAAATATTTTTTAAATAATTATTTATTTATTTATTTATATGTTAAGTTTATTTTGATGGGTGGAAGAACAAGGTACTACCTATGTTCACTGGCGCGATCGAGATATAGCTTTATGACAAACGACAATATAATGAAGAGTCGCTAAGATAACTAGTGAAGGAAGTTTGGAAGCATCACGAAGTGGGGCTAGGAATATAACCTTTGAATGATCGTCTGGTTTTACTCTTTATGGTTTCATGGTATGGGAGAATGAGTGGGTAGCGGAAAACAATATTGAGTATGCACAAGCCGCCAACATATGCATTCTAGATTACTTGGTACTTTCGTTTGATGTTATTGTAGTTGGGAGGCAATGATCTCAGGGCAATCTTGTGGAGAAGCCAAGACACACGATTTTGGATTTTGGGGGCTAGAGGTCACTGATGGTTTCATTGCCTCTGGTTTGTGTGGTGGCATTCCTAGTGGATGAGCTCCACGTGCAAAGGAGTTTCAGTAAGTTCTGTAGTGTGGTTTTGTTTTTTTCAATGTTATGTTTGTGTTCCAATCCTAGGAGTGGTCTTTTGGAGGTGGACTTCATTTGTATTTTGGGGAGGAATGGTGCACTGGGTGATACCTTGCCCAATGAATCATTGGTCTGTAAAATATGGGTGTCATGCAGTGAGACTTGGTAATTTGGTGTTAGTTGGGGTTGCAGGGGTTTAGAATGTGATTCTTAGGGAGTCTATGTGAATATTGTACCTGACAGGCGAGGGTAGAGCTGGAGTTTAGTATTGGGGCCTTGGGACACACTAGGGGTTAATACTGTCAATTTTATCATTAGGGGTAGAAGGTGTGGGGCTAGCAGGAAATAGGCATGTTTCTACGTTACAAAGGTTTTTCTTTTTAGCAGTTTGGTGCACCTGTAGAGATTCTTAGGTAACAAGATTGGGATCGGAGAGGGTTGGGGCTGTGTGGCTAGCAGGCGGGGAGGAAAAGTAAGAGCGATGGATGACGATGGGGGTGCGAGGGTAGAGTTTGAGGGGGAGTTGGCCTAGGATTGGGCCCCTTCCCGAGGCCTTATGGCCAACCTCCTTCTTTGGAATCTCTAAACTTATAAATGAGGCATATCATTGCAGTGTCGGAGGAAATGAGGTAGCAAAGACATGGTGATCATAACAAAGCCATCACCTTCTTGATCAATCTGCAACAAAACCGGTGTGATATCCTCGACTAATTGGGCTCCATAACAAGGAGTCAATGATGTACCAACGACTCCATAGACTAGATGGAGGGGCATTTAGCTCACATGGAATTCCTTTCTCATGGTGAGGCTCACCCTCCAGATGCCCCAGGTGTAGATCGTGCACCTAATTTCCCTCATGTCCCTTGATGGATATTGGTTGTCTTCTCATTCTCTCTGTATTTTGGGCCTTATGGTATTTTTGCTTATGGCTATTTTGTAAAGCTTGACAAGTTATTCTTAGATTTTGTTTTTCTCTCTTAGCCAACAAATCTGGTTAGAGTGAGGTCAGGAGAGAAGGTGATCCAGGAGATCAAAAATATGCTTAAAAAATAAAAGTGCTCAAACTCTCCCGAAACTAATACCAAATCGTAGAGCTCATCGTTCTAATTATAACGACACTTGAATCACCTCAATCTGACACCATATGATGAAGTTATCGCATTCTGAAGTTTTGGGCAAAAAAAAAAGAGTCAAAGTTGTAGGGTTCACTGTTCAATCCGTACGCTGACATGGAAGTCTGTACGCTGATGTGGTGTGGAATTCATTTGATGATTGGGCAATATGGATGTTAGAAGGGGGCCAATCAGGAGCTGATATTTCAGCTATTCATACGAGGACACGTGGTGTGTTGCTATTAGTTCGAAGGTTTGTGAGATGGGCCAATCACATAGTGACACATGACCCAATCCCATGGTGCCACACGACACTTTGGATGGTGAAAAAATTTGGTTGACCGAATGAAAAGCCTCCATAGGGATCGAACGCATAACCTTCCAACTAACAAACCAACACTCGACCAAGTGAGCTACGTTTTTGCTCGTTAATTTATGGTCGACATTTTATATTTATTGTGAATGTAAATTATGGTTGGGGGCTGAGGGTGGGCTTGCGTGCGTGCCCGACCAGCTCAACCCAAGTTTTTCGGGATACGTACAACCATCGACATAATTGTTGGGGGTTGAGGCACGTGGCACACTTCCTGCACCCATGGCTATGGCCATATGGAAACGTATAACCGACGACGAGAGGTTAGAATGGATGTGTGGCCTATGGCCTGTGACCTGTGGTCACATAACAATGCGCAAGACCAGGGGCAGAGGCCCATTAAAATAAAATTTAATATATTTAGTAACAAAACAACGTAATCAATGACAGGAGGTGCGAGTCAAGCTCATGACCTCTGTGATACCACTCCAATGCTCTACCAATTGGGATATGATCATTTTGTTGCAAAATTTACAGAGCGTTATGGTTTTGATGTAGATTTTATAGCTGTTTTGAAGAAAGAGGCATAACTTGCTCATTTTTCAGCCTTTTTGAGCTCAATAAAAGTCTATATAGGGTTTTTTGAGCATTATGGACGCAATGGAAACATTATTTTTGTAGATTGAATTGTATGTTTACTTATTGAGTATTTAATCATATAATAAAGAAATCACCACTGGAAGCTGGACCTAAAGACGTAGCCCAAGAGGGTTAACTTTGTTATCAATTTGATGGTGTTTGATGTTGCATTTTTGTCCTATTTTAATTGTTAAAAATCTGAAAATCAACTTAAGTTTGTGTACTTTTTCAACCATAGTCCATTACCTAAAAGACATAAACTAGCTTGCAAATTGTTTAATGAAATCTTCACTTTCATTTTTTAGATCAGTCTGGTATCAGAGCATGGTTTTTGTGAAGGTTTGACATAATTTGCAACGTTTTTTATTGCTTATAAGGTCTAGATTGAGAAGAGGAGAAGGAGAAATTGAAGAACCTAACCCTCAATTTGGCTCAAGAATACCACAGAATCCACAAGTTATGGAACACGCAGAAGGACAATGAAAAGAATTGATGTTTGAGGATGAGAGAGATTTTAGAAAATATTTCTTTGATATGAATAAGACGGTGAAAGTGTTGTATAATGAAAGAACAAAGTTTCAAGGAGAAAGTTATAATGAACCAAAAGGTAATGGTGGTTATGGGAGCAAGCCTCCACCTTCTCCTCCTCCTTCACATCCATCCTCACCTCCTTCTTCACCTCCTTCTTCACATAGGCCTACTCCTCCTACATCTCCAAGAGGACATGCTAATTCTCCTTTTCTTAAGCCTGATGTCAAGTTTGAACTACCAATTTATAATGGGGAAGTAAATTATGAAAAGTTGGATAATTTGTTCATGAAATTGAAGTTTATTGTAGGATCCAAAATATTGATGATGTTGTCACAAAGATCCAATTTTCTTCCCTTCACTTGGAAGGTGCATCTCTTATCTGGTGGGGGCCACAACTCAAGAAGATTTGAAGAAAAGTGGTAAAATTATCTCTTCTTAGAATGATTTTATAGCTTCATTAAGAAGGAAATTTTATCCATTAGCTTATATGCAAAAAGCAATAATGTATTGGAAAAATTTAGACAAGCTAAAGGTTAGTGTGTCCAAAATTACACACAAGAATTTAGAAAAAGAACATTAATCTTGGTTGTTGATTTGACCTCACAAGATACTCTCCTTAAATATATAGGTGGATTTCATAGTTATTTGAGACATTCTTGTTGGATCCCACCAATCTAGATTAAGTATGTGTTCATGCTACTCATTTAGAGTCAAGAGGAAAGAATGTTCCTCAAGGGTCCAACAAGAAACCCTTTAAACATGGAGACAAAGGAAAGCGGAAATTTAAAGGAAAAGCTAAAAATAATGCCACCGTCAAGAAAGAGGGAGAGTAACTTACTTGTAAAAATTGTTCAAAAGATGGCCATGATGAAGATCATTGTTGGAAATTACACAATTGAGACCAAATAAGTTCAATAACAAGGGGAAACAAAATATTTCTGCTACGACTCAACAAGATTTAGGATTTGATTCAAGTGATGAAACCAAAATCATGGAAATGAGAATGAAAGGTATTAATTCTAATGTAAGTACTAGTTCTTCTAGAAAGCCTGTTGAATCTCAAAATGATAAAGAAAGAAGTGAGCTTTTTCATATCAGGGTCATTACAAAACATACAAAGGTTGATACACTATTTGAAAATGGATCCCAAGTCAATCTTATTTCTGAAGCAATTGTCAAGCAACTTAATTTAGAGACTGCACCTCATACAAAACCTTACCCTTTGGGTTGGGTATGTGATGATGCCAAATTGCAAGTGACAAGAAAATGTAAACTCAAATTTTCCATTAGTGCTAATTTTATATATGAGGTAGAGCTTGATGTTGTACCACTTGATATTTGTGAGATTTTCTTAGGGAGTCCATATTTATAATGACAAAAAATCCATATTATATCGTCATGAGAAAAAATATAATCTTTTCAAAGATGGAGTTGAGTATAATGCTAGAGCACATCGCAAGAATATGAGCTTATCTCTTCTTAGTGCAAATCAAATGAAAAGGATTGTGATGCTAGTAAGAATTTTGTGTCGTTGATGATTAAATCTAAAGATTTTGTTGATTTTGAAGCTTGCTCAAGATGTGATTCTAAACTCGGGAAAAAATTGGTTGAATTTTTCAAATCCTTATGACTAGATGTTTCAAGAACCTGAAGGGTTACCTCCAAAAAGAGGAACCCAACATGAGATACAATTGCAATAGGATGCACCACTTACAAATATTGAAATGTATAAAATTTCAGTTTTGGAGAATGCAGAGATTGAGAAGCAAATCCAAGAGCTACTTGAAAAAGGACTGTCTCACTTGGTATCTCCTTATGGGTATCCTATTGTTTTGGTTCCGAAGAAAGGTTGTAGATGGCACATGTGTGTGTATTTCCGAGCTTTGAACAAGATCACAGTAAAAAATGCTATCCTCTTCGTCACGTTGATTATTTTCTAGATTAATTAAAGGATATTGTTTATTTTACTATGTTAGACTTGAGAAGCAGTTATCATCAGATAAGAAATGTTGAAGATGATATTTAGAAAACTTCTTTCAAGACAAAACAAGGATTGTTTGAATGGTTAGTTATGTCATTTGGGCTTTGGAATGCACTTTCCACATTCATTAGAGTTATGAATGATGCATTGTGACCATTCCTTGATCATTTTGTCATAGTCTACTTAGATGATATTCTGATTTTTAGTAAGACTCGTGAAGAGCATGTCAAGCATGTGAAACAAGTTCTAGATGTTCTGAAAAAGGAAAATTTGTATTTGAGGATGTCTAAATGCGAATTTGGGAAAACCTCTTTTCTTTAATTAGCTCATATTGTAGGAGGTGTTGAATTAAAGATTGATCCCTCAAAATTTGATGTTATTGTGAATTGGCCTAAACCCAACAATGTAACATAAGTTATGAGTTTTCTAGGAGAAACACAATATTAGAGAAAATTTATCACTAACTTCTCAGCCATTGCAACACCATTGCATGCTTTGAAAAGTGTGAAGTAGGTCTTTCAGTGGGGAAGAAAGCAACATAAATCCTTTTACACTTTAAAAGAGAAAATTACTACAACACCAGTTCTAGAACTTATAGACCTCAAATAACCATTTGAAATTCAAACCGATGCAAGAAAATATGCTATGGGAGCAGTATTGATGCAACATGGTAAGCCAATATGTTATCATTTTGAGACCTTTCCCAAGGCACTAATTAACTATCCAACTTATGATAAAGAGTTTTATGTTTTGGTACAAAGCAAAAAGAATTAGAAACATTATTTGATGGGTAAAGAAATGATTATTCATACTAATAATTAACCTTTTCAATATCTACAATCACAAACCAAGCTACAACAAGCTAGACATTTTAGATGGATGGGATTTCTGCAACAATTTCATTTGGTTATTAGGTATAAAAAAGGTATTTACAACAAAGTTGCAGATATGTTATCAAGGCCTATTATTAATGCATATGTCATTCTTAAGCATAATTTAATCATGCATGAAATTTATATTGAATAATATGCTCAAGATGAAGATTTTAAATATGTTTATGCAAATTTGAGTCAAGGAAATCATATTGAATAGTTGGGTTTTCATGTTCATAACAAATTGTTGTATCATCTTTTCAAGTTGTGTAATCCATAGGGTGAAAGAGTTAATGTCATAAGGGAATCCCATACTTCTTTTATTGTTGGTCACTTTGGTGTAGGAAAAAAAGTTGTTGAGCTACAAAGGTATTGTTATTGACCTCGTATGAATGAAAATGTATCAATATATGTAAAAGGATGTTCTATGTGCACTACTAGCAAGCCAAGTAATATGAAATTGGGTTTGTACACTCCAATTTCTATCCCTTCTTGTCCTTGGGAAAGTGTTTCTATGGATTTTGGTGGGGGACTACTAATGTTTAGAAAATGTAATAATTTTTTATATGTTGTAGTGGATCGTTTCAACAAAATGTGTGTGTTTATTCCTTGTAAGAAATAGGTCACAACCGAAAACATTGCAAATATGTTATTCCAAAATGTATGAGTTCATTTTGGGTTACCTACTTCGATTATTTTTTATTGAGATTCTCAATTTATTGAGAAGTTTTGGTCAATTTTATAGGAACTCATAGACAGAAAGTTGAAGAAGAGCACAACATTTCATCCACAAACCGAAGAACCAAAAAGAAGTGGTGAACAAAACAATAGTGCATCTCCTTCGAGGATATTGTGGTAAACATCCTAAATTTTGGGATGAGCATTTGCATTACATCCAACATGCCTAAAATCGTGCAAATAATTCATATACACTAGTATCTCCATTTGAAGTCTGTTTGGGTTATTTTCCAAAGAATCCTTTGGATTTCATATTTGGTAAAGATATTGTAGTAGATGGAAATAGGGATGTGGACAAAGACAAACATTTCATTGAAAAAATCTAAATAGTGAATCAAAGGGTACAAGAAAAACTAGAGAAAATTCAAGCCAAGTAAAAAGCAAGACATGATAAGCATCAGGTTGATCATGATTTCCAAGTGGGAGATCAAGTTTGGTTGTACATCAACAAGGAAAGATTACAAGGTGAAGGTAAAAATCTCAAACCAATCAGATATGGTCCTTTCAAAATCTTGGAGAAGATTGGTAACAATGCTTTCCGATTAGATTTGCCACCTTACATTCAAATTTATTCTATTGTGAATGTGGAACAATTGAGATTGTATGAGCCTCCTATGATCATTTGTTAAGAACATAATGTTCAAATTCCATCTATAGAATATTTTGCTACTGAATATTTAAATGATTTGTAAGAAGACACTACTCTTGACAAGAGGATAAGAACTTCACGCAGAGGCAATGTGGAGTATCTTTGTGTGAGGCTCAAAGGTACAAATCCAAGCAAATAAAGGTGGATAGAGATTGGGAAAATGAGTGAGTTGTATCCTCACTTACTTGCCGATTAAAAATAGAATATTGGTGGTCGAAAAGCTTCAAGTGGGGAGGAGTAATCCATGGGATAAAAATATGCTCAAAAAATAAAGTGCTCAAAATATCCTAAAACCAATGCCAAATTGTAGAGCTCATTTTTGTTATTCCAATGACACTTGAATCACCTCAATCTGACACCCTATGAGGAAGTTATCATGTTCTGAAGTTTTGGGCAAAAAAAAAGTCAAGGTTGTAGAGTTGACTGTGCAGTCCATACGCTGATGTGGTGATGATGTCATCTGATGACTCAGTTGTATGGATGTCAGAAGGGGACCAATCAGGTGTTGACATTTGGCCAAGTCATATGAGGACACGTGGCACACTTGTATTGGTTTGAAGGTTTGTGAGATGGGCCAATCACAGAGTGACACGTGGCCCAATCCCAGGGCACCACATGGCACTTTGGATTTTGCAAAAAATTGGTTGACCAACAGACATGCTTCTATAGGGTTGGAATGCATAACATTACAACTAACAAACCAGCACCTACCCAATTGGGTTATAATGTTGCTCGTTAATCCATAATCGAAATTTAATATTTATTGTGAATGGAAGTGATGGTTGGGGGGAAGTTTGTTTCAGCAAGCGTGCTCGACTAGTCCAACCGAATGTTTTTGGCATATGTAGAACCATCAAAGTTTTGGGGGGATAGGGCGCGTGGCACACTTCCCGAGCCCATGGTCGTGGCCATATGGAAACATATAACTGATGATGGGAGGTTAGCATGGGCACATGGCCTATGGCTGACGACCTGTGATCACATAAAAATGCGCAGGACCAGGGGTAGAGGATTCAAGTGGGGGAAGATGCCCATTAAAATTATTTTTAATATATTTAATAAAAAAAAATGCAATCAATAGCGGGAGGTGCGAGTCGAACCCATGACCTCTGCTAGACTACTCCAGCGCCCTACCAATTGGGCTATGATAATTTTGCTGCAAAATTTACAGAGCGTTCTAGTTTTGATGTAGAGTTTAAAGACAGTTTTGAAGAAAGAGGCATAACTTTCTCCTTTTTTAGCCTTTTTGAGCTCAAGAA
Source organism: Pinus albicaulis (assembly GCA_034641835.2). Taxonomy (NCBI): domain Eukaryota; kingdom Viridiplantae; phylum Streptophyta; class Pinopsida; order Pinales; family Pinaceae; genus Pinus; species Pinus albicaulis. Next base: position 1,479,717,098 of record CM076581.1, read on the forward strand.
GAGCCTCGATAGGAGTTTTTGATCATTATGGACCCAATGGCAGTGTTATTTTGTAGATTGAAGCTTTTATGTTGATGTATTGAGCATTTGAGCATATAGTAACGCGATCACCACTGGAAGTTGGACCTGGAGATGTAGCCCAAGATGGGTGAACTCCGTTATTAATTTTCTTGTGTTTGATGTTGCATTTTTGTCCTCTTTTAACTGTTAAAAATCTTCAAATTAACTTAACTTTTTGTACTTTTGCAACCACGACCTGTTGCCTAAAATACATAAACTAGCTTGCAAATTGTTTAATGAAACCTTCACTTTCATTTTTTAGATCAGAAGGGGTTATCATGCCTATCCATTGTAAAATTTTGATGACTTACTATAACGTTTTTTATCGAAAAAATAAAATATAATTTATATTTTAACTTTAAAATTAAAAACAAAATTAATCTTAAAAGTGAAAATGAGGAGATAAAACTTTATTTGTGTGTAGGGTATTAACCCTTACTACCTAGCCTCCTTACTCATAAACCCTTTCATCATGGCTCATTTGAATCCACCCATTGAGCATGAAAGAACAATTTCTTAGGCCCTTACAATTCAATCAATATATCATGACAATCTTTAACCATATAATGCACATTTTTTCAAGAAACTATTAGAAGTGAAAATCATTGCTCAATCTTCTAGAAGTAAGGCTCTGTTCTGGGTAAAAATACCTTTTTGATTGTCAAATTTCTTTCTTTTCTTTTACTTTTCTTTCTTTATTTCTTTAGTTTTTCTTCTTAGAAGGGAAAAATTCATCCTTTTCTATTAAGAAAAAAATGAATACATTGGAAAGATAATATCCAAAAGTCATAGTATCCCACCTGAGCAACCCAGGTGTAAATTTGAGCTATATGCCTTATTATTTTTCAACAAATTTCCATGGCTAAAACTTAATAATTATAGATGATAAAATAGAAAGATGCATAAGTTAGACAAAAAAATCAAATTTCCATGATGTATCAGAACAAAGAAATAAACTGTTAAGAAGTTCTGGTATGTTGAATAAAATGATGTCCCACAAAAAAATCCTAGATTAGCCAACAAAATTTTGTAATTAGGCACTTTGGATCCATAGTTACTCCAACAAGGTCAATTGACCAGTTGAAATTCTAATTTTCCCATGATATATAGATTGAATTCCTTGTCCTTAAAAAAAAAAGATGTGACCCATCTCCTTAGTGAGAGCCTTCTTGGAGAGGTAATCTGCCTATAACTTCCAATCCCTATATATGTGTTAGGAAGAGAGAAACTTAATTTTGGTCTTTAGGTTGATAATGAGGTCCATTTAGTACTATAATTTAAGCACCTAAATATAGGTTCTCCCTGCTAACCAATCAATGATGCACTTTGAGTCTCCATAAGATTGTAAAGAAACAATGTTTAAGGAAGCAATGAAATGCAAAAGAGCCCAATAGGAACTAATTTTAGAATTCGTGTTGGAACCTATTCCTAAATTGATCCAGATGAGGTAGGATATGTTCTTTGGAAGAATCAAAAGATATCCCCCTCCATAGGAACTATCTTGAGAAGCTTCATCAAAGAAACCCACATTATAAGAAATAGTACTAGGTGGAAAAATAAAAGGACATGCCAAATTGGGTTTTTGGGGCCTCAAGTAATCCATGAAAAAGCCTATAATATGTGACAATATGCATGGGATCTTGATGGGTTTCCCCTTGAAAATAAGGAAGTTTTGGACTTTCCAAATACCCCAAGCAATGAAAATAGGAAGTTTTTTTGTAATAATCGATCCTATGATCCCATCATTGTAAACATACCTCAAGGGAAGAGATGGTTCCAAAGTCTAGAATTATAAGTTATGTAAGGAGTTCTTCCCAAATAGGTATGGAATATTCACACTGGAAAGAAGGGTGGTCAATAGATTTAGAGCCAGAATAACGTAAAAAATAGACATTAGGGCCATTGAAACACCTTCTAAGCAAGTTATCCCATGTAAGAATATTTTTTTCCAATGAGATCCAAATAAAACATCTAAGCTTAGGCAGAATTGGCCATTTCCAAATCATCTTAGTATACTAGAAGTCCATGGGATGAAGGAATGAGTCATATATTGAATTATAGGAATGTTTGGAAATGATCTTTTGGAAAGGGAGTTCCAACTCCAAACTAAGAAGTATTGCTATTATTTTAATAAAATACCATTAGATGCTATATTATTGACAAAAGAGTCCCATTCTATATCCAAGGAGTCATGCAATCCCAAGACAAAGGAACATTTCTATCCACAGAGGGGAGGAACTTGCATAGGAGAAAATGAGGCATGGAAAAGATGGAAAAATCCCCGTGCATTAAGATGAGATTAAGTCAAGGTGTAAGCGATAATAAGAGGAGCCACTTATAAAAGGGTCCTTTCCAAGAGTGACTTGATCACCATTTACCACTTTCCAAGAAAGCCAACTATGAATCCAAGGAAGATCCTTCAGCAGGTCTCTACAAATATATGGTCCATATATATATATATATATATATATATATATATATATATATATATATGATGTTTATAAGACCTCAACCACTTAGAAAATGGCCTATTATGGAGATATTTGTGCGAGATGATATGACACCAAATGCTCAAACCTGTAATGGCTCTCCAAAATATCTTCATTACGAGGGATAGTCCAAACCAATGTAAATTTTTGAATCCCCAACCCCAAAATATTTTGGCTAAGAAAGTAAATCCCATTTAGCTAGATGAAGTATAGCCCATTGCTTCTTACCCATCCATAAAAAATCAAACATGCTCCATTGAATCTTCCTAATGGAGGATTTGGATGTCTTAGAGAGAGAAAGTCAATAAAATGGTATACCCTTAAGGACTTATTTTACCAACTCCATTCTGCCACCTGGGGAGAACCACTTGTAACATCTATTGCTGATGAAATTTTCAATCCTTTTAATCCAATTAGTGACCTTAGGATCTAGCCCGATATGAAGGATAAGAAGCATAAGAAAACTCTAATTAACCCTATTATATGATTTAACCAAGTTTATTTTAAGAATCAGAGCACAACACGTTTTAATCTTAATAGAGTGAATGGACTCATGAGTTGACCAAGTGGCATCATGAATCAATCTACCTGGCAAGAAACCAAATTGTTTGGGAGATAAAGCAAATGAGAGAAATTATTTTTATCTGTTAGATATCACCTTTTCTATGAACTTATAAATTATATTACAAAGAGAAATTAACCAATAGTGATTGAAGGTATGAGGATTAGAGCACTTTGGAATAAGTGCAATGATGGGCGCATTAATATCAACAAAAATGTTTCCAAAAAGTCTATCCTCCTCCACAACTTGCAAGATATATTTGCTAAGAAAATAAAAAAGGAAGGAAAAAATAAATAGTCCAACCATCAAGATCGAGGCTCTTGTCCTTGGAAAAGGATTTGAGAACATGCTTAATATCCTCCAATGAGGCAAGACCACCCAATCTGTCAGAGTCAAAATCAGAGAAGAGTCAGGGGAAATGCTGTAAAACCTGTATTCACGTCTGAATCTGGTTATCACTAAGATATTTGAATATGCTTGAGAAGTGAGCCTAGGACACCTTTACTAGTATTCAATAGGAAAAATGGGTGTTCCATTCAATTTATTGAATATCCCAAATGTGTTTTTTGTTCATTTTATGAGAGACAAATTGATGAAAAAATTTGGCATTTCCATCACCAACTTGAACCTAAATAATCCTCCTCTTTAACCACCACCTCTCCTCTTTTTCTTTGAGAAGAAGGGATTTTATCTCTGCCAAACAACATAACTGACTTAATTTTATCCAGAAAACCTTCAACAATATAAGAGGATTGACAAGAATTTATGAGGGATTCAATCTCAACTATCTCTCTTTGTTTCCCAAGGGTATGAATGCAAGCCCATATTTTAACTTGTGTTTTGAGAACCTTCATATTATAGGTCCAAGATTCCATTTCAGAAAGGATGGATCAAATGTGCACTACTTCCAATAAGCATGGACGAAATTAGAGAAAGATTCCTCCTGGAGCCAACAATGGTTAAATTTAAAATGAGACATAGGAGGAGAAACATTGACATCCAACTAAAGAAAAATGGGAGAGTGATCATATTTAACCTCCAAGATAATCTAGGAATGATATCTACCCATAGAGGCTGCAAATGAACCTACCATTAATTAATGACCCAAACATTTAGAAATTCCAAGAACCCTTGACCTCCCATTCCTCTAGGTAGCAACCACGGAGATAGGGAAATATCTATGAGGATGGAATCAAGAATAATCTGAGAGATGATAAGAGAAAAAAGGTTGAATATGGTGTTTGATCCCCAAACCTCACTGATCGTTGTCATGAAATTTAATTCCCCGTCAAGGATGAGAGAATGTTCTTGTAGTAGGCTGCTATGAAGTATATGGTTCCAAAATGTCTCTTGATCCTTGTAAGGCCCATAATAGTTTACCAAAATGACTTTCCGATATATACCACAAATATATCCTTGATAATGATTCCATCCATTGAAGAGTAAGGCCTAAGAGCAGCAAACCATGGGTTCTGGAGGACCACTAGAGTGCCTTACCACATCAATGGTGAAAATACACCATTTAGGACATACTTTAAGAATATCCTCCCTGGATTTAGTTCCAGATACCATAGTTTCTCGAATAAATATTACAAAGGGATAGTGGACATTCACCAATTTCTGAAGGAAACTTTTTTGGGAGGGCCTCAAACTCCTCTAATGTTAAAATACATAATTATCATGGATCCCTCGAGATAGAGATAATATGTACTCTAAGGGCTCTAGGTGATTCAGATACATTTGATATTTCCTCAAAGATACCACCTTAGTAAGCTCCATCACGAGCAAGCTCTTTTTTGTTTAATTTATTTTTCTTTTAAATGTAATTTTTAAAGGAGGGATAAGGGTCATCTGAGAGAGGAATATAGGGTTGAGGAGAGTGGTAGGAAGGGATAATAATAATATTGAGGAATGACTAATAGGAGGGATCCAAGGTAAGAGATTCCTTCATCAAAGAGAAGCCCATCAAGGGGTTAAATCTGGTGAAGGGTAAGGCATAGTCAAAGGTTGAGCTTTAATATTGGGGCATATGTTAGAGGAACGGTTCTACTTATTAAGGAGACTCAAAAAAAAATTGAAGACCAAGGGATAAAGTGGGATCATATGATAGGGTTAATATAGGATGGTAGATGCAAAGACAGGGGGAGTGTTGGTCATGAAGGTGCATAGGTTAAGGTGGGGAGGGGGGGGGGGTTTCAAGGTAGGAATAAGAATAATTAAGGTTCTCAACATTATTAGGGTTTGATTTAGGTTGGTTAATGGCTAAATTGTACAATATAAAAATTTCATATGTAGAAAGGGACTCTAGGATCTTGCCTGAAAGAGATTCCAAAAATAGCAAAGAGATCCCATGGGTGCAGAGTTTGATATAGTTTGGAGGAGGTACCAAAACCCCATCTCCTCCATAAAAGAATATGTTGACCTCCTTCGCACTGAGTGAATACCTGGATGCCAAGGCGTCCGAAGCAATTTCCATAATATAAATGGGAGTAGTATTCAAGGGCTCTACTTCTAGAGACTCTATTATTTTAAGACCATTTTCCTAAGGAGAGTTCTCCGAGGGGGTCATGGGGCTAGAGGGATTCCAATGAAAATTAACCCACCCCTCGTTATCAAGAAACCATAATGAGAGGTATCTTCCACTACAAAGAAAACTTGCTTAAACATACACTAAACCTTGTTTCTAAAACTAGGGTAAGAAGACTTGAGTTTCCCCATTGAAACATAATCTTCCTTCAAGTGGCTTATCTGATGACATGTTGTGCATCTAAAAGGGATCTTCCAGATGTATATTCCTTGAAATAAAGTGTTACACCATTTTTTGGTCATCTAACCTACTATCATTAGATGGACCCAAGTACACCATGTAAGACCAATTTTACCCTAAGTAAAATTGCTTTCACTATGTAAAATAACTTAATAAAACACATTTATTGGGTTGTTTATGGTCTAAACAGGAAACCCCAAAAGGAAATATTAAACAAACCTATATTTGTTTGATTTTCCTCAAGGAATAATTAATTAAACAATAATTCAATTATTATTCCTGGTCATGTTTAACCCAAAACAAAGAAATTAATTATATAAATCTTTATTTATCTTATTATTTTCTAGGAATAATCATTTAAATCTTATTTAAATAATATTCCTTGTTAAATATGACTAAATCACCCATAAATAATTAAATAAATCATTATTTATTTGATTATCCTTCAACCACTTCCTTAAAATGATAACTAAATCATTTATTTATTTATTATTCACAAATAAAGGGATTTGACCCAAGTCAAATACTTTTTCCCTCCAACAAATATAATAAAATATTCCATAAAAGGTGGATCTAGATTTGGTTAATGTTATTTTAATCATGCACCAAGATCTAGAATGACCCAATATTTTGTTATAAATAGGAGGGTTTTCCTATCATTCTTCACCTTTTGTTGCCTATTAGATCACTCTGGATCTATACACTTGGTCACATTCTTCATTATTTGTTGTGTGAGCTCCCTTTGAGTTCTATCTTTGTCTGGGTTTTCTACACCAACAAGAGAGAGAGATTCTAGATCTGAAGTGCTGAGGACTTCCAAGAACCCATCCCATTGAGAAGAATTGGAAACATCTTCTTGTTTTCCTCCCAGGTGCCCTTAATACAAAAAATTCTTTCAAAAATTTTTCTTGTCTTGTCTATTGGATATATGGAGCAAACCCTTCTTTTTATTGCTTAATGTCTTTCTATGCATAGATCTGGTTTTTTGCAGCTCTTGTCTTGATCAACTAACTGCAGATCTGAAGATATTGGCAACCATCTTTGATGTTAGGGCTATTAGTTATGCGTAGCTAAAGTGGTCTTTTTTCGTACACTTCGACAAAGGATTCATACTAACAATTGGCGACTCCACACGTGTTTTCAATTACGACCACTGTCGTTTTTCATATTCCTGCATATCCAGCTACTTCAGACCCTAGGGTTTCTTTTCAGCTTTTTTTTTTTTCCTATTTTCATGTTGTTTTTCAACTATAAAACCCTAAAACATTAAAATTTCTAACTTTCGTGTGTTTCTGGCCCTATTGCGCAGGTGACAGACATCAGCCGCAACTGAGACGACAAATTTTTCTGAAATCTGCCGCCGAGAGTGCTAGAAGTGCAGGTCGCACTTTTTGGCCCAAAAACTGCGTCCTGGAGCTTCAGGTCGCAGAAAACAGCCCCAAAACTGCGACCTGAGTGAAAAACAGGTCAAAAACTGCGACCTGGACTTTTTTCTGGAATTTTCCTGAAATTTTTCTAGGTTTTTCTGAAGCTTCTGTAAGGGTTCTCCAGCCTCTGTCTCAGCCTGTTTAGACCTGTTTCTAATCTGTTTTACTCATCTAAGTGGGAACCTAGCCCCCTAGGGCTTTAGTACCCTCCACTTTTTGTGGAAGAGTTTTAACTGTTTCAGGTGTCTATTTTTTCAGAGTTTCAGCCCCCCCTTTTTCAGATCTGATACCTCCTTTTCAGATCCCTTTTAATAAGCTCTTCTCCCTTTCAAATCACCTCCTGAAGATTTGTTTGGATCTACCTTTAGGGCCTCCTCCTTGCCCCATCTGCTTTTTGCTGATTCCCTCCTTTTTTCCAGCCACCTTGCCTCTGCCTCTTGGCTGTGTTCTGCCCCTCTTTTCAGCAGTTTTCTCCTTTAGATCCCTGTCCCTTTCGACCCTAGATCTATTGGCCTCTTTATAGTGTGTTTTGACTAGATTTTTTCCCTCTGTTAGACTAGTTTTGAGAGACCCGCCTTTTTGGGTTAGATTGATGCATTGTTAGCTGTTCATTTTCTGTCATTTCAGAATTATATACTGTTCTCTGCAGATTTATTTTCAGTTACGCAACACACTTTTTCTCTTGCTCTTAAAACGAAAAGGGTTTAAAAATTAAAATTAACACATGCCACACACTCACCCTAAGCGAAGAAGAGCCTGGTTTACACCGCCAGGAAAAGACTTTAAAATCAATTGACACTGCACCTATCTGCCCTTGTTTCGACATTGTACTCTCTTGATTCTGCACCTCCCTGCCTTTGTTGGTCATTCTTCTTCCCCTTGTGCCGTGTTTGTGTTGTCACCATTGCGCCTCGAAGGCACACATCCCAGAGACTTCTTGGCCTTCACCCTCAGTTTCTGGTCGGTCGACCTACTCCTTCCCTCCGTCGTCGAGTTAGACCTCCTCTGAGTTCGCACTCCGAATCCTCTTCTGGTTCATTGGGTTCTCCTTTTACTTCCGGTTCTCCCCCTGTCACCTTCACTATGTCTAGTCCAGGGCCTAACGCTAGCGGTACTCCCAGCCCTAATGCCGGGACTACTACTAGCGGAACCGCCATAGGAACTACCTCGGCTGCGCCCTTGCTCCCCTTCATGGCAGGCCTTAGCCTCCCCGATTTGGACCGGTTGAAAAATGACCCTATACACCATGACGCTAGTTGGCCTGCTATGCCGACAAATCTCCCTTCTGACATCCCAAAGTTTGAAGGCCTTGCTGGAGAAGATCCTTCAAATCATGTTCGATCTTTCCACATGTGGTGTTCATCTACCTCCATTACCGATGACTCTGTCCATCTTCGGTTGTTCCAACGAACGCTTACAGGCGCGGCTTCTAAGTGGTATGTTGATCAGCCCACTTCCTCTCATACCACCTTTGCGACTCTTGCCCGAGCTTTTTTATCTTACTTCCAGCTTCCCCTTCGTTATGACACTGGTATCGAACTTTTGACTTCTTTTTGTCAATCATCTGCGACCCGCCTATCCGATCATGTCCAAGAATGGCGGAGACGAAAGAGCCTATGTCAATCCCCTACCTTCGAAGACCGTGTCTACATGGACTAGTTCCTTAGATCTCTCTTTCCTCCTATTGGGAAAGATGTCGCATCGCATTTCCCCCAAACCGAAGAAGCCGCCCTCCAACTGGTGTTAAAATATGACTTGATCTACGCCCAAATAGGTTATGTTTATACCGTTCTACCTGATCTCCCCAGACCCGGTGGTGTCAATGTACCAGGGGCACCTCATGTCGCCAACGGTATCGTTGGAACTCTCTCTCATCCATATGCCCAACCTCCCATGGGTTATGGTTTTCCTGGGGGAGGGGGCAGCACCTCCCGCACTTGTTCCCCTCCTGGTAGCACGTATCCAGGATACAACATGCCTCCTCTTTTGGCCCAACCTCTTGGTCACCATACTGTTACCCAACCCCCTTATTATTCGTATCCGCAGTTTAGTGCTCCAGCTCCTCCAGCATCAGCACCTCCGCCTCCCTGGCCTTCTCAACCCCTGCAACAGCAGTCACCGCCCCCTCAAGAGCAGGTGGATGCACATCATGGATTCATGGCTATCCAACCACCTGACAGACAGATGGCCACTCAACCTTCCCCTTCTGGTCCCTCCAATTACCAGATCCTCATGATGAACTCTGATCCACCTCTAACCGTCGACCTTAACCTTCAAACTCGGTCCCATCAGTACCCCAAGCCTCCCTCTCAGTCTGTCCCTGAGTCACCTTCTTCAGGGTCTACAGAGCCTCTTTCGACATCCAATGGTCCCTTGCATATCCCTCAACCCAAAGTTGCGGTTGATACCAAGATTCCTAAGGGACCATTACGCCGAAACACTGCTTCTGGTCAAGCTTCTCATTCATATAGCATCGTAGATGATTTGGCACAATCTCCTGCTGTCATTTCAACACTAGAACTCCTCTAGTTGTGCCCTTCCCAAAAGAAGGCTCTACTATCTTCCATGGGCGCTGTAGATCCTGCTGATGACCAAATGATTTTTTTGACGCCCATCAATCAGAACATCCTCCCCTTCATGCTTCCGTAGCCTTCCAAATCCCAGTCAAAATCCGGAACGCTAACGTTTCCCGGTGTATAATTGATGAGGGGGCATCCACCTGTGTGATGTCCGCTTCGGTTTGGAAGCAAATCGGATCTCCTGAGTTGGCCCCTTCCACGATCACCCTTCGAGCGTGGGATGGCCATGCCTCCCAGCCCATTGGCCTCTTCTGTAATTGTCCTATCACTCTTGTGGGCAAGACTGTTTGCGTTGACGTTGAAGTCATCGATGCCCCTCTTGATTATAACATTATTTTGGGGCGTAGCTACACTTACGCTATGTCTGCTGTCCCAGCCCTAGTCCACCGCAAGATGTTTTTCCCTCATAATGGAAAGATAGTCACCATTGACCAGTTGACGTATCATGAGCCAAAATCTCAGGCCTCCCATGAGTCGACCATCTCTTCTGTAGCCAATCAACAAACTGTCGATTCTTTGACCAGTGTCTCTCCCGACGTCTACAAAGACTCCTCTTTGCTTGGAACCTTCCCTGGTCTTCCTCCTCCTCCTGTCTCTGACCTCAGCTCATCGAATGTTTGCATGATGCAATCGTCTCGGGCTGCTCTCAAGCACCTGCTTCGGCTAGTCAGCAACTGTGCTCTCCGCAACCTGCTCCTAGCCCTTCACCTGTAGCTGGTATTCATGAGCCTCTTTACCCCCCTGGAACGGTTCTTCCAAGCCTTAGCCATTTAGGAGCCGTCCCACCTGGCCATTACCCCTCTGGTCAGATACCGTTCCTAGCTCCCCCACCAGGAGTGTACACGGTACCTGTCATGGCCACCCTCTCTCTTCCTAACCTGACCCTTGGGATCCCCGTCTGGTACCATGATCCTCCAGGCGCAACCCTGCCTGGTCAACCCAAACCTTATATTTCTTTGACCCTGGTTCAACCGATCCCCATGACTTCTCCTGTTGCAACAGTGCCTCAGTCACCTCAACAGGAACCACCTCCTGTTGCGACCGCTTCGGGTAAGAAGGGCAAAGCTTGCAAGAGGGCATCAAAGGACACGGCTGCCCCGACAAACCCTGCCCCTCCTCGGCCTCCAAAGCATACCATCCAGTGTGCTTTGTGTGATGTTTTCGGTCACACCACCCATACCTATCCTGAATTGCTTCATCTTAAGCCCATGGTTAATGTCGCGTTCCCTGAGTCCATGGTCCCGGAAGCCTCTATTCCTTCTGCGACCGTGACCAAGAACCCCAAGACTATTAACACCAACCAATCCTGTGCTTTGTGTGATCTCCATGGCCATTACACCCACCTTTGTCCCCGCCTCAAGGACTTCTGCACCTCTCTCGCCGCGATCTTCCAATTCGAGGCCAAGCGCAATGAGTCCACCTCTCCCATATTTGCGCATTTTTCTTTGGCAAAACTACCAGACATGACTGCTCCCATTGACATCTCCCCTCTTGATGTCGAGATGATGGAGCCTTCGTCTAGCATTTTCTTCCTATCATCATCCATGAGACCCTCGGGGAACATTCCCTCTGAACCCTCCCTTGTTGTTTCGCTTGACCTTACTTCAGCGATCACCTTGGGCTCAACATCGGTAGATCCTTTATCTACTTACTCTTCTGTCACCCCTTGTGACGATGTGCATGTGAACCTCTCTTCTCATGATGATGAGTCAGGTAGCTTCGCCGCGTCAGGTGGTCTTTCTTCCACCCGTCACCCCATCTTCTATCATGATGACGACATTATGGAATAAATCCCCACCCCTGACTTTATCTATTCCCCCTTACATCGAACCCATGCGTTCACACCACATACACCTTGTGGCCATTAAATTGAAACCCAATGTTTGGTTAAGGGGGCACCCACATTTGAGAGACCAAGAGAAGCAATTCTCCACAACTCTCCTAGTGTATCTGGTCGTGCCGAATTTAGTACCATTATTCTTCCACATTTAGAAGAACCTCTAGAGTCCCATATCACTTCCGATCACTCTACGGATGATACCCCTTATCGTTCCTTCATCTTCCATCAGCAACCCAATCTCTTAGACATTGTTGTTGACCAACCTATGGGTTTTCTAGGAGAGCATCAATTCATTATCTCAAAATTCTCTCTTTGGGATAGTGACACCAGGTATGCCAACCCGAAAACTTAAAGTCCATTTTCTTCATATATGTAGTCCTAAAAGAGATTGGTAATCCTCCATTTCCTTTCTCAAACTGCATAACCATAACGAAAATAAATGGCACACCACATCATTAAAATGTGTTTAGATTCCCCTTTTTCTAAATACATTTTGGCATGACCACACCATGCTTGGGGGCACCTATGCCCCTCAACTATAACCCTCCTCAAAATCGAATTTCTTTACTTGCAACACTCATATTAGGGGCACCATTTGGCCTCCATACTTATCCATGCTCGTGTTGATTTTCGTCATGAGATACCATCTTGTACTCATGTTTTCATGGTCCCCCATAGGACCTTTACTGTGTGGCAGCACCATCAAGTCGCCCTTGTTTAGAGCATCCAAGTTGAGTCATCATCGCATTCACGGAGTCTATCCCGAGTCCCTTTGTACCTCGCTATAGTCCTCCATCCTTCATTGCTTGGTCTCTCTCTTGTGTCGCATGTTATGACCTTCAGTCCCACTATCCCTTATCCCTTATGATATTGTGTCAGTCGCTGCCATGTCATTCATGTCCTTTATGCTCTAGCAAGGGAAGTCGTCCATTTGCTACTCAGTCCCCTTCATTCCATCATCATCCGTATTAGTCCGTCGTTCGCTTCTACTATTTTCTCTCGTGCCTTAGTTGAGGATCTCTCATCGCTCACCTACGCAGGACCTCCATCCGTCGGACATTAGCTCCTTCATTCCAGAGGATAGGTCTAGAGAGCGGTGTACCTTGGTTCCAGCTTCCACTCTTGTTAGGTGCCTCGGATCAGGCAAAGGGATCTCTCATTTCCCTTTGACTTGATTGTTTCTCCATTTCAGCTCCTTTCAGCATGATCGAGATCTGTATGCCTGATGGTCCAGTGATGCAGCAGCAGCTCTTGGTGATGCCCAAGTGTGTGTGAGATGTCTCAGCCCTCATGAGGGGGTGGCCCTGCAGGTAGCCCCCCACATGCCCGAATGACCTCTTCATTTCAGCCTTCGATGCAGCTCCATATATTTTATGATGTCGACCTTAGCCGCTTGCAGCGCCTCTTTGATTTGCATGTATCAGTCAGATTTTGTGAGCCCTTCCCCGCTTGTAGGGGGCATTTGGGTTGTATTTGTATCTCATGTACTCAGATATTATTGTATAAGTCCTGGCTGTTATCCCAGGCACAACATGTATATGGGATCCCTCATTGTATTTCTATCTGGCTCATGTTTATGCCGGCTATACTTTATGGTTCGGTCCCTTGTTTACTGGACACACTATTCTTTTGTACTTTGTCTCAGCGGGCATAGGTATGCCTCCCCCGCCGCCTTTAGCACAGGTACCCTCTCATAAAAAAGAGACTTGTTGCACCTCTAAGTCTCGTCTCCTCAGGGTCTAGTTCTTCAGCACATTAGTCTACCTCACATTTCTCTCTCTGACTTCCCTTTTGATGTCTGGTGATTGAGTTCTTACAACGTACTTCGGTCATACGATTTGCTCCTAACACTCGCACGCTGGGGGGCAATCTGTTATACCATTTTTTGGTCATCTAACCTACTATCATTAGATGGACCCAAGTACACCATGTAAGACCAATTTTACCCTAAGTAAAATTGCTTTCACTATGTAAAATAACTTAATAAAACACATTTAATAGGTTGTTTATGGTCTAAACAGGAAACCCCAAAAGGAAATATTAAACAAACCTATATTTGTTTGATTTTCCTCAAGGAATAATTAATTAAACAATAATTCAATTATTATTCCTGGTCATGTTTAACCCAAAACAAAGAAATTAATTAGATAAATCTTTATTTATCTTATTACTTTCTAGGAATAATTATTTAAATCTTATTTAAATAATATTCCTTGTTAAATATGACTAAATCACCCATAAATAATTAAATAAATCATTATTTATTTGATTATCTTTTAACCACTTCCTTAAAATGATAATAAATCATTTATTTATTTATTATTCACAAATAAAGGGATTTGACCCAAGTCAAATACTTTTTCCCTCCAACAAATATAATAAAATATTCCATAAAAGGTGGATCTAGATTTGGTTAATTTTATTTTAATCATGCACCAAGATCTAGAATGACCCAATATTTTGTTATAAATAGGAGGGTTTTTCCTACCATTCTTCACCTTTTGTTGCCTATTAGATCACTCTGGATCTAAACTCTTGGTCTGACTTTGAGCCATTATCATTGTCATATTTTCCAATATTTGTTGTGTGAGCTCCCTTTGAGTTCTATCTTTGTCTGGGTTTTCTACACCAACAAGAGAGAGAAATGCTAGATCTGAAGTGCTGAGGACTTCCAAGAACCCATCCCATTGAGGAGAATTGGAAACATCTTCTTGTTTTCCTCCCAGGTGCCCTTAATACAAAAAATTCTTTCAAAAATTGTTCTTGTCTTGTCTATTGGATATATGGATCAAACCCTTCTTTTTACTGCTTAGTGTCTTTCTATGCATAGATCTGGTTTTTTGCAGCTCTTGTCTTGATCAACTAACTGCAGATCTGAAGATGTTGGCAGCCATATTTGATGTTAGGGCTATTAGTTATGCGTAGCTAAAGTGGTCTTTTTTCGTACACTTCGACAAAGGATTCATACTAACAATAAGGTCACATCCCTCAAAAAAATCTCTAGTTCGGGTGGAAAACCCTTAGATATATCCATCTCGACCAACACCCACATGATCGATTTATCAGATGCTACTAGAGATATATCACCAAAGAAGAAAAGATTTCTAATACAATTTTCTACCTTCATTACAATCTGCCTGGTCTAGAATTCCAGTAGAATTCCCACCTACTTCACCTAGGGGTACTAATATTTGGGCTTTTTTGAAATAGGTTTGAGCCCGAAGTTGCAATCACTGCAACCATAGATAACCCCTTTTGATAACCCAAGCCCTCTGAAGAATAATTTTATGGTTGCCCTTATCCAGGAAGTGGAAATGGATCTCATGATTCATGAGAAGAATGAAAGTAGGACAATAAACAAAAAGAGTTTTCCAGTGCAGGGATACCCATGAATGAATCTGAGATATATTGAGAGATATGTAAAAAAATCTCTCCATGATTGCTTTGGAAGAAAAAATTGAGACTCTACTCATCTTGATGTCACAATCTAGGGTTAGCAAGGGTTTATCCACTTGGGGGTGAAGAGATTTGGGAGGATGTCTAGGATTAGACAGAGAATCCCGAGGACGAGATGGGAGAATAGACAAGGACTTGATTCCTTTTCCCACCTCGACACCATATGTCATAACCTGACATATATCAACCTCACCTTGGGGTGATTTTGAGATATCATTTCCATAGACAATGAAAAAAATTACAGATAAAGAGATGCCATCAAAAATCCAAATGTCATGGAAAAAGAAAAGGGTATAATAAAAGGATGTGCCAATATAATTCAGAGACAAGAGAGACACTATAAACCCTATAGATAATCAAACACCCTATAAATTGAAAATGAGGAGAACACCGAAGAGAACCTATTAATAAAGAAATTGGTCCTAAAAGTGTAGTACTCAAATTCAACATAAGAGAAGGATGGTGTAACCCAAAATCTCCTGAATCTAAGTATTAAGGAACCCTAGCAGAGACATCATGTTCTCTATATCAGGAGAGGGGTACTCATCTTGATTGAAAATACATATATGTTATTTTCAGTTTTGGATTTGTATCAGGAAAAAAAGGAGAATAAATTTAAGAGGTGCTAGAAAAAAACCCTTGAATCCATTCATATCTAGACTATGTTAAGCTAACACTTAACTCCCCACTAATAATCAGAGGTAAAACAAAAAAAACTCTAAAATAAGCTAAAATAAAATATGTGTAGTGAAATATAAGATTGGGTTATATTACAACAAAGTTTAACACCTTAGTGCGAAGCCTCAATCAGAAACCTAGATTAAATGCAATAATGGGAGTGTTATAATTATCACCTCAACAATAACTCCCCTTGTTTTAGTGATGGATAGAATCCAACAAAAGGGAGGCTTCCTTAGTAGATCTTAGGGATCAAGTAACCCAATTATCTTAAGCTAAATGCCCCCAAAGGGTTCTACAATAGATGCTACCCAAGACAAGAATAAGAATTAGGGTTTAAGGTGGATAGAAGATCAACTTCAAGCTTTGAGTTTAAAGGTTATTATGGCTTAGTATAAAGGCTTAGGAAAACCAATAGATTCTCAAATATGTTCCCAAACATATACAATCTATAAATATGCTTGGTTGTCATAAACTAGATTCTTAAATTGAAATTTGCAAAAATACAATAGTTTACAGCAAGAATGAAATAACCTTGTAATATATGATAGAAAAGTGTAAAATGAGGGTTATAATAATGAGTAACTAAAGGGGAAGCAAGAGTGGGAGAGTTATATATCGCCCTGATGAATAAATTGAGATATGATATGCATGGGGCTTGGGAAGTGATACAAATAATCAAGCCGAGTTTTTAGCTTTGTGGCAGGGGTTGTCTTTGGATATCTCACTCAAAATTTGACAATTAACAATCTATGGAGACTTGATGATATTCATCCAAAATGTATGCAATATCCAAGAGAACTATCGACAAGTTCAATCCTCAATTCTTCATAGAACAAGCTTACAAATTGCAAGATTTGAGTTATTTTAATTCTATAATGTAAACATGCATCAAAATTCAAAAGAAAATGAGCTAGAAAACAAGGGAGTCATCCCAGACAAAGGGATATTAGTATAGGATGAAAGAAGTGGGGTTTTTAGACCATTGCCATGGAAATTTCAAATAAAAATCAATGTGGAAAAATATTGTACATAGTGGAAAATGGGGAAGTATTTGGATATTGGTTCGTTGTCCCTAAGAAAACTCAACTCCAGGATATATGAGTTTATCTTCTCTCTGCCTATATATTTGGCAACTCATTACCAGCATCGGGGCTTGAGCCTGTGATCACACTTGGCCCGACCATGTGAATACACGCATGGATAGGGATATATGGAGAAGAGATTATTTTCAAAATAAATGCAAGAGGAAGCCGAGGGAATCTGCATTCAAATCTAAAGGGAGGATGACATGATCAGGGATCGAAGTTTTAATGGAGAATAATAAGGATATCAATTTAAAAATCTAATGTCAGGAAAGGAGACCTTGTTTGGCCTTCAAATGCATTAAATATGAGAAGATAATTTTTGGCCTAGCTGGTGCTCACTTGCTTGTTTATAAGGTGTGAATTGCCATAATTTATAATGAAGAATGAGTTTGTATCTTTGAAGACACAATTGGTGAGGAGGTTTGAATCACTAGTGCAAACATGGATGGAACATTGGACTCAAAGAAGGAAGAATTTGACCAACATTTGGGATATCTCATAACCATAATGGAGTATATTATATCATTATTAACCAGACAAGGGGAAATGGGAGCAGTGGAGACACAAACACAATTAGCTCTTTTGAACTAGAAAAAAAATTCTCTAGACCAAGGTTGATAGATTGGAGGTGAGAAGTGATTATATGGAACATTTTCTAACGCGAATTGACCTTGTGGGAGGAAATGGTGAAACAGATGTTAGAGTGTCTGAGCAATGGGGCGTGGTGTTGAGGGCTCAACGTAGATGAAGAAGGATGTAGAGGTGGTGATAGTAGCTCAAATGAAATAGAGGTAAGATAAAGAGAACAATGAAGAGCAAAAATTTGAACCCATCCACTCAGTGTAGGTTAGCTTTTTATGTGTTAAATCAAGTATTACAGATATACATTAGTTATAGGAGTCTTTTGGAAAGTATATAGGAAAAATCAATTTAGATTAGGATCATATAGACAATATTGTCAGAATTCCAGCTCATCTTGGATATTTTTGAATTCAACCAATGA
Source organism: Pinus albicaulis (assembly GCA_034641835.2). NCBI lineage: Eukaryota > Viridiplantae > Streptophyta > Pinopsida > Pinales > Pinaceae > Pinus > Pinus albicaulis. Next base: position 1,479,735,047 of record CM076581.1, read on the forward strand.
AGAATTAGTTGTAGTTTTAAAAAGCTCTATCCTTGTTGAGATTCAACAAGATGATGATCTTAGTGAAAAGAGTCGCCTTCACTAAGTGGGCCCACAGGCTATTTTTGGCGCAAAGTCTATTTTTAGACATGTCGATCATATTCTATGATTTGCAGGATGCTATTTGTGGATGGTTGGTTAAGTTGGAAAAATAGATGGACTTCTATTTTTAGACATATTGGGCGGAATCTATTTTTAGAATGCCAGTCTAAAAATAGATATGTCGAATATTATTAGCTCTTAATAATATTTGGACTCTAAACATTATATTATTCTCTTGGAGCACTTCAGTTAAGTGCACAGATGTGGCACAGCAGTTGACAGAAGGAATTACGCTATTCCTGAGGGTTTACTGGAGCTAATGCATGAGGACTTCAGTTAGAACTCATGTGACAGAGTTTGGTGGAGTTATAGAAGTAGTTGATGGAGTTGTATTTAGTTTAACTCAGTTAGACTCAGTTGAGCTAGTTGTATCTAGTCTAACTGATTGATACACTAGTGAGAGTGGTGTGAATTAATTGGTTAATTAATTCACTAAATAATAACTCATTAATCAACTGAAGAATACATCAGTTAACTACAGCGCATGGACAGTTTCAGTGGAGACCAGTGGAGAGGTAGGTGAAAAAGCAAGTGTGACTATCAGTTGTGACTATAGTGATGCATTGATTGCATCCAACACTCAGTGGAGATGCCAATGAGGATTGCGTAGTCAATATTGGAGGAATTCAAACTTCGTTATTGGCCATTCTTAAGTGATTATAATGAGAATTATTACTTTCATAGTAAAGATAGGTGCATTAGATTTACAGATGAGCCAATTAGGTGTGTGTGATTATGTTACATCTTGAAACTTAGTATCATTAGGCTTACTTGTGATTTTACATGATCTCTATGACATATATTATATACATATAGTTGGGGTTTTCAGCTTCAGGCTTTCCCGTTAAACAACTGTGTTAATGTGTGTGAATTTTTATTGTTTCATGTGCGCATTGAAATTGATTTAATTTCTCCATGTGATGATCAATGGTGGAATAGATTCTGTATTTTGCATGAAGTTAAAATAGTGTGAGATTATGAGAATATTGGACATATAACACATAAGTTATATAATTTCTACATGGTATCAGAGCAGTTGATCATTGGATCAGATTGCAATTATTGAAGCAGTTAAGTTTTGTGCTGGTGGAATTCGAATTTGCTGCAATGTTTTCTTGGTGTCGAAGTTGAGCATTCATTGAAATGTCTTTCAACGGATTGCGATTGGAGTATGCCCTTGATGGCAGCTTGAATTATATTTCATGGAAGGACATGATGGAGGTGGTGCTGGATGATAATGGGTTGAAGGAGTTCATAGATGCTAATATTCCGAAACCTGCTTCTAGCGATGCAGCCACACTTGACGCATGGCAAAAGAAGACAACAAAGTGTCGAAGAATTCTATTGGAAGGTGTGAAGGATCACATTGTGTGTAGCCTTTATGGTAAAGCTACTCCATTCTTAATGTGGAAAGCTTTGACAGAATTTTTCCAAAGTAGAAGCGACCAGAGGAAGTTGGCGCTTAAAGACAAGCTCAAAAAAATAAAAATGGAGAAAGGCGACAGTATACCAAAATACCTCATGAAGTTTGTCCACTACAAGGATGAGTTGGGAAGTGTGGGGGTTACTGTTGATGAAGAGGACTTGGTGAGCTTAGCTCTCCTTGGGCTTCCGAAGATTTGGCATAGCTATGAAGACTCTGTCAATTGACGGGAGAAACTGCCAGGATGGGAGCGACTTTGGTCGGATCTTGTGCAGGAGGAGATAATGCAGGGTGCCAGGGATGGATCTTCATCAAAGAATGAAGATGAAGAAAATTGCGCTTTGGCTGCCAAAGAAAGGAAAGGGAAGGGGAAGAAAAATCCTTCTCAATCCGGTGTGAAAGGCAAGAAGCAGGACTTGTTGAAGGTTAAGTGCTTTCACTGTCACCAACACAGACATTTCGCCACTAATTTTCCACAGAAGAAGAAAAATAAGTAGGCTACTAGATTTGCAGCTGGAGAGGCCTTAGCCTCGCAGTTTGAGCTGGATTTTTCTTTGATAGCATGCTTGGTTTCAAGTTTGATGGGATCAGTGTGGTTTCTTGACAGTGGTGCGTCTTTCCATATGACCGTAGACAAAGATTTGTTTAGTGATCTGGATGAAAAGGATCTTGGAGTGCACATCGAGATGGGCGATGATGGTAGATACAATGCGACTGGTATCAGGACCATTTCCTTTGAGAGGGAGTCTGGTAAACCTTTCATATTGAAGGATGTCATGCATGTTCGAGTTGAAGAAGGAATCTGATCTACGTGGTGATATTTGGAAGAACAAGGGTTATGATGTTGTTTTTAGCGAGGGAAAGGCTTTCCTGTGCAGTAAAACAACTGGTCAAACTGGGAGGATAGGGGTTTGAGTTAAGAACCTTATCAATTGCAGGTAGATGGCTGCACAGCAATGGCAGGCAAAGCAGAAGGAGTGGTGAGCCGGGATGAGGGTGAATTGTGGCACAGGAGATTGGGCCATCTTCACCATGGCGCTTTGAAAATTTTGTAGTAGATTTCTACCGGGCTTCCCAAGGGTACACTTGTGCAGTTAGATCAGTGCAAGGGATGTACTTTGGGAAAATATGTGAAGACCACCTTTCATGAGAAGGATAGTCGTGCCACGACGATCCTTGAGAGAATTCACACAGACATGTGTGGACCTTTCTCAGTTGCTTCGACAACAAAGCACAGGTATTATGTGATATTTGTTAATGAATTTTCTTGTAAGTGCTAGATCTTCTTCATGCAGAAGAAGAGCGAGACATACTCAAAGTTCTATGAGTTTAAGGTGCTGGTTGAAAAAGAATCGGGGATGCAGGTGAAAGCTCTAAGGAGCGATAATGGTGGTGAATACATCTCTGGCGAATTCAAAGACTTCTACAGCAAAGAAGGAATTCAAAGAGAACTCATAGCGCCTCATAACCCACAGCAGAATGGGGTCGCGGAGAAAAAGAACAGAACGATCGTGGGTGCTGCATGAGTGATGTTGCATGATCAGGGCCTTCCCATGCACTTGTGGGCTGATGTATGCAACACTGCGGTTTATGTGCAAAACCATTGTCCTCATAGATTACTTGGCATGAGTACATCCGAAGAGGCGTTTTTTGGTAAGAAGCCTGATATTTCTCATTTGAAGATTTTTGGTTTACATTCATGTGACGAAGGATGCCAGGAAGAAGCTGGAGCCGACTGCAAAGGTTGGGATATTTGTGGGGTACACAGAAACACCCCACAATTATCGTGTGTATTTTCCAGACATTCGAATGACTGTTGTGCGATGGGATATCAAATTTCATGAGGAGAAAGCCATGAAGTTGTCACTTGAGAGGGAGCTACACTTGCATGCAGATGAGGAGCTACTAGTTCCTAAAGATGAGCCTCAGTATGTGGATCAGCCACAAGAGGATGTTCATGGAGTGGAAGAAACCACTCATGCAACGCCAAACATCAGAGGGCGGAAGCGCACTACAGAAGTTGAGCGACTGAATCTTGATGCAGTGCAGAATGTAGGAGCACCTACATCACATCGTAGACAGAGACAATCACCTGACCGATTTATTGGATACATGGCTCTGATGAGCAAGTGTATCGTGACAGAGCCATCCTCTTTCAAGGAAGTTGTGGAGGATCTCGCATGGGTAGATTCCATGGTTGAAGAGTATGATTCGATTGTCAGAAACAGTGCATGGGAGTTTGTCCCAAGGTCGGAAGGGAAATCAGTGGTAGGTTCGAGATGGATCTACAAAGTGAAGCAAGCTGCTAATGGGAGCGTTGAGAAGCATAAGGCAATATTTGTTGCCCAGGGATTCTCACAGATCGAGGGGATCGACTATGAAGAAACCTTTGCACCTATCGCAAGGTATTCTTCCATATGGACCATCCTTGCTCTCTCAGCGCAAATGGGTTGGCATATTCATCAGATGGATGTGAAGACTGCGTTCCTCAACGGAGTCATTAAGGAGGAGGTGTACATTGAGCAGCCTGAAGGTTTCAAAATATTCAGCAGCGAGTCGCATGTGTGCAGGCTCAAAAGAACACTATATGGGCTGAAATAAGCACCTCGTGCTTGGTACACATGGATAGATAGTTATTTCACCGGACTTGGTTTCACCAAGAGTGAGGCGGATCCTAACCTATACCAGATTGTGGTGGAGGGTAAGCTTTTGATCATTGTGCTTTATGTAGATGATTTAATACTAACGGGTGATGAACTGTTGATACACTCATGCAAGGAAGATCTTGCAAAGGAGTTCGAGATGAATGACTTGGGCCTCCTTCATTATTTCTTGGGATTGGAAATTTGGCAACGGAAAGGTGGACTGTTTGTGTCTCAAGGCAAGTATGCCCGGGAGATCCTGGAGAAGTTTCACATGCAAGGCTGCAAGCCTATCGACACTCCTCTTCCTGGTGGTTGGAGGAAATAGGATGCTACATCGGCAGAGGTAGTGGATGCCACTGTTTATCGACAGTTGGTTGGTTCACTCATGTATTTAGTCAATACAAGACCAGACATATGCTATGCTGTGAACCAGCTTTCACAAGCGATGGTGAAGCCTACCAAGCTCTTTTGGAAGGCAGGCAAGCATGTCCTGAGGTATCTCAGGGGCACATCTGGATATGGATTGTGGTATAGACAGTCGGATGAGGTGAAGCTGCATGGCTTCACGGATGCAGATTGGGCAGGAAGCCCAACGGACAGAAAGAGCACATCTAGAGGGATTTTCAATATCGTATCTACAGTAGTTTCTTGGTACAGCAAGAAACAAAGATTTGTGGCACTTAGTTCAGCGGAGGCCGAGTACATGGCAGCAAGTTTGGCTGCATGCGAGGCTATATGGATGTGGAAGATCCTGGTTGGGTTGTTCGGTTCTCACTTAGATCCCACAGTGATATATTGTGATAATCAGAGTTGCATTAAACTTTCGGTTAATCCAGTATTTCATGATATATCTAAACATATTGACATCCGCTACCATCATATCAGAGATTGTGTGCAGCGGAAGATCATGTTGCTTTCTTACATTCCTACAGAGGATTAGGATGCAGATATTCTGACGAAGGCGCTCACCAGGAGAAAACTCGAATACCATAGAGACAGGATCGGGGTGGCAGATAATCCCTATCTTGTTGAGATGGAGTGTTGAGATTCAACAAGATGATGAGCTTAGTGAAAAGAGTCGCCTTCACTAAGTGGGCCCGTATGCTATTTTTGGCGCAAAGTCAATTTTTATACTATGTCTATTTTTAGACATGTCGATCATATTCTATGAGTTGCAGGATGCTATTTTTGGATGGTTGGTTAAGTTGGAAAAATATATGGAGTTATATTTTTAGACATATTGGTCGGAATCTATTTTTAGATTTCCAGTCTAAAAATAGATATGTCGAATATTATTAGCTCTTAATAATATTTGGACTCTAAACATTATCTTATTCTCTTGGAGCACTTCAGTTAAGTGCACAAATGTGGCACAACAACTTTGTCAAGGAATTACGCTATTCCTGAGGGTTTACTGGAGCTAATGCATGAGGACTTCAGTTAGAACTCATGTGACAGATTTTGGTGGAGTTATAGAAGTAGTTGATGGAGTTGTATTCAGTTTAACTCAGTTAGACTCAGTTGAGCTAGTTGTATCTAGCCTAATTGATTGATACACTAGTGAGAGTGGTGTGAATTAATTAGTTAATTAATTCACTAAATAACAACTCATTAATCAACTGAAGAATACATCAGTTAACTACAATGCATGGCAGTTTCAATGGAGACCAGTGGAGAGATAGGTGAAAGAGAAAGTGTGACTATCAGTTGTGACTATTGTGTTGCATTGTTTGCACCACACATTTAGTGGATATGCCAATGAGGATTGCGCAGTCAATCTTGTAGGAATTCAAACTCATTCAGAGCCATTCTTCAACAGGGATTGCGCAATAGCGGCAGGCTAGCATGTGGCAAAGATCGGTGCATGGATTTGCAAGATCGGGCTTGATTAGTGTGTAGCGATTGTATTGTACTGAGAGCTTGAAATGTTTAGCTTTGTATGAGGATTTTTACATGATCTCTATGACATATATTATATACATATAGTTGGGGTTTTCAGCTTCAGGCTTTCCCGTTAAACAACTATGTTAATGTGTGTGAATTTTTATTGTTTCATGTGTGCATTGCAATTGTATTAATTTCCGCATGTGATGATCAATGGTGGAATAGATTCTATATTTTGCATGAAGTTAAAATAGTGTGAGATCAAGAGAATCTTGGACATATAACACATAATTTATATAATTTCTACAAGCCTTGAATCCATACTGAAATTAATACCAAAAGCCTAATCTTCCATTAAAAAAAATGAGTAAATAATAGAATGTATTACAACAAATATTTTGTGGTTAAAAGACATATAGCAACACCATAAACTCTAGACATCAACCCTACATTAGGGCTGAAAAGTAGATGTAAAGTGACACTTTTTCTTTTCCAATTAATCACGAACAAAATCAAACCCTAGGACAATAACATCCAAGACAATTACCACTAAAAATGTATGAATTTTATAGAAATAAAACCTAACTTACTCTAGAACAATTAAACAATTTTTTTAGGGTTTTAGATATTGGCACAAGAGATAAGACTAGTTCCCTTCCCTATCTAAGGCTATCTAAGTTTAGGAATAATATTATTTGGAAGAAAAATACGAATGCCAATCAAAAGAAGTTAAGAGAGACAAACTAGTGTCCCGTAATAATCTAACCTTGCGTCCTTCTATCTTATTGGAAAAATACGGTGAGGTAACTAAATATAGGTCACCTCAAGAGAACTTGATGAAAACCTTGTGTAAGGATAATTGAAAGATATGAAATATCAAGAAAACCTTGGTGAATATTAAATAACCCTAATTCATCAACAAGAAACAAGATTGGAACAAAATAACTTACATAGCATAACACATATCACTAAATATTAGAAATATTCATCCATGAGAAGAAAGTCATGGAAAAAGAATCTCCCAATAGAAAAGAGCTCATCTAGTGCTCCATAGAACATAAGAGAGAAAAGACAACTATCAATTACAAATGATATCCAAGTGTGACAATCATCCAAGAGTCACATCACTCCCTGTATATGATGGCAACCAAGCGATTTAACCTCTTATTAGGTTAAAAAACCCCTAAAAGTAAAAGGTCCATGATACTAGGTGAATAAGTCATCAAATTAAACCAAAAAGATAGCTGGCTTTATAATGAAAAACCATGAAAAATAGCGTCAAATAACCCACAATTGTGAGTAATAATATCTTTAAGGGTGACAACAACGTAAAAAATGTATATCTCTCCATGAAAGGTGCAATGAATGACTCAAGGGGTGTGTCTCATCCCAAAAGTCAGGTCTCCTCATCCAAAAGTGGTGCCTCAACACCAAAACTTCCCTTTCGAGCCTAATTTCATCATCTAAATCCCACATCATCATAAAATGTAGTTCTAGGGTGACATCCTCATGCTATGGTATGCGATAATCCAAGTAGAAGGTGCCAAATCCCCTCTAAGGGGATCCCTTATCATCATCATCATCCATCATCCTCAAAATAAATCAAATTCCAATGAAAGAGGTGCAACACCAATATGGGTGTATCGTATCCTCTCAATGGCACATCATTCTCTCACTGCAACATCCTACCTCATAAGGTTAATGTCCGAGGCCCTCAAGCTAGATGAGGGTCTCTAGGTCCATTCCAAGTCATCATCATAGGTAAATCTATTGAAAAAGTGCCCAACATCCTCTACGAAAGTGGTGAAATATCAAATATGAAGTGTTAAAGAGCATCATCACTATCCCTCAAGGGATCTTGTCTACCCTTAGAATTCCATCTAGCACATACTCAAGGATCCAAGTGAGATCAACATCATGGGTATAAGAACCATATAACATCAAAATGATCCATATTTAATATCAAGGTACTCAAAATACATCACACCAAGTATCATATTCAAATATCTCACTAGCTTATGATTGTATACAAGTTGTCAAATGTAGGTATGGGAGGGTTAATATGTCCCTATTATGTGCTTCCAACCCTAGGGGGAAGAATAGTTCCTAGGCTAACCCTTTCAAATGATAAGTGCAAGTGATAAGTGTTATAGTCTAGGGTTTACTTCATGAAGGGCATCATAGTCTTATACTAGGTTATGTAAAGTCATCATCCATGACCACCCCTATAGAGGGAGTACCTAGCTACTTGAGTTACCTTCCCTCATATTTATTTTTCCAAGCCCCTTAATTAACATTCTTATTTTTTTGGTAAACTTGTTTAGCAAGCTTCATTTGTTATCATGTCATAATGATGATATTCCCATTAACGATGGATAATTTATTGCTTTGTTGGTGTTGGGATGTTGTTTTACAAGTTCCTTTTACTTTGACAGGCATGAAATATGCAAGGAACTTAGAGGTGAGTGGCTATATAAGGGGGGGTAGAGTTCGACCTATAATTGGATTTTGATTTGCTTTACATATCTTGCCATTATTTTTCATTTTAACATTTTCCTTATGCATTTTTTTTCACAACTGCATCAACCTTGGGAATTTCTAGGCCCTTCTTGTCACAGGATGGGTTATATAAGGAACTAGTATGAGTAACTAACAAGAACCAATCAAAAGATATGAAAAGGAATAAGGAAATTATGGCAAGTGTTAAGTATGAATAACGTGGAAAAGGTCCCACAATGAAACCCTCATATTTGTGCCCCTCTTATATTGTGAACGGAAGCCCCTAAAGAAGGTCACACTTGACTAGAAGCAATTGATAACCATCAAGATGAAATGAAGGAACACACATACATTCTAAGCATCATGATCTCTTTTTCAATCTCAACCCATAATCCATACTAAATGCCAACAATATTAATGAAAGCATTTGTAAGCAAAAAATGGTTGATGTAGCTCACAATAGATGACCCCACCTTCATTGGATGAATAAGCTAGTCAAGTGGACAAGCTAACCAAATAATAAGTATAAAACATCTAAAGCTACTATTTGTAGACCATGGTGGGGCTATTGGATAGAAAATCACATCATAAAAGAACCATTTTCTCTTCAAATTACCCATATATATAGCTAAGTAACATCCAATTGGACTATTCATTACAAAGCTCATTTAAAAATTAGATATAATCATTCAATATATCCTTTTACAAAATCAAAATTTTAAATAATATTTAAATCCACATATTAATCAAAATCATAACTAAACTTTAAAATATTTACATTCATCTCATTTATCATAAAATTGATTAAAAACTATTTCTCTTTAAATATTATATATATGACAACATTAAATTTATCACTTCATTATATTATATTTTATATTAAAATAATTTTATACTAAATTATATCCTTTTGCCTACACCGTGAAGCTCTATTTGGTCCCTACAATGTACTCAAGATGAATGAGCTTTATCTTTCCCTATAAAGTGAACCTTTTTAGTTTAAATTTGTTATTAGTGATAGAGATATTTAGTTAGCAATCATTGTACATCGAATTGCTATTATTCTAGTGAAACTTGTCAACAACCTTTGCTTGCTTGTTTTTCAGTGTCCTCATGTTGTACCAATTAGTGCAATTAGTGAAGAACATGGAGGACCCCAAGAACTTAGGTGAGCTATAACCAATTTGACATGACTTCACATGGATGATAGGTTGGATGATGACATGTGTATTTTCATGTGATAAGACATGGTATGACGGGGAATGGATGATTAATATATTATTAAAAAAAAATCGTGGAGGTGACTATGAACTACATATTGATTAAATGTGCCATTGGCTCTTCGTAACTTGCAAAGCAATACTAATATTGGGGTGAGAAATGATTTGGGCATTTTCGTAACTACCCTCACACCTACCTAATCATGAAAATATTTTGAAGTTGATGACCTCGACCTTGTAATTACTTACTCCATTTGCTCCGTAGATAGCGTTAGCGTCTTCGAAACGTAATTAGTTTTTGGAACTTATTTTATGAATAATATCTTAGAACTCACGCTTCCTCGCATCTATTCTTGGCATCCATGGTTATAATAATGTGCAGGTTTTATTTGGAGGTGAACTTAATGATGAAGTAGTAAAGGTATTGTTAATGCTTGTGAGAGGTTTAATGTCAATGCCTTCAAAGCCTTTTTCAAACCACATATTTTTTTTCTTTTTCCATAAACAATCAAATATGACTTCTTTTAAATCTTTTACACATCAATGTGACCAAAGCCGGGTAGTAGAAGTAAAACTTACTAATTTAATTTTAAGAGAGTTGAGATTACTAGGACCACACTCTTGTGTATGCTTCATTACAATTAAGTCCTTGAACTTGGAATCCCCTAAGTATAATTTGGGATCCTTTATTTTAGGGGCTTAAGATGTTTCTTTTAAAGAAAATTTTCTTTTCCACACAATAGTTAGTGAGCCTGATGACTCAAACTAAAGTTCACTTTAAGTCTACAAAGTCATGTATTAAGATAAAGAAGAAAAAATTACCTAAATGGCCTAGAATCCAAACAATCAAATATCACTCATTGAAAATATGTCACATGCCCATTGACAAGTCCCTACCATTTAACCATTTTGGAATCAGGGTTGGCGAAAATATATTTTAATCGACAAGTCTTAATGCCCATAGTTATGAAGCAAACTTTAGTTCTTTGGGAATTATGGTTCCCTCTGAACACTATGCATCTCTTCCTCTCTAAAATCATAAATTCAAGGTGGGTCTCATATCCATTGGAAAAGAGCTCAAGAAAATATAGGAAGACCACACTTAGCTGGAGAGTCCAATGAACTTGATAAAATGGTCGACGATTGTGTATCCCAACCCACACTTAGAAATCGTAACCAATGAAGACATGCCGCATGTGTCCCTTAGCAAGGCCAATATGTTTTTTAGCATTCCTACATCTAGATTTAAAAAAGACAAAGAAAACTAATTTCCAAGTTTTACAAGGAGAAGCCTCTTTCGATACGAAGCTTCCATATGAAATAAGCAATGAGCAAGCAATGAGAATTAACAAAGGGGGTGTTTTGCACATATAACTACTTTGATCCTGCAAGAACAAATCCATACAAATTCTAATATTTTCTCCATTATGTTCAATGAGAATTAGTAAATATTTCTAGCAGGAATGAGAGGGAGTGACAAAGGCACATGCCTAGTATGACTGAATGATGACTACTGGATTTGGGGTTAAACATGAAATTTATAAGATGTTTTGATGTTTAGATACAAAAATATGATTTTCAAGAAAATGATCCTATTTTAATTTATTAAATTTGACGTCATTTTGTAAATGTCATTATATTAACATCTTGAATAAAGAAAATTGGTGTATCAACATTTATACACGTCTATATTTCGACATTGGTATATCTACATTTTTACATGTATATATTCTAACAAGTGTGTGATATTCATCTCTTTCCTAAAGCATAAGGTCATTAAATAGATGATTTCTAAACAATCAATTCTTAGGATAAATTTTAGTTTATCCATGTTCATAATCATGATAGTTTCAATGTTAGGTAATAGAACAATGTAAGGATGTCGCTATACCCATGTTAGGGAATAAAAATGAATTATAAACATATATTACTTTGTTGTTAAGGGGATAATTTTACTAGTTAATATTTGACCCACAATTCTTCATTTTTTCCCTTAGGGAAACACTACCAATAATGTGGAGGAGTATTACTTATATTATTGAATTTGACCTTGAAAACAATGAGGATTCATGACTGTAGTAGCCCAATAAAAATGACAAGTCATCACCATTGTTTTGTTGCTACAATAATGAATCATCATGCGAATTTGAGAAAAAATGAAACATTATATTAGATCATTGGTATGGGTCATTTGCAAAGGGAAAACTATAGAGCTATGAGATAGGGATTGTATAGAAAACTACATAGAAAAAGAAATATAATGATCTAGGATACTTGTTAAAACTCTTTGCACATTTGTCCTCTATTTCATTTCCTATTGAATGTCAAGTGCATTTAAATCACTTAAATTTCTTTGTTTATGCATGTTACTAATGTGTATCAATGAACACATATAATGTAAGAGAACAAATATTAAGAGAAGAAGAAATACAGTATTATATTAAAGGATAATTCATTAATGTCAATATCATTCTGACATTTTTGGAAGACCAAATTTTGTCATATTTTTTGGCATAACAATGTATAATATAGTGGATGGTGAAAACCTTGGGTATTATAGTATTATGAACGAATCATCATGTACATAATCATTATTTCCACATGATAATGTCTGGTTATTTTTGCATTTTTGGATCCATTATTTTCTCAAAAAGCATAGGCAAAGGGGTGTAAACCATTTGGAGGTCAGTAGAGGAGAAAACATATAGGTTTGATCTTAGCATGAGCATCTCTCTTGGTTGATTGAGGTAGTATATTTCTAGCATGGACGAGGGTGAGACTTAGGGGCTTCATTGGGGAAGCAATACCATACCATGTGCATTCATATTGGGGGATTTATATTGAGGAAAAAATAACATAATATATTGGGAGATATATAGGGGATAAAGGGTTTTTATATTGTAAGTTATAAAAAATGGAGCTCAAAATTAATGAAAAAATATAAATGGGTATAAAAAAGGTTAATGAAAAAATTGATACCTTCAATATCTAGTGAAAGTAGGGGGTTTTTAAATTGGGAAGGTGTATTGGGTTTGCATTGGTATGGGGTTACATAATGTGATTTTTATAGGTATTTTCCAATACATAGCCAAAATAAGGGTATTGTTTAATATGTCACAAACACACGTGATATGTCAGAGGTTCATTGAGTGAAGCCCCTGTGGGGTGAGAATTCACTCGAGACCCTGTTTAATCAAATAAGTTAAGGTACTTCCACATATTTAGATGAATTTCACATATTTGTAGGAGTTTCTACATAATTGGAGGAACTTCTACTTATTTTTAAGGAATATCTTTCCATTGGGGTTCCTTTGGGTGTCCTTACACATTGGTCAACTCACTTCCCATATTTGGAGGCATGTTTCACAATTGGAGGGTTAATGTAGACTCTTTAACACATTTCTCAAGTAAGTTTTCACTCACCCAGAGAATCACCATTATTTCAAAGATATTATTAGGTAACATGCGACTTCAAGGTCAAAGCACCTAATTTAGAGGAGCTTCCAACATTCGAGTTGGATTGTGGTGTCAAGTGTACTCTTCTTATTTAGAAATATTCAGCCAATTTTGGGGGAAATTTTTGGCTAGGAGAGGAGGTGTGGTTGTGATCCTATCATTCCTTAACATGTGTAATTGTGTCACTTTCCTCAATTCATTTAGTTGGAAACCATGCTAAGGTGTTTTTAACTTAGGAATAATATGGCTCTAGGGAATAACTACACATGAGATGATTGCATTGGTACATGTGAAAATTTAATTATGTTGGTCTCTTTAGAATTTAGGTCTTTAGGTATTATTGTGTCAATGGATGAACAATACCTATTTAAAATATGGTATGACATTGATTGGTATAAATTGAGTTGATAATTACTCCAAAACAAGAAAAACTCGTGAGAATTCTTAGTTAGGTTATCAAAGAGATTGATATACTCGGTAAGAGAATTCTTAGTTAGGTTATCAAAGATATTGATATACTCGGTAAATGTAACATTTTCATAATCCTGAAGTTAGAACCTAATGCTTCCTATCCTAAATTTATTTGTACTATAAGCAATAGAAATCAACCCAAGATTCAATTATGCTCTTGGATACGAATCAAATGCCATTATTGAATACTTAAAATCCTCCTTAAAACCTTTAGAATGCACCCATTGACAACATATACATAATGACATTCAACATAAATTTCAAGTATAACACATTAATTATTAACAAATGCTACTATATATCTTTAAATATTTGAAAAAATTGGGTGGACATGATAGGACACTTTTCTATCTACAAGTGGAGATCATTTTATACAAATATAAATGGGTACCCAAAAATGGAGTATTAAATGGCTCCATTTGTGATACTTGATATTCCCATGGTGTCGATATAGTCCTATATTATCTTATTTGACATCATGAAATTCTAATTTATCAGTTGAGGCTTCAAGCTTAAGAAACTTGCTAAAATACAGTATAAAAACATTATTAAACTGGTACTTCGAAAGAGAAATCAACTAATTAGATGTTTAAGAGATAATTTTACTATGCAACCATTGAATAATAGTTCCTCAATTCTTCCTTTTGTAAAAAATTAAAAATGATGTGGAGAAGTGTTTCACGTAGTCTTCGCTTTAACCTTGTGAATGATGATGATTCATGATTGTAGTGGTCCAACAATAATGATGATTCATTACTATCGTTGGGCTTCTGTAGTCATGAATTTCCATCATTATTAGGGTTAAAGGTGAGACTATGTGCAACACTATTTTGGAACATTAGTATGGGTTGTTTGTAAAGGGAAAAATGAAAAATTGTGACTTGGAGATTGTATAGAAAACTACACAATGAAAGAAATATAATTACCTTGAGTACTTATGAGAAGTCTTTATTCCAATTGACCTTTGCTTTTATTTATTCCAAAAATCAAATCTCAAGAACATTTCAATCACTTATATTATCCATTTTAGTCATTTTACCATGTGCATTAGTGATGCACATATCATAAGAGAATAAATCATAGTGGAAGCATTAGTCCATTCATCTCATCTCAATAAATCCCAGTTGAAGTAGAAATACAATAATATATTAAAGGATAAGCCATTAATGTAAATACGATCTTATGTACTTGGAAGAATACAATTAATCATATTTTTTGCCATATTTGTTTAAAGTATATTGGTTAGTGAAAACCTTAGGGTTTGTAGTACTTTGAACTAACCATGATGTGCATAATGATTGTTACCACATGATACTGCATGACTATTTTTATCTTCTTGGAGGCATTATTTTCTATAGTTGAAGGAGTGAACAACCTTGGATATCAATGCTAATTATAGGCCATGGGTGGAATATAGGATCATACATTTGGGCTTGATATTAGCATTGACATCACTCTTGGTTGATCAAGATAGTAGATCTCTAGTGTGGATAACAATGGGAATTTTCTTGAGACTCCGTTCATATGAAAAATTAGGGCATTGCCACATATTTGGAGGAAATTATACACATTTGGAGGAACTTCTAGTCATTTTAAGACACATATTTCTACTGAGTTTACTTTGGGTGTCGTTAAACATTGTTTAAAAAACTTCAAATATTTGGGAGAATGTTTCAATATTAATAGGTTAATGTGGATCTTTTGGCATAGTTTTCATGCAATTTGAACTCACTTAGAGGATATCCCTCCTTTGGAAAAGGTTGCGAGGTGCCATCTATTTTTAAATCAATGTTTATAAGTTTAAAACATCTTCTTTAGAGGAGTTCCCAAAACTAGAGTCGGATTATGGAACCCATTGTGATCATCTTATTCAATGATATTTAACCAATTCAGGGTGATATTTTTATCTAGGAGAGGATATGCGATTATGATCTATTGATCCTATCATACCTTCATATGGGTAGGTATGTCATTTTACCCTATTCATTTATTTAGCAACCATGCTAAGGTGTTTTTTACTAGGGATTGATGTGCCTCTAGGGAATAACTACACATGGGATGATTGCATTGGTCCATGTGGAAAGTTATTCATGTTGGTTTCATTAAAATTTAGGTTTCTAGGTATTAGGATATTAATGGATGAATATTGCATATTCTAAATATGGCATAACATTGACAAGCCCAATTCATTGAATTTATAATTAGTCCACAACGATAAAATTTCAGGAGAAAGCTCAATTAACTATCATAGAAGTTGTGATATTTTGTAAATATAATATTTGCATAAATCCAATGTTATAACCCAATGCTTCTTATCCTAAATTTACTTATACTATGAGTAATGGGAATCGACCCAAGTTTCAATTTTTCTCTTGGATGCGAATTGAAGACCATTTTTGGATACCTTAAGTTCTCTTAAAAACCTTTAGAATCCATCCATTCCCACAAAAAAAAACATAATGAAACTCAACATAAATTTCAATGATGATGAAAAAAGTATTGACACATGTTACTATGGATCTTTAAACACTTACATAACATGGGTGACCGTGACAGGGCACACATCTATCTATATGTGCACATCATTCTATACTTATATAAATGGGTACCCAAAAACATGGCATCAAATGTTCCATAGTTGTGGTACATGATTTCCTTATGTTGTTGATAGTGCCCTATATTTTCTTATCCTACAACATGAAGTTATAATTTCTAAATTGAGGCTTCAAGCTCAAGGAACTTGCTAAAATACAATGTAACAACAATCTTAAATTCTTACTTTTAGAAGAGTATCAAAATCATGACCATAAATTTATTCATGCAATTAAAAATAAAAATAATGAAGATAATAGAAAAGGAATCTCATACAATGAAGAGAGGGAAGATACACATGGAAAGTGGAGTGTAGAACAAAGATTACACATATTGGAAGGATACATGGCTGGAGTGCATATTTCTCCCAAATTTTGGGATTACGAACTGAAGTCAATCATATAAATATATAAAAATGGATATTTACATTAAAATAACAAAGTAAATAGTATCAACAAAATAAAATTTTAAAAGGAAATTTTAACATTTGTCAATAATTAGAACTATACCCAACAAGCAAGTTATGACATGAAAATACCAAAAGAGTTGGTGTATTGTGGGAGAATCATTTGTAACTTTGATTTTGATATTGACTTAGTTATATCTTTTTACTATTTTCATCCAAAATTGTTCTATCTAACACATGTATAAATCTTTTACACTCAAATTCTCATTGCTACATTAAACTTCACAAATTTAATTACCTATTTATTACAATTAATGTAAATGAGTAAATCATTCTATTATCATTTACACAATAAACTATTTTTACATCGAAATGAAGGGAACAAAATATTATATAAATATAACATTATTTTGAAATAATATCACTAAATACATTCAATATAACAACCATAATTTAAATAATCAAATACATTCACTAGAGATTAATTTAATATATTAACTAAATCCTATATACCTTATAAACTCTGAAATGATGATTTGACACCCATAAATTAACTCTTAAAGCATTGAAGAAAGTAATCTATAATGGAGGAATGAAGAAAAAATACAAATAAAATGCAATACACACTACTAGTAGAGTGCAATACACACTACTAGTAGAGTGTATTACATGTGGCAACATGGCAATAATAAATCAAATTATATTAGATAAACCAACTATAACAATAACATAGTAAATATGTACAATGGCTAGTTTTGATATTTATAGTGATACTTCCCGTAAAGCTAGGTATCCTCTATTCAAAATATAGTCTATCAATAATTCTCACTTATCGTTCTCATGGCATAGAACATATTCTAATTTCCTTAACACTCTTTAAATTTAAATAATGCAATAATGCTTTTAATTTGTAGTATTTTGGTGCGAATTATTTATAAAGTTCCCCACAACATTTCCCATAGGCCTTTCATAGATCTAGATCAATGATCCTTTGTTTTGATGCTTTTATTTTCCAATGTTATAATTTCTTAAATTTTATATATTCGTATATTTAGTCAAGATAATATAATCTTTTTATTTTTATAATGGGTTAGTGGGTTTATTATTCGTATATTTAGTCAAGATCATATAATCTTTTTATTTATATAATGGGTTAGTGGGTTTATTAGTTCAATTTTTTATCTATATGAAAAATTATGCTATTCATTTGTAAGGAAAATGGGTTAATATTTGTAGGTGGACTAATTTTCTATGCCTTTTCCAAAAAAAAAAAAAAAATCTCTAATTTCTATTTTTTCTAAATCTGATTCACCCAAATTTTATTCCATAAAATTATCTTATCTTATAAATCACCAAAATTTTATATAAATACTATATAAAAATATTAGAATTTTTAATATTTTTACAAAAATATTTCCAATCATTTCACAAATTGCATATTATGGATTAGCAAAATTCACCAAAGATTCTAAACTTTAATATAAATTTCCATTGTTAAAATTTTCCTATTAATTTGAACCCATGTATTAATTTGAATCCATGTATTGAAAATAGAGCAATGTGATATTTATGCCCAAAAAGTAAATAATTGGTGTTCAATTTGAGAAATAGGTTGGAGTTTCAATTCTTGACAAGATGTTCGAATTTCTTTTAACACCTCCATATCATTCTTGCACTCATTCTCATAATAGCAGTTCCCTTGTAAACCATGAAAATAGCCCTTACATATTCAAAATTCTTCCCTAATAACATCACATCTAGTTGATACAATGATATGTGGTTTAGTGGTAAGTTTCGCTGGGTGAAACCAACGAGACCGTGGTTCAAATCCCATTGAGTATATGACCTGCTATGATCTTGGCTCAAGGAGTAGACTCCCCCATTCCGTCAGTCTTGGCTCTTGCTAAATCATAAGATCTGGTATATCTGACTTGCAGGTTGCTAGATGTACCCTTAGTCTTATAGATAACCACGAAAATTGATCCTAAGACCTCCATTAGAATAGTCTTAAAAAGTTATCAATTCACCATAATAATAAAAAAAAAACATCATATCTAGCTCATCTACACTTGGTGTTCCTTTTGTTAGTCTCCCATTAAAACTATCATTGTTATTGAAAGAAAGATCTTAGAGATATTTATTCAAATCTACCTACACCATTTTAATATAGGTAAAGACACAATATTTAAATGGATTTTGAAATGAAAAAAAAAAATCAAAACCACACGCTTAAAATGCCGAAAGCTCGACAATCTCACCTTATGTTTCACTATAGAGTAGGTGTCATTATTAGTATACATGGATATTTCCTTTGCAAAGATCTCATAGCATGCTTCATTAACATATTCATAATTATTGAATTTAGAGGGTATCTCATTCTACTTTCAATTTATGGTCATGTGCTATTAGCAAAATTTTCAAGTCCAGATTGGTGAAAAATTTAAATAGAGAATGAGAACCCCATCTTTTATTTTGGTACAATGCATGTCAATTAATTGGGGTAAATATTGTACATGGATATTGCGTTTACAATGATATTATTGGAATATTTTAGTATATCTTTGTAGTCTCAAATCTATGGAAATAAGATATATTGACTTACTTTTAGACTATGGCGTGTTATTAGTTAAATTGGGAAGATACGATTTCATCCATGTGAAAAAGATATAAGAAACATATAATTAAAGTGATTGTAATTAAAAATGAATGAGAATCTCATTTTGTATTATGTTGGAGTGCATGTTACACCTCAATAATATACATGAGCTTTTTATTTGTATTGATTTGAAATCCATTTTTATATGGGTTTATTTTTAAAAATTGGTGAGTTATTAGAATTATTAGCAATTGTCTCTAAAGATGTAAATATATATTGAAGAAATTGAACATGTCTATAATGGTATTGCAAAAATGTTGCAACAAAGGAAAGACAAGAACCTAAAGGGTGGAGGATGGAGGGGAGGAAATGTGTTCAGACTTGCAATAATCTCACACTTGTGTCGATTTCTGTTTGACAGATGTTGCTCAAACTACCTGGCTAAATCATTTTTTTTGCCAAAATATTATATACATATTATATAACATGCAAGGTAATGAGGAGAAACTCAAACAAAAACATGTAATTGCACAGAGGAAATGACTAAATTAAGTATGTGCTGATAATGGGACTAAATAACGAGCATCTCCCACTTGAGTGACCTTCAGATTCCAGGATATTCTGCAATCAACATAAAGAAGCGGGGTTGTTTTAGAATTTTAGCTATCTCTTTTTAAAATTTTTAAATTTTCATGGAGCCATTAATTGGACAGTTTTAAATTTAAATTTTGTCTAGCAAAGATTTCTTGGAATTGCAAATTCATGTGCTATAGTTTACACAATCTAAGTGTCCAAGTAAACTTTCAAGGCATTCTATCCATTTATGCATTCAAAAATACAATTTTAAAAATAAAAAATTACACAAGCTATATGCATATATAGAAGCATTATAGATTCATTTTGAAGATGATTAAATCTCTTGAGGTGCATACTTTTCGAGCTATCTTTAGTGAGACTTTTTGGAAGTTTTTTCGGTGGATTTTTTTCGGTCTAATTTCTCTAAAATCTTGCAGGAATTTATTGAAATCACAAACTTAATGGGTAACTCCTACACAATCGAAGTGACCTAGGGGCTTTTCAGGGTGTTGAATCCATATATAGTCAAAAAACTAGTTTAAATAACACAAATCAAGATTTCATCTCAAATATTTCTGCCGGAATCCGACACTAGAAAGTCCATAAGGTTGCACTAAAGACAACTCCCATATTTTTTTTCAAGTTTTGCACTCTAAAATAGGTCCCATAGGTTATCTTTAGCCTTGTGGACATTAAAAATTTATTTATTTCTTTCTCATCTTTCCAAAAGTAATTATGATTTCCTTTTCAGAGCTCGTGCGGGTCCCACAATAATGAGTGACCATGTAAGTTAATTGTAGTTAAGAAGTCTTTATGTCAAGGATGACCATTCCTAAACAAAAAAATACTCAATAATGTCTTCGGTTGAACACGATTTAAGGTGAGACTTTATCATAATTAGTTAAAGAAAATTTGGGTTGGAGTTATCTTAAGAATCCCCAAAGCTGGAATTTCGATATAAACTTGCCCAAAAGTTTAGATATTTTTGGTTATATAAAAAAATTGGTTAGGTTATGATGTAGTTGTAAATTGGTTGAAAAATATCAAAATTAAGGCCATTTAATTTTTCAATTAAACATTTTATATCATTCTACCTAAAAAAATTCCTTAAACACCTAAATGAGATCTTTAAAAGTACATAATTTCATGTAAATCTTATCATATTTAATTTAAGGTGTTTGTTCCCCACTACATCATAGATACCATGGTTTTTGAACATGAAGCTCCATAACCACATCCTAAAAATGAATATATATATAAATTTTTATTTATAATGTATAAATAAATATTTGACTGCACATTACACGTATTAGAATCAACCTATGTAAAACCCTTGTACCTTAGTTCTAAGATGAAGATAAAAACTCTTTTCTTGTAAAAGTTTTTATGACTTCGGTAATTGATCAGTTATTTATATATTATTTTCAATGTCATAGTATAGTGATGCATATTTATTTCTTATTTCTTAGTAATTTAAATATGTGATATAATTGTAAAAAAGTAAGGTTATCAAATTTTTAATAATACAAAGATTTAAATGTGAAGCTTTTTAAAATAATGCTACTTAAAAGTGAATTTGATTAACTGTTTTTTTTTTTTATAAATAACTTAAAAAGTAATTATATTAAAAAAATAAAATAATTATAATATATACTTTTAAATGGATATATTTTGTTTAAATGAAAGTGAGTTATTTAATTGATGTGATAATTTTTCCATCACTTGAATGTTAACACTGTTAATAATTTTGTTATTATGCTTTACTTTTCTTTAAGAACTAGTGAGTACACATTTTCCCCATTTTTTATTTGAAACAATAAGTAAACACTCATCACTATTGATTCGAAGGAGTATCTACTAAGTATATGATATGCATTTATGATTTGGAAAATTTTCACATTATTGAATTGTTTATTTTACATATATTTGTTTTGTATGTGGAATGGAGAAATTATAAATCTCAATTTCATATTAACAAAGTATAAATATAAAAAAGAGAAATTTAATATATATATATAAATGGTTAAGGATATGTGTTTCTTTGGTAAAATGTTATAGGTTCAAATTCAAAGAGGATTATAATATATATACCTTTATAATATTTAAATGAAAAAATATCATATATCAATTTAATATCTACTTTAACCATAATATTAAAATTAAATTATCATTATTATTATTTTTTGTCAAAAAATATGGGCCTTCTTCTATTAACTATCTATTTAGATTTTTACATACAGTGATCTGTCGGAACTCTGGAAACCAGACCAAGTGTCCAAAATTGCATATAAATCTCTGCCCATATCGGGAAAATGGAGGAAATTCTAGTATGATGACCCCTAACACAGGTAATAGGGCCAATACCTCTACTTGCAACCAGCTAAACCTACTAAGACCTAAAACTGTAAACCTACTAAGACTTTGGACGATAAACATTACAAGGCAAGAAAAACACATATGGTAGTGCATTACAAAAGGGAGGTCGAGGCACCTCGTTAGTTTCGGTCTTGAACCTCCTCCCCTGACTTGTTCGAGTCTTTCTTGGTCTCCTCTGCTTCTTCTTCCCCAACTTCGTCATCTTCCATCGGGCTCGCATTATCAAGCCTCTGAATGTCCAGGTAGCTGACTATGTGCCTGGTATCCTGCAACTTACCAAGGCTTGTGACCATTGCTTCCTTGAGGCTATTGATATTTCCCGCGATAGCCTTTCCGATGCGTCGCATCTCCTGGATCAAACGGCCCAAGAGAATCCTTGACACCTAGACCAGGTGCACCTCAACACCTCTTCCATACTCTCTGCATAGAGACTTGACTAGGTCCGCCTCCATTTTTGAAATGACACATGCATCCTCATCATCATTCTCCGTGAAGAACAAAGCCTCCCAATCAAGTCTACCTCCCCATTTCACTGACTAAAAATATTGTGCATCCATTCCATCCCCTGTATCCTCTTCTCTCCCACTCCCAATTCTTTGACCCACTCTGCGATGGCCCAACAGCAGGCGAACCTCCATCCTTTATTCCTGAAGTGAGTCGTGGCTAATCTCGTCCATCGCCCCTAGCGTCGTTCCTCCTTCTTTCTGGTAGAGAGCCCCACTGGACCAGACTTAAAAAATGTCGCCCCTACCCCCGCGCGACCATAAAAATCCTTCCCGATTCCCCCATTCTTCTGAATTTCCATTCCTCCAACTTCCTGCAATAATTCTGGCACTCACACGTGAACTGAGACAAAGGTGATGCCTTGCCTCCTCGGGATCTTGCATCCCCACCGCCTCCGCCTCCATTTCTCTGGCTTGCCTAATGCTCATTACTCCCATTGTCCTTCCCCCACTTAACATGTCCTCTCCATGCATGCCTGCTGCCACGTCGCCACTGTCGTGCCTCCACCACGTGCTTGCCTCGTGGCTAGCGTGTGGCCCGCCTCCTGCCTCCTGTGTGGCATAATCACCCGCTTCTAGGGAAATTATTATTATTATTATTATTATTCAAAAACATTAAAAATAAATAAATAACAAACTTAATTTTAATTTAGATATTAAAATTCAATTAAATATATTTATCCTTACTTTATCATGGAGATTCTTAATTTGTAATTTTTTTTTGTTATAATATCATGGGCTATTACTATGGCTTATCAATACTACATGCCCAAAAAACCATTACTCATTTCATATGAAACTTGTTCATATAACATTTTTCTAAATTAATTAATTTAATTAAAAGGAAAAAAAAGACATAACTACTTTGGAGATAAATCTCAATCATTGATTTGTGTATACTAGTATGAAAATTCTAGAATATTTCATGGAGGTTAAATCCTTACCATCCACCTAATAATTATTGATAATTAAATTAAAATTCCAAAAACCATTCCAAAATATACACACTTATCTAAATAATTAAATTTTAAAATTTTAAAGTATGAACCCACTACCCATAAAATGCCTCTAGGCTCATTAAATGTTAAAACTAATAATTTTCTTCACTTAAATATTCATTAATTGATTAATCCCTATATAAGAGGGTAAAATTCATCTCTCCATTATTTAAGTCGCATTGATTGCTAACGGGGCAACATCAGACAAAACAACAGACACGTAGATGTCAAATGGAGATGAAGAAGGTAGATAATGCGTAGCCTGGCCAATTTCAGAAAGGGACACCTTCTGTATAAAAAAATACATGCTGATCTAAATAATTAAATTTAGAATTTTTAGAATTAATGAAAATTTTGTTAAATTTCTCATCATGTAATGTAATAAGATGTCTATTAAAAAAAAAAACATTAATTTAATTTAATAATTGTTGGAATTAATGCTTACATCCTATTTGAGAAGTTGGTTTGTGATAGTTGAGAAATTTTCTCAACCTCTCTCTCTAAATTAGGAATAAGTTGGATCTTAGAAACTCTATTTAATAGAGTAATCTGAATGTAATTAGAGTGTGTGTGTATTGATGGCATGAACCTTTGTGTGGAATATATGAGTGCTTTTAGTTAGTTTTATCTTGGTAGCAGAGCCTATCTAGGCTAACCCCTTATGGGAACGCTGAGGGGCAAAGAAAGTGTAAATTTTTTTGCTGCATTGTAGTGTGTTAGCTTGTATACAGAAGCATGAATTATTTTTTCATTTTTTAACACAACATTTGAAGAGGGTTTTAACACAGCGTGAATTACAATCACTGTGTGCTCTCGTCCTGCTGTTATAAAATGAACTCCATATTGTTTTACAGGCTAAAAAAATAGAGAGCCAACTATTCCTATAATTTTATTTATCAGGTATGCCTTGTTTTAGCCTTGGCGCAGTTGTCAAGTGGCAGTTCTTTCATTGTGTGGGTAGGGCCAGCTTGTGAGGGCAACCAAACTTGTTACAATGAATGTGGGTGTTCTAACATCGATGCCAATATGAAGGGAGGATACACGTTCCTATACAAAGGGCAGACTGTTGCCTCTTACAACAACCCCAACTGGGAAGGGGTTGCTTGGACCCATTTTGGTGCACCCAAATTTCAAGATTGCAACCCTTTTGGTTGGTAGATTTTCTTCAGTTCAAAGCAAGAAGAATGCGGGCCTTAACCTCAAATATACGCGAGGTTTTGAAGTCATAGACGCCATCAAATCCACCGTGGAGAAAGCAGAGAGAAGTTACAGTGCAGAGATCAGAAATATGCGTTTGCAGAGCCAAGCTCTACGGAAGGGAGCTGAGATATTATGGCGAAAAGCGTGATTTCTATCACATTCACATCGATACAAAGTTCAACATTGTCTGTTTGGTTCCTCATTTTCCAGTTTGGTTGTAGCTGAAGATCAGTGACGCTGATGGCATAAGTGGCACAAACACTTGCAACAAGAATAAAGCTCTTTGCGAGTGGCTAAGTTCTATGGTTGAATATGGCATGTTGAAATCTTTGTGGTTTAGTAGTATTATAAATTGTTTGTAAATTAAGTGAGGATGAATTTTCAAACTTGGATAAAAAGTTTATGATGTAATAGCTGAATCTAGATACATTCTGTATTTAGACGACTTTTCTATACGACTAGCGAGTACAGCAGTTGGCACCCATGTATCTCGGTAGATAGGAGCTCGTCCATAGAATGACAAGTAGTTCAACGATTTGTCTGAAGCCACTATGTAAGAGATTGAGTGGAATTAAGGCTCAATATGGATGGTTGTCTAGATAGTATGGCAATTGCGGATCTAGGGAAGGATCCCTCCTTCCTTGAAGACTTGGGAGTGGTCTTCTAATGAGGTTATGCGATGGTTTGGGATGTTGTCCAGTAATTGACTTCGGGAAGTCCTTGATTTGGGGGTTCAGGAGCCGAACTCGGGAATCTAACTTGCTGACTACACCTTTACGAGGGTTATGCGGCAACTTGATGGAGCCTATACTCATAAGCTAAATAATGAATGTGTTTTCAAGAAATTTATGTAATGTAAGCATTAAGAGGGGATGTTGGAATTAATTCTTACATCCTATTTGAGAAGTTGGTTTGTGATGGTTGAGAAATTCTCTCAACCTCTCTCTAAATTAGGAATAAGTTGGATCTTAGAAACTCTATTTAATAGAGTAATCTGAATGTAATCAAAGTGTGTGTGTATTGATTGCATACACCTTTGTGTGGAATATATGAGTGCTTTTAGTTAGTTTTATCTATAATTAATATATGTTTAATTTAAATTAGCAAAACAATATATTAAAAACTTTTTGAATTTTAAAATTAAATTGAAAATTTTAAAACCAACCAAAATTCTAAAAACATTAATTTATAATATATCAAAAAATAAATCACAATTTTTTTTGATGTTATCATTAAAAGAAAACAACTGCTTGTGTCTAAAGTATTAAGTGATTATGCATAAAATGCTTCTAGACTCACTAGATGTTAAAAATAATAGTTTTTTTCACTTAAATATTAGCTAATTGATCAATCTCTATAAAAGAGGGTAAAATCCCTCTCTTCTTTATTTAAGTCATTGATTTCCACTAAGGCAACATCAAACAAAACATGTCAAAACAATAGAAAGACGAAAATGGAGATAAAAAATATAGACAATGCCTAGCCTAACTAATTTAAAAAAGAAATACCTTCAATGTAAAAATTATAAAAAAAAAATTGTCTCCAAAAAAATATAAAAAAATTAACTAAAATTATAAAGAATAAATGAGAACTCTCTTTTTATTTTGTTAAAAATAAATGAGAAACTCACCTTTTATTTTTATTTTGTTGAGAATGAATGAAAAACTCACCTTTTATTTTGTTGGAGGGCATGTTGCACCATGATCAATAGTATACTAAATTATACATTAAAAAAAAAACTTCGATATTTATTTCAAAGAGAGACTACAATATTTTAGAGGATGGATTCTTATCCTACTTTCAATTAAAATCATTTAATAATATGTTATTTCTATAAAACAACCAATAAGACAAAAGTCAATAAGTGGCCATAAAAGAATATATAACCATAAAACAACCTATAAGACAAAATATTGGTTCTAGAATTGCTCCAAACCCTTTCTTTAAGTTACACTAATTTATTTTATAGATTTGTAACCAGAAACATACACACTTATCTAAATACTTAAATTTTAAAATTTTGAAGTATTAACCCACTACCTATAAAATGCCTCTAGGCTCATTAAATGTTAAAACTAATAATTTTCTTCACTTAAATATTTTTTAATTGATCAATCTCTATATAAGAGGATAAACTTCATCTCTCCATTACTTAAGTCACATTGATTGCCAACGAGGTAACATTAGACAAAACATATGTCAAAACAACAGAGAAGCACATGTCAAATGGAGATGAAGAAAGTACACAATACGTAGCCTGGCCAATTTAAAAAGGGGACACCTTATGTATAAAAAAATACATGCTTATCTAAATAATTAAATTTATAATTTTTAGAATTAATGAAAATTTTGTTTAATTTCTAATCATGTAATGTAATAAGATGTCTATTTAAAAAAAAATATTAACTTAATTTAATAATTAATATATGTTTAATTTAAATTAACAAAACAATATATTAAAACTTTTTGAATTTTAAAATTAAATCGAAAATTTTAAAACCAACCAAGAATCCAAAAACATTCATTTATAATATATTAAAAAAATAAATCACAATTTTTTTTTGATGTTATCATTAAAAAAACAACTACTTGTGTCTAAAGTACTAACTGATTATGCATAAAATGTCTCTAGGCTCACTAGATGTTAAAACTAATAATTTTTTTTTTTCACTTAAATATTCTCTAATTGATCAATCCCCATAAAAGAGGGTAAAATCCCCCTCTCTCTTATTTAAGTCATTGATTTCCACTAAGGCAACATCAAACAAAATATATGTCAAAACAACAAAAAGACGAATGTCAAATGGAGATAAAAAAATGGAGATAAAAAATATAGACGATGCCTAGTCTGACTAATTTAAAAAAAAAAACCTTCAATGTAAAAAAAACAAATTATCCCAAAAAATATATATATATAAAAAAATTAACTAAAATTACAAAGAATAAATGAGAAACTCTCTTTTTATTTTGTTAGGAATAAATGACAAACTCACGTTTTATTTTTATTTTTATTTTGTTGAGAATAAATGCAAAACTCACTTTTTATTTTGTTACAGTGCCTGTTGCACCATAATCAATACTATACTATACATTTAATATATATATATATATATATATATATATATATATATATATATATATATATATATATAAACTAAAATTACAAAGAATAAATGAGATACTCTCTTTTTATTTTGTTAAGAATAAATGACAAACTCACCTTTTATTTTTATTTTGTTTTGTTGAGAAAAAATGCAAATCTCACTTTTTATTTTGTTACCGTGCATGTTGCACCATAATCAATACTATACTATACATTTAAAAAAAAAAACTTCCATATTTATTTAAAAAAAAAACTACGATATTTTAGAAGATGGATTCTTATCCCACTTTCAATTAAAATCACTTAATAACATGTTATTCCTATAAAACAACCAATAAACAAAAGTTAATTAAAGTGGTCATAAAAGAATATAGAACTATAAAACAACCCATAAGACAAAATATTGGTTCAAGAATTGCTCCAAACCCTTTCTTTAAGTTACACTACATTATTTTATAGATTTGTAACAAGATTGAATGTAGCGTGTTTTCTCGTTGATTTTTTTTCCGATAGAGATGCAGAATGGAATGTTAAAAACATGAGAGCCAAATAATTGACACTTTAATAGAACTTTGGAAAAGTTGAAGAATAGGACCCCAACACTAAGTAGTTTTCAACACTAACTAAGAATAATTGACACTTTAATAGGACTTTGGAAAAGTTGAAGAATAGGACCCCAACACTAAGAATAAGACATTTCAACAATAAACCAAAGGGGGTTGTGGAACCAGGCTAAGTATGAGTCACCTAATTCAAATAATGGAATCAAAAGGCATGGTTGTTGGTTTTATGATGGAATCACAACACTAAGTAGTTTTCAAGGAACAATGTTTAAAGTTACGCCATTTTGTTCATGAGGAAAAGTCGTATGAATTTTTTTTTTTTTTTTTTACAAAAATAATTGCATCAAAAATAATAAATATGTTACTAACATTCTTTTAAGTTATGTAAAGTAATGTACGTGAATCAAAAATATTATAATAATATATATATAAATAATAAACCACATTTTTTATTTCAAATTAGAAATGAATAAATTTTTTTATTATATAATATATTTACATTTTTTTTTAATAGTAATAAGTAAATTTCATCATATATCATCTCTATTTTGTATAAATGGTTGTCACTATTTTATCTAGTAAAATCAATATTTCATAAATACTATAAAAATCAACATATTTCCAAAAATTTAAGACCACACTAAAACACAAATCATAAACTATACCAACTGAACTAAACTCCTTTAACAACTCTTCTTATAATTTTAATATAATCTACATTAAAATATTTTCTAAAATATAATTAATTAATTTTATAAAATAATTATTTTACTTAATATTTTTAAATATTGATTGCTACAAAAACACAATTTTAATATAAACTTCATTAGGTATTTTATAAATAAACTAATTCACTCATTATATAACATAATATTAATTAATTATCTAAAATAATCATTTAATTTTTTAATATTATAAAATATATTTTTCTTAAAATAATGAGAAAATATTAATTAATTATATAACATAATTAGTTTATTTTTAACATTATAAAATGAGTTGTCTTTAGTGAAACATTTTGGAGTTTCTAGTGCCTGGTGAATAAATTTGAGGTTGAATCTTGATTTATGTTATTTAATGTTTTTTAACTGTATATATGGATTCAACACTCTAAAAACCCCTACAACACTTAGATTGTGCAAGGTTACCCATCAAATTTCTATTTTCAATGAATTTCTACAAGATTTTAGAGAAATTAGACCCGAAAAATCCATCGGAAAGGCCTTCAAAAAATCAACTCGATTACAAAATATATTTTTCTTAAAATAAAAGGAAAACCTATCATAACTTAGTTATCAAACCAACAGTGTGAGAACCATTATTCATTGCTATCCCCTAATGCAGGTTGAATAATCACTGTTATTCATGAAAAACCATGCCACTTGTTATTATTCGCTACTGGTCTGTAAGGGGGTAGAATTTCACTCCTCCTAAATGCTTCTAGGTCTTGAGCCATTAACCCGTTTACTTATGTACGAGGAAGACTAGCTCTTAACCAAACATAAATAGTCACTTTGTGTAGAATTCTTTCGGTAATAATCACATTCAAATGAACTTTGTGTACGCGTTTCGAACCAATCACTGTGGTTCATCATCAGGACTAGGTGATGATGAACCACACTGGTTGGTTCGAAATGTGTCGACAAAGTTCATTTGAATGTGATTATTACCGAAAGAATTCTATACAATTTTACGATGGATCACAGATGCCAAAATTCGAAAAATAAATAGTCACTGTTATTCAAGAAAAAATTATTCAACCTCCGAATCTTGAGATGTTTTTCATGTTTCTCATTTTTCCTCTTTTTTTTCATCTTCATTAACATGTCTAGATACATCACCTCGATTGAAAAAAAAAAATTAAACCTATGATAAGTGTTATAACAATCAACCTCATCACCGTTAACCCCACTAACCTAAATCCTGAAATATTAACCGATTTCCTTACATATAAAAACACACTCTTATTTTAATTTTAATATTATATTCCTTTACTTTTTTACTAATACAAATTAATTAATTAATTAATTATATAAAATAATTATGTTACCTAATAGAGTTTAGGTACTAAGAACCAAATCGTCGGAATGGATAAAGTAAATAGTCAAGTTCAAGTGAATATGATGTCTCAACCAAGTTTTATCACGTGATTCGGTTACAAATATCCTAAAATATTATATCGAAACAATTTAATATTGTCGTCATCAATCTAGTTATCCTTGTCACATGGAAATTTCAGATTTTCTTATATACTATCGATATCATATACCTTAATTGCTTTTTATAAATGTACTTCATTTTCTAATTTTGACACCACAACCACAAAGATAATACTATCAACAATATCTTAAGTTTGAGACCGTATTGTCATGTTCATCTTAACGGTCTTTATCGACAGTGAAACTTGATAAATTTAATTGCCGGTTTTTTTTTTTTTAACAATTTAACATTTAATAAGAATTTATTAAAATAATAAATTTGAATATTGGAATTTACATGATTTGATTTTTCAAGTATGTTAAGATAGAGATTTAGTGAAAGGATAAGTTTGAGTTTTGATTTATATATAATTTTCATATTGTTAATTTTATTTATATATTTAGACACTCATTTTAAATAACAAAAACTATAATTTTAAAAAATAATATTATCAAAGTTCAATTTAAAAAACAAATATGAAATAATTAAACTGCCCAAATTTAATTGAATCTGAATTTAAATATAAATATAATTTCTAACTTTAATAAACTTTTTGTTTATATAATTATATTATTAAAATATTTAAAAACATTCTTAAATATAATATAAAAAAATAAAATAAAATAAAATAAATTAAAATATAATTGTTAAAAAATAAATATAAATGAAAAAATAAAAATAATAATTATTATTTATATTACCCTTCCCAAAAAAACTAAAATTAAATTCATTTACAAAAATCTCTTTTCCCAATCTTCCCACCAATACAAACCTATTAGTTTAATTTTACTTTAATTTTATAATATTTTAAGCTTCAATCAATTACAATACCAAAAACCATAAAAATAGCTGTATAGTTACATTTCATAAAACTTTCCTTATTCATAAAACATAAGTACATGTTATAAAACTATAACAATTTCTTTTAATGTATCTCTTTCAATTGATTTTAATTTTGGAAATAAGTATCCTTACATTACTTATACCAACATACCTTTATTATTATAACTCTACATAACTACTTGCTTTATTAGTTTTTTTAAGTGTCACCCCCTAATATTAAAATAATTAATGCACCAAAACTTGTTGATTCATTTAAATAGTTACCGGTCAAAGAACTCTTATTTTTTGGATTTTTTTTTTCTACCATACTGTTTAATACTTTTCATTGTTCTAGAACAATTTAATAACTTCAATTTGTATAATGTTATCATCAACAAAGAGAGCTTCATCATTATCATTGGTTCACCCTCTTTTAAGTAGATAAGTGGAAATTTTGTATAGTCTCACATGGTATGACGCAATCTACCATAATAGAAAATCTTACCTCTCCTTTCCTTTAATCAAGATTTGATATGGTAGATTTCTCTTATTGGATTTATTTGTACAGAAAACAAATTTTATCAATGACCTCTTTGCCTCCAACAATTCTCTTCGAATCTTTCTCAATCAAAAGTCTTATTTCTAACAATTTTTACTTATAAATTTTCGAAGGTGTTGAATTAATGCCCTAAGTTTTCAAGGTGCATGGTATATAGTGATCGAATCATGTTGACTATACATTGTTTTTTTTTCGCTTTTTTTTTATAACATTGATTTACTTAATGTTTTAGGACAACTTTCTATTTAAAATTATTTGATTATTCATAGTTTTCAATTGGGCATGCACATTTGAAGTTTTATTATCACTCTATAATATTTTTTTAATTAAAAAGTTGTATTTAATTTATATTTTACGAATGAGAGAATCAAGAATCAAGTAATTTTAGGAGTAATTTTATCATTAATCATCTAACATTAAATGTTTGCATATTTGTATATAGTTTATGTGAGATATTAACATAACCTAAGTTTAAAGTTTCAAAGTGTAATAAGAAACATGGCTGCATTAGATCAGATCATTCGAAAATATGGCAATTGACCTGCCAAACATGAAAAATTAATATGATTAAGATTATTTGTGTACTTAAGCAAGCCTGAAGCCATTCATATTTGTGAGAAATGACAAAATTGTTGAAGTTTGGAGTTGGAGTTGTTGAAGTCTAGAGCTGGAGTACAGAGCGATTCATATTCCATTACATTGGAGACTTACCTCATCATGCTCATGCGCTTTTCAACTTACTAAGATTGGGGTACATCTATGGCTATTGAAACCATCCAACCTTAAATTGAAGGTTTTTCATTGATGGTAGTTTTTGCACAGGTTTGAGAATAAATAGGTATGGCATTTTGTAAGTTTTTTGAATCATTTAAGAGTGAATTTAAATTCTTCGTGAATTTAACTAGAGTGGGTTGAGTATTGAGTACCTTGGTAGCTTGTAGCTTCTTACCGAAGCTGATGGTGGTTGTCTTTAGGCTTCTCCTTTGCACCACCATATCCTTGGGCTTCTCCTTTACACTTCCATATTTAGGACAAGATAATCTACCTAGTCACCATAGCATAGGCTAACTATTATTGTGTTGTATATTTTGAGACAGAACCATAAGAAATCATAACATTTTTACCCAATCTTGACACCCCTTCTTATTGTACTAGCGTCTCCTCGTGAGGTCTCATTCTTGTTCCAAATCCAAATGCAAAGGAAACAACATAGTTGCTATCGACAATAGATATGCATTTCTTCAGGTTAAGGGATATATGCAATCGTTGGCATATATCAAATATATACTTGAGCCCTAATGCAAAGGAAGATGCAGAGTCAATACTGATAATAGATATGCATTTCTTAAGGTTAAGGGAGATCTGCAATTTTTGTAATCTCTTGAACATATGAAATACTAGGATGGGAAATGTTCTTTGAATATTAGCAATGGGTAAATAATAGTTTCCACCATAATACCAAGAAACCTAAACCAAAATTCATGCCACTACCACCACAAGGTACATCACTAGATAAGGAATGCCCATTGGATCTTTTTAGCTCCTCATAAAAGATAATTGGAATTAATGAACATAATATACTAGAAGACCTGCATAAAACAAACCAATATATGGAATACAATGCATGAAAACATTCGCAAACATATACCTTAGTCATCCCATATTGGAAAATTGTCAATATAAAAGATTTGAGCAATTTGGAGTTCATTTTTCCCAAAATAACATAAGTATTTAAATTCAAGCTTTTACCTGCTTCGAAAAAGTTTCCCACTTACCTAAAGTCACTCGATAAACATACAAGTATAATAATGGATTCCTCGAAGACCCAGTCTTCTCGCAGTAATACCTAGAGGCAGTGACTACCACTCATTTTCCAAACTACAACCTGCTGGATTATACAACATAGTCATTCATAACAAGGTAGGGTTCCATAACTATCATTGCACATATCCACCGCAATGAAACAAAATTTTGGCCTAAAGAATTCCCCTTTAGTTAGTAACATTGGGGGAAATACGAAATGGGGGTAAAGGGGCAAAGATTGATCATTGTACGAAGGCATTACCACTGTTTCATCTGTTGGAGCGGTAGTCATAAATTATGTATACACTATCATCAAATCTTTTTTCTATCAAATTGGGATAGAGTTCCTTTGATGCAATATTCTTTCGAGCTCGAAGAAAGGGATTCTGCTCACTTGAATTAAATACTTATATTTTCCTCCTTCCATATCTCTCTCCCTTCCCTTACTTCTCCTTTGTTCTATTTCTCTCTATAACGAACCTGTTAGGTCCCTATATTACCAATATAGTCCCTTATTGTTATTAGTGTAACCCCTTTATTGTTATTATTGTACCCTTGTAACCCCCATTTTTTTATTATTGTGCCCCTAAATTATTATTGTTAGGTCGGCTAGGATTACATTGTGGCCCACTAGGATTACATTATGGCCACATGGAATCCTATATATAGAAAGGAGGTTTTGTAAATTGTATCATCCAAGAATTGTGCATTTATGTAATGTATTGGAGGTTTCCCCCTCGAAGTGGCTTATTTATAAGGCGTTGATATCTCTTTTCTTCTATTTTTGAAGCTGGTTACACAACATTTGGTATCGGAGCTTTGGATTCTAGGGTTTCGCTGCTCCAAACAGGTCATCGTGGCATTTTCGCTATAACTTTTTTTCTACGAAGTTTCAGAAGCTGAAATTTTTAGGGTACGAAGCCGAAATCCTGAGGAAGATTGCCTAAAAATTTCAGAGCTTGTTTCGCAATATTTTCGGAGATATGATCTGTGGAAGTTAGGTCTTGTTTCAGGCTCCTAAACAGGTCATCGTGGAATTTTCGCTATAACGTTGTTTCTACGAAGGTTCAGAATCTGAAATTTTTAGGGTGTGAAGCTGAAATCCTGAGGAAACGTGTCAAAAAATTTCAGATCTTGATTCACAGTATTTTTGGAGATATGATCTGTGGAAGGTGGTGCTTTTTCAGGCTCCCGAATTTCATCTCAAATAGGTGATCGTGGGAAAAGTTCAATAACTCTCTCTCTGAGCATCAGATTGGAGCGCCGTAAAAAGTAGTCACAAGTAAACGGACTTTAGTTTCTTGGCTATCAATTTCAGAGGTGAAGGATGAAACAGTGACACGTGAAAAGTCCTACAAGTTCACTCTACTGAACCAATCCATAATTAGGTCATTGTGGGAGATTAGACATAAATTTGTCTTGGAGAATCCAAATCAGGTCAGACCTATGGCATTCAAAAGAGAATTCATAGGGCTACGTCAGTGCCAAATTTTAGATATTGAAGAGCCGCAATCACAGAGATAATCAAATTTCAATATCGAGGTCCTCAAAAGCAAGAAAAAGGTGTGTATTTTTTTTTCCGAATTGCATAAGTATTGTTTGAAAAATCAATTTGAATTGATTCCAAGGGCATATTGTAGAATAGATATCAGTATTGGGTTCTAAGAAATGCCTCGTAAAAATAATTCAACACCCATTAAGCCTTCAGAAGGCTCTACTATGACTCATGAAGATGAAGAATTGCAACATGATCTATCAAAATTACAAGAGAAAATGCACCAAATTTCGCTCTCGCAAAGAGCAGCAAAAAATGAAATGGAAGTTTTGAAGAAAGGCGTGGAAGCAAATATGGATGGTGTGAAGAATAATATGGATGGTTTGAAGAAAGAGGTGGAATCTAAGATAGATGACATGGAAGCTGGCATGGAATCTAAAATGGAAAATATGAAGAATGATCTAAAAGCAGACATAGAAGGTTTGACAAAGTTGATACAAGAAATGTTTCCTAATGGTGAAAATATAGTAGAGGAAACTCATGATGACAACAAAATAAATGTTAATCGTGATTTCATAAACTCTAATGTTGGCGGGAAGAACCACCATATTCCAAAAATGGATATGAGGAAGTTTGATGGAAAGGATCCTGTTACATGGATACTACAGATGGAGCAATATTTTGATCTCCATAACATGCAAAACACACAAAAGGTACGCATTGCAACTTTACATTTAGAACAAAATACATTTGTATGGTATCAATGGCTTTGCTCCCGTAACAAAATTGTCACTTGGTCAATTTTTACGGAGGAAATGATAGCACATTATGAGGATACAAAGAGCAACACCTTCTTTAGCCAATTGATAAATCTCAAACAAAAGGGCTTAGTGGGGGAGCACATTTAGGACTTCCAAAAATTGAATATAAGGGTAACTGATATTCCAGAGGAACACATGATTGATCTCTTCATAGGTACTTTAAAGGATAACATCCAACATGAAGTTCGCGTTTTGGAACCTGATTCATTGGAGAAGGCATTCAAGTTGGAAAGAAAAATTGAATGTAAAATTATGGCGACAAGGAAGCCTACCACTCACTTCTATAAAGAGGGAAGTGTTGCTACTCCTAGATTTCCACAACCTACAAGGTTGACACCACAACAATTGGAAGAAAAAGAGCAAAAGGGCTTTGCTACAGTTGTGATAGAAAATACACTAAAGGTCATAAGTGTGCTGAGAAGAAATTATTTTACATAGATTGTGAAGAGGAAGAAGAAAATGAACAAGAAGAGGACATACACCAGGAACCAACCCAAGAAGAGGAAGAAATGAGTCCGACCATATCATGTAATGCATTGGCAGGAATTACCACTCCTCAAACTCTCAAGATAGAAGGACATATCGAGAAGAAAAGGTAATAGTGTTGATTGATTCAGGTAGTACCCATAATTTTATTCATTGTAAGGTAGCCAAGGAATTGAATTGTTTCCTATACCCAGCACCAGAATGTCAAGTGATGGTTGCAAATGGAGAAACTATAAATTGCTCTGGAAAATGCCATAATATCAAGCTAACCATGGGGGAATATGTATTGAATAGTCCAATGCTTTCCATTCCTATGGGAGGTGTTGATGTTGTACTATGAGTACAATGGTTACAATCTTTGGGGACGGTAGCTTTTAATTTTCAAGAACTTTTCTTGAAATTTTTTTCAGAAGGAAAGGAAGTCGAATTACGGGGTATTGTGGGGAAGCTGGGAAATATAATAAGCTCTAATGTCATGAAAAATATTCTAAAGAAATAACAACGAGGCGTAATTGCACAATTATGCTCACTAGAAGTTACAACATCAAAATCATCTATTTCTGCAGATCTCCAACAAGTCTTGGACAATCATTCCAAGGTGTTTGAAACTCCCAAAGGACTCCCACCTATTCGTGATCATGATCATGCTATTCATTTGATTCCAGGAAGTGTTCCTCCAAACATAAGGCCTTATAGATATCCTTACATCCAAAGGAGCGAAATTGAACGTATGATTGCAGAAATGTTAGAGGCGGGTATAATTCAACCTAGTCAAAGTTCTTTCTCTGCTCCTGTAGTATTGGTACACAAGAAGGATGGATCATGGCGAATGTGTTCAGATTATAGGGAGCTCAATAAGCTCACCATTAAAGACAAATTTCCCATTCATGTGATTGATGAATTATTGGATGAATTACATGGAGCAATTTATTTTACCAAGTTGGATCTTCGTTCAGGATATCATCAAATTAGAATGAAGACTGAAGATATTCCAAAAACAGTATTTCGAACTCATGAGGGTCACTATGAATTTTTGGTCATGCCTTTGGCCTTACCAATGCACCTTCTACATTTCAAGGGTTGATGAATTCCATTTTCAAACCCTTCCTTAGAAAATTTGTGCTAGTATTTTTTGATGATATACTAATCTACAACAGGTCTTGGAAGGATCGTGTTGAACATGTTGACAAGGTGCTCAAACTATTGCAGGAGAAACAATTATATGCAAAAACATCCAAATGTTTCTTTGGAGTACAAGAGGTGGAATATCCGGGTCATATTGTATCTCACGAGGGTGTTAAGGTAGACCCTAACAAAATTAAAGCCATTAAGGAATGGAAAGTCCCCACGACCATAAAGCAGTTGCGCAAATTTCTCGTGTTAACAGGGTATTATCGCAAGTTTGTTAAGAATTATGGGAGAATAGCAGCACCTCTAACAACATTATTGAAGAAAGATGCATTTTCATGGACTCCTGAAGCAACTAAGGCCTTGGAACGTCTTAAAGAGGCAATGTGCCTAGCACCGGTCTTAGCTACACCAGACTTCACAAAAACCTTTATTGTGGAATGTGATGCCTCAGGAAATGGAATTGGTGATGTTTTAATGCAGGAAGGAAGACCCATTTCTTTTGAAAGTCATCCAATCAAAGGAAAGTATTTACAGAAACCTATTTATGAGAAGGAAATGTTAGCAATACTGCATGCACTAAAGAAATGGAGAACTTACCTAATGAGAAGACACTTCAAGGTAAAAACTGATCATGATAGTCTTAAACACTTTTTGGAACAAAGACTATCTTCCGAAGAGTAGAAAAAATGGGTCACAAAGATGTTGGGTTATAACTTTGAAATAATCTACAAAAAAGGAAAGCTTAATGTTGTTGCAGATGCACTCTCAAGAAAGAATGAAGAGGTGGAAGCATTGCTTTGTGCCATTTCTATTATCCAACCAGATTGGATAAACGGAGTAAGAGATGAATGGAAGAAGGACAAAGATGTATGGGCACTCATTCAAAAGTTGCAGCAAGATCCTAGTACATCTAATACATTTAGTTGGAAAAATGATTCCTTATGGTACAAAGATCGCTTATATCTTTGTAAGAATTCCCAACTAAAACAAAAGATTCTTCTCGAATTGCACACTTCTCCTTTAGGAGGACACTCAGGATTTTTAAAAACTTACCACAGGGTGAAGAAAGAATTTTTTTGGGATGGCCTTAAATCTGATATTCAAAAGTTTGTGGCGGAATGTTTGGTTTGCCAGCAGAATAAAGTGGAGACAATTAAGACCCCGTGACTTCTACAACCTTTATCCATTCCAAGTCAACGTTGGGAGGAGATTTCAATGGATTTTATCACAGGTTTACCTAAGTCCGAAGGAAAGAGTGTCATCATGGTGGTAGTTGATAGACTTACCAAGTATGCACACTTTTGTGCATTATCTCATCCATTTAAAGCAAGTACAGTTGCTACTACATTTATGGACAGAATTCAAAAGCTACATGGAAGCCCAAGGATTATTGTGAGTGACAGAGATCCCATTTTTACTAGAAATTTTTGGACGGAGTTATTTTCTTGTTTGGGTACTCAATTAGCTCATAGCTCATCTTACCATCCTCAATCTGATGGTCAAACTGAGATAGTAAATAAATGTTTGGAAGGATATCTTCGTTGCTTTGTATCTAACAAAAAAGCACAATGGGTCAAGTGGTTACCTCTCGTTGAATGGTGGTATAACACTTCCTTCCATACTGCAGCAAAGATGACCCCATTTATGGCACTTTATGGATATCATCCACCATCTATCACATCATCTTTAAGGGAAAATTCGAAGGTTCAAGCAGTGGAAGATCACATCGAGCATCAGAAAGAAGTTCTCCAACTCATAAAGGATAACTTAAATTTGGCACAAAATCGAATGAAACAACAGGCAGATCAACATCGCAGCGAGAGAAGTTTTGATGTAGGAGATTGGGTATTTTTACGGCTACAACCATATAAACAAATGTCCCTCAAGCAAGCTAAGAAGGATAATAAATTATCGCTAAAGTACTATGGTCCTTACAAGGTGTTGCAAAAGATTGGTACTATGGCATACAAATTGGAGCTTCCTGCTTCTTCGCGAGTACATCCAGTTTTCCATGTTTCATGCTTAAAGAAGGTTATAGGAGAAAATCTTCCAGTTCAAACAATATTGCCAGAACTTGATGAGGAAGGAAAGATCATATTGGAACCAGAAGCGGTCATGGAAACAAGAACTCGACAACTACGGAATCGATCAATTTCAGAGTATCTCATCAAGTGGAAGAACTTACCCACCGAAGATTCTACATGGGAGGATGAGAATTTTATACAGAAGCACCCAGAGCTACTCAAGCGTTGAGGACAACACTTTTTTGAAGGAGAGGGGCATGTTAGGTCCCTATATTACTAGTATAGTCCCTTATTGTTGTTAGTGTAACCCCCTTATTGTTATTATTGTACCCTCGTAACCCCCATTTTGTTATTATTGTGCCCTTAAATTATTATTGTTAGGTCGGCTAGGATTACATTGTGGCCCACTAGGATTACATTATGGCCACATGGACTCCTATATATAGAAAGGAGGTTTTGTAAATTGTATCATCGAAGAATTTTTCATTTTGTAATGTATTGGAGGTTGCCCCATCGAAGTGGCTTATTTCTAAGGCATTGATATCTCCTTTCTTCTATTTTTGGAGCTGGTTACACAACAGAACCCTATCCACTCACTCTCCCTACCACCTATTCTCTTTTTTATCATTACTTTCCCTCTATTATCACTCTGGAAAGCTTCCTTAGGCTCACTCTAGGTTCCAATCTAAGCTCAAACACCCGTACCAGAAGCGGATGAAGTAGGATGGCATACCAATTTAATAAGTAATGAAAATCCACTTCTCAAACCATAACCCATCCTCATTTGACGTATATATATATAATAATGGATTCCTCAAATAATTGGTATTCTCCCAGTAATAGCTAGAGGTAGTGACTCCCACTCGTTTTCCACACTTCCATTTGTTGGATTATAAAATAGAGTCATTCATAAAAAAACAAAGTTCCATATCAAAGTCAACAAGAAATGTGTGTCTAATTTAATTTTCCATTAATTAAAATGGACAATAAATTGTAATATTATCTCATAATCAATTTTAATGGTTAACTGAGTGTGATAAACTGAGTTAGCTCATGAATTTCGAGTTGAGGGTGCTTGGTGAAGCATGCAGAGTGATTCTATTAGTTATTGAGTCCAAGTTGTAGTTAGTGCATTATTTTAATGCATGAGAAATCAGTTAACTCAATTAATTGAGTTAAAATCAGTTTAACTAGTTGTAATTGTTTGTTGCACTAGTGAGAGGTCAAGTGAATTAAATCAGATTTAATTCACATGCAGTGATCATATTGTAACTGATGATTTACAATTAATAGCTGCATGCATGTCAGTTCTGATGGAGAACCAGTTGAGAAAGAGGTTAAAGGGATGCTAACTATCAGTTGTATTATTAGTAGGCTGCCTGCATGTAGTAAAACACCCATAGGATTTCCCATGATCATTGCGCATTTTTGGAAGGATAAATTTCCTAAAGAATAGGGAATGCATTTCACATGAATTGCGCAAGCAAGGCAGGATGAGCAGAGGATGAAAATTGGCTAAATGTTGGTCAATTTTGTTCGGATCAGTGTGAGAGTGCAGGAGACTCTTGTGAGAAGAGTGCATTGTAATTGTTTCATGATTCCTTGGAGAATATACAATAGAAGATAAAGGGGTTTTGAGCAGTAATATTTCCCCAGGAAAATATCTGTGTTGTGGTTTGATTTTCTTCTTTCTTTACTTGTTGTGATTGGCGATCACTTTTATTTTCCACAATTAATTTGTAGAAGGATTCAATATCTTGCTTTAGCATATCGCATGATCGGATTGAATCCATTGATATACATATTGTTTCTATAATTTATACATGGTATCCGAGCGCATGAAATAACTATAGTGGAGAATAAATTGAGTTTGTACTGAATAGCATTCGAATTTGTAGAAATATTCTTTGGTGCGACAGGAAGATCAAGATGGATTTCAATGGCTTGAGATTGGAATATGCACTTGAGGGCAGTTCTAATTATATTGCGTGGAAAGACAGAATGGAGGAAATTCTGGAGGACAACGGGTTGAATAATTCATTGATAATGACATTCCCAAAGCCGCAACAGCAAATGCCTCTCTTCTTGATGTTTGGCAAAAGAAGGTTGCAAAGCCAAGGAGGATCTTATTAGAGGGAGTACGAGACCACATTGTCCTGAGTCTCCATGGAAAATTGACTCCATATGCAATGTCGAAGGCTTTGAAAGATCTGTTTCAAAGTAGTAGTGACCACAAAAAATTGGCTTTGAAGGACAAGCTTAGGAAAATAAAAATGGAGAAAGGTGACACTATTCCAAAATATTTAACCAAGTTCGTCCAATGTCGAAATGAGCTTGGGAGTGTCGTAATTACTGTAACGGATGATGACTTGGTGAGCCTAGCTCTTCCAGGCCTTCCCAAGTGTTGGCATAGTTATGAGGACTCTATCAATAGGAGGGAGAAGTTATTAGATTGGGAGTGACTTTGGTCGGATTTGTTACAAGAAGAATTCAGGTGGAATACCAAGGATGGATCCTCATCTAAAACATATGATGAAAAAAACTGCACCTTGCTTCGTAAGGAAAAGAAGGGGAAGGGAAAGAAATCCTATTCCAAATCTGAGTCCAACAAAGAAGGCAAGAAGCGTGACATGTCCAGAGTGAAATGTTTT
This sequence comes from Pinus albicaulis, assembly GCA_034641835.2. Lineage (NCBI taxonomy): Eukaryota > Viridiplantae > Streptophyta > Pinopsida > Pinales > Pinaceae > Pinus > Pinus albicaulis. The sequence goes on from CM076581.1 coordinate 1,479,777,690, forward strand.
CACTGTCACGAGCATGGGCATTATGCCAATAATTGTCCATAGAAGAAGAAGAACAAGAAGGCTTCAGGATCTGCAGCTAGTGAGACTTTGGCCTCACAATTTGAGTTGGACTTCTCTCTCATCGCATGCAAAGCATTCCTTTGTCACAAAGCCACAGGACAAACCAAGAAGATTCAGATTCGTGTGAAGAATCTCTACAAAATTGATGTATATGGCTGTACAATATTGATGGGTAAAGAAGACAAAGTGGTGGGCTAGGATGAGGGTGAGTTATGGCGCGGGAGATTGGGCCATCTACACCATGAAGCTTTAAAGGTCATGCGACATATTTCTATGGGGCTTCCAAAGGGTACTATTGCTCAGATAGACACATGAAAGGGATGTACCATGGGGAAGTATGCAAAGGCCACTTTTCACAAGAAGGAGAACCGAGCAGCGAGAATCCTTGAGAGAGCTCACTCAGATGTGTGTGGACCATTCTCTATAGCTTTGAAAATAAAGAACATGTATTGTGTGATATTTTTTGATGATTTTTCTAGAAAGTTTTGGATCTACTTCATGCAGAAGAAATATCAAATGTTCTAAAAATTTTGTGAGTTCAAAGCACTGGTGGAGAAAGATACGGGGAAGCACGTGAAGGCTCTAAGGAGTGACAATGGTGGTGAGTACGTCTCAAATGAATTCAAGAACTTCTGTAGCAAAGAAGGAAGAATGAGGTTGCAGAAAGAAAGAATAGAACAATTGTGGGTGCGACAGGAGCGATGTTACATGATCAGGGCCTACCATTGCATTTGTGGTCAAAGGCATGCAATACAACAATATTTGTGCAAAACCGTAGTCCTCATCGGATACTTGGAATGAGTACACCAAATGAGGATTTTTATGGTAAGAAACATGATGTTTCATATTTTAAAAATTTTGGCTCATTTCTCTATTGCCATATGACCAAAGATTCTAGGAAGAAGCTAGAACTAACACCTGAGATTGGGATAATTGTGGGGTGCAATGATACTCCCCAAAAATATCGTGTGTATTTTCTAAACAATAGGATGAATATTGTTAAATGGGATATAAAATTTGATGACGAGAAAGCCATGCATTTGTCCCTTGAGAGGGAGCTTGATTTGCTTGCAAATGAGTAACTCTTGGTTCCAAAGGATGAACCTCAAGATGTGGAGTAGCCACATGAGGAGGATCATGGAGTGGAAGGAAAAACTCATGTAGAGCCATCCACCAGACATGGTAGAGGGCGCACCACAGAAGCTGATAGATTGAGACTTGATGCGACAGAACATGTAGGAGCACCTACACCACTGCACAGACAGAGGCAATATCCGGACAGGTTTACTGGATACATGCCTCTTATGAGAAAGTGTATTGTGATAGAACCATCCTATTTTGAGGAAGAAATGCAGAAAACAATTTGGTTTGATTCCATGGTTGAGGAGTATGAATCCATCATCAAGAAAAATGCATGGGAAGTTATCCCAAGGCTAGTCGGAAAATCAGTGGTTGGATCTAGATGGATCTATAAGGTGAAGCAAGAAACATATGAGAGTGTGGAGAATTACAAGGCTAGATTTGTAGCCCGGGGATTCTCACAAGTTGAGGGGATTGAATATGAGGATACTTTTGCACTGGTTGCGAGATACTCATCGATTAAATATATCCTTTCACTCTTAGTGCAGATGTGGTGGAAGATACATCAGATGGATGTGAAAAATGTGTTTCTCATTGGAGTTATTGAGGAAGAAGTGTACATAGAGAAGCCAAAAGGTTTTGAGACCTTTGACAGTGAGTCACATGTGTGCAAAATCAAGAGATCATTGTATGGGCTGAAGCAAGCACCTCATGCTTGGTACACCAGGAATGACAACTATTTCACTGGGTTATGCTTCATGAAGAGTGAAGAGGATGCGAACCTATACCAAATTGTGGTTGATGGTAAGCTTTTGTTTATCGTACTTTATGTTGATGATATTATTTTGAGAGGTGATGAGGAGCTCATAATTTCTTGCAAAGAGGATCTTTCAAGAAAGTTTTAGATGAAGGACATGGCACTCCTTCACTATTTCCTTGGTTTGGAAATATAGTAGCAAGATGGGGAGCTATTTGTTTCTCAAGGAAAGTATGGTAAGGAGATTCTGAGAAAGTTTCACATGGAGAGCTGTAAACCCATGGAGACTCCTCTTCCAGGAAACTAGAGGAAGGAGGATGCTACTTCAGGTGAGGTATTGGATGCTACTACTTACATGTAGCTTGTGGGTTCACTCATGTACTTAGTGAACACCAGACTAGAAATTTGCTACTTAGTTAACCAGGTGATTCAAGCTATGGTTAATATGACCAAGCTCTTTTGGAAGGCGGGGAAGCATGCCTTGAGATATCTCAGGGGCACTACAGAGTATGGATTATGGTACAAACCGACAGAGGGAGTGAAGCTTCAAGGCTTCACTAATGCAGATTAGGCAGGAATTCCATCAAACAGAAAGAACACATTAGGAGGGATCTTCAGCATAGGATTGACAATAGTTTCTTGGTACAGTAGGAAGTATATATCTGTGGCACTTAGTTCAGCCGAGGTAGAGTAAATGGTAGCAAATCAGGCTGCATGTGAGGCCATCTGGATGAGAAAGATTTCGGTTTGATTTGTTTGGTCATTAGATGGATCTGACGATGATACATTGTGATAATCAGAGTTGCATAAAACTCTCAGTTAATCTGGTATTCCATGATAGGTCCAAACATATTGACATCTGGTACCACCATATCAGAGATTGTGTTCATAGGCACATTATGTTACTTCACTACATTCCCATGGAAGATCAAGATGCAGATATTCTAATGAATGTGCTCGTTGGGAGACGAATACCATAGAGGCATGATCTAGGTAGCTGATAATCCCTTTATTGTGGAGAGGGAGTGTTGAAAAGTCAACGAGAAATGTGTGTCTAATTTAATTTTCCCTTAATTAAATTTGACAATGAATTGTAGTCTTATCTCATAATCACATGTAATAGTTAACTGAGTGTGATAAACTCAGTTAGCTCATGAATTTTGAGTTGAGGGTGGTTGGTGAGGCATGCCGAGTGATTCTATTAGTTATTTTTTGCACTAGTGAGAGGTAAAGTGAATTAAATCAAATTTAATTCATATGAAATGATTTGTCATGTAACTAATGATTTACTATTAATATCTGCATGCTTGTCAGTTTTGATGGAGACCCAGCTGAGACAGAGGTTAAAGGGATGTTAACTATTAGTTGTATTATTAGTAGGTTGCCCGCATGCAGTAAAACACCCATAGGATTTCCCATGAGCATTGTGTAGTTTTGTAAGGATGAATTTCCTAAAGAATAGGGATTGCATTTCACATGAATTGTGCAAGCAAGGCAGGATGAGCATATACTGAAAATTGGCTAAGTGTTGGTTGATTTTGTCTGGATCAGTGTGAGATAGTTGTGAGAATGCATGAGACTATTATGAGAAGAGTGCATTGTAATTTTTTCATGATTCCTTAGTGAATATACAATAGAATATAGAGGGGTTTTGATCAGTAAGATTTTCCCGGGAAAATATCTGTGTTGTGGTTTGATTTGCTTCTTTCTTCACATGTTGTGATTGGCGATCATGTTTATTTTCTGCAATTAATTTGTAGAAGGATTCAATATCTTTCTTTAGTATATCGCATGATCGGATTGAATCCATTGATATACATATTGTTTGTATAATTTCTACACTAGTTGCATGTACCCACTACAATGCAACATCATTTTTTCTCAAAGCACTCCCCTTCAATTAGTAACATTGGGGAAAATAAGAAATGGGGTAGAGGGGCGAAGATTGATCACCATATGGAGAGCATTCTCACTGTTTCATTTGTTGGAACCAAAGTCATAAATTATGCATTCACCACCATTATCTCTTTTGTCCATCAAGTGGGAGAGACTTATCTAAACTTTCACATGCATGTTGGGTTATTGCAATATAAAAAATTTCTAAAATAATGGGCCCACAAGGTCAAATAGGTGGTGATTTATATTTCATTAAATTAACTAAGATAAATAGCCAATTGATGACTTTGTAATTGCTGTTAAGATAGGACATGCATCATGCCATGTATGTGACATCTCTGCATGCATTGCATGTGTCTCTTTCCGAAGAATGTGCATAGGTATAAGAGGATATTGTTGATGTATTCACGACATAACATTATGTGCTTCTTTTTATTGAATCTTTTTAGAAAAGCATTTCCATTTAAAAAATTTTCCATCTTAAAATTCTCCTGTAAGATCAATAACCAACAGAGATCAATGGACATGGGCCTTGTGCTTTGTCGCATATGCCATTGCCATATTGGTGTGTTCCTAAAAGGATTTTATGATTTCTTCCATGATGATAGAAAGTATCAAATGAGGCCAGGGTCATATGGACAAAGATGCATGGGGGAATTGAGCTCATGCACTAGCTAAGGAGGGATAATGTCGAGTACAATGACATGCTATGGAGCCATAACATTAAGCAAAGCCTGTAGAGGAAAAATATTATCACCTATTATGTAAGAAATTTCAGTAGGGAGAGAACTTAGGATGGTCAGTTTAATGAATCTTAGACCCTATAAACCACAACATTATGGGGAAAAGGGTTAGACCGCATAAGAAAGGATTTAACTAGTAGTATTTATTGGAGTTTACTTGTGCCCGTGTTAGTGACATGTGAAATAGGATACTATAGTTGTTATTCCACCTTGACTTTCCTGCGCAACTACCCATTTTTTGCTTCACAATTTCTCTTGAAGTACCAATTCAATTTGTTTTCATCAATTCAAAGCTTATAACATCTATAAAATATCGTTAATGCATATTATACTTTACTTGCATACTTCAAATGTTTTTTATTTGAATTTTAAATAGAAGAAATGGACAAACAGTGTTTGAGGAAATCCTTAGCATGCTTGTAGATGATTTAGCTCTTACTAGAGCCAGGAGTTTCATTGGAATGAATGTCAAATTGTAACTTCCATTGTTTTTTTTACAACATCATTATGAATTTTACCAAGTGGGTACAATCTATTCAACAATACTATAAGTTTCCATTTATGCCGATTTAAAATTTCTCATTAATGTATTAATTTTAACTCTCTTGAAATTGGTTTGGTCTAATATCCCTCCAAAAGGTCTCACCTTGTTGTTTTTGAAAATTTATTTCCACGAAGATGCCATAGGATTATATTTTTCCTTTGTGAGTATGTGTTGAGCTGGGTAAGTTGGCCATTTTAAACCTCAACTAAATTGTGACGCAAGTTGGATATGAAGGGATTCATTTTTTCTCTCCAATGTCCAAATTTAGTTGAGGAGAATTTATTAAGTGAGAACTTGAGCTTGAGTTGTCTAGTGAGCCTCTACAGTTAGTGTCAATAAATTTGTTACTTGTACATGCTGGTGATTTCAATTTGTGGTCACTCATCATCAATTTTTTACCCATTAAACCTAAGAGGTAGCCATACACTATCCATAGAATGATTTTTAGAAAATTGATTGTGCTTTTGTTTTGTTGCAACAATGGTGTAGGTTAAATTGATTATTGTGATGTTGCTATAGGCCAAGATGATATTCAATATATCTCTTATAATTATTATAGGGATCCCAGTTATGGTTATGCTTCTAGTGTCAAAATTTATAATATTGAATTGAAACCACTTTTCTCTTCCTTTAGCCCAAAGACACTTGGAATGACAATGTCAATACCTCTTATTATGTTTTACCTACCTTATTCGGAAACCTAGATGAAGGAAGATGAACAACGATAAAGGCGTCCTATGGATATTCTTATTCCTTTGAAGAAATTTGTGAAGCAACTTTTCTAGGAGGTGAGTCCTAGGTATATTATTTATGTTTATTTTTCATATCAGATCCATTTGAATATATGAATGGTAAAGAAAAATAAAGTCTTGAAAATTATATAAAATTTTATGGGCTAAATGCCCAATTAGGTGAAATCCTTGGAAATTCTTTTATGTGGGATCTATATTCTCAAAGTATGGAGTCTCTTGGTTTAGTTTCATGTTTAATTTTTAGTGTTTGTTATGATTTGCAACCATTCAATCACCACTTGTCCACTTTTCCACAATGTATTTTGTTTTTAAGTTACACATTGTAACTTATAGTTATGTTTATTGCTTTCTTTTGGTTGGGAATGTATAAAGAATTTAGTCATTTTTTAATCTAGTCAATATTGTGGAATTTGTGCACAGTTCTCAATTATTGTGGAATTCCATTTTCCCTCGTTATTTACCTAGAAATTTTGTGTGGAAGCATGCATTGATGTACATAGTACATGCCACTTATGATAAGTGATCCTAAATGTTACAACTAGGGTTTGCAATTAGAATGTTTTGGCAATTTTTTGCTTTGAAGTAAGGTGTTTTATTAACCTAAAATATGGTCATTAGTGTTGTGTAAAGTTTAGAAGTTAAAATTTGTTACAATTTTTATAAATAACCCACTTTGTTGGTGACAACTAAGTCAATACAATCTAGGGCTTCATTTTCCAATTTGCTTGATTTCTTTTAAATGGAAACTATTGTTTGATGTTTATGTGGAGCTTATATTTATTGTAACTTGGAGCACGCACACACACAAACACACACAAACACACACACAAGTATGGGAAAATTTAGCCCTTTTTTAGAGTTGATTTATACCATAGTTAGAATGTGCATCTACTTTGGTGAGGAGCAAGGGTCAAGTAACACACACACACACACACACAAGTATGGGAAAATTTAGCCCTTTTTTAGAGTTTATTTATACCAAAGTTAGAATGTGCATCTACTTTGGTGAGGAGTAGGGATCAAGTAACACACACACACACACACACACACACACACAGACACACACACATACACACACACGCACGCACGCGCACACACACGCACACACACACGCACACACACACACACACGCACACACACGCACGCACGCACGCACACACACAGACACAGACACAGACACACACACACACACGCGCGCGCACGTGCGTGCGTGAACGCATGTGCGTGCACGCATGCACACACACACACACACTGTTGTGTAACCAGCTCCAAAAATAGAAGAAAAGAGATATCAACGCCTTAGAAATGAGCCACTTCGAGGGGGAAACCTCCAATACATTACATAAATGAACAATTCTTGGATGATACAAATGAACAAAACCTCCTTCTATATATAGGAGTCCATGGGGCCACAATATAACCCTAGTGGGGCCACAATGTAATCCTAGCCGACCTAACAATAATAATGTAAGGGCACAATAATAACAATATGGGGGTTACAGGGGTACAATAATAACAATAAGGGGGGCTACACTAACATAATAAGGGGCTACACTATTAATATAGGGACTTAACATGCCCTTCTCCTTCAAACAAGTGTTGTCCTCAACGCTTGATTATTTCTTGATGCTTCTGTATAAAATTCTCATCCTCCCATGTGAAATATTTTACAGGAAAGTTCTTCCACTTGTTGAGATACTCTGAAATTGATCGTACTTGTCGATTTCTTGTTTCTATGACTGCTTCATAACTTCTTTTGATGTGATGTTGATCTTCTTGTTGTTTCATTAGATTCTGCACCAAAGTTGGGTTATCCTTTGAGAGTTGGAGAACTTGTTGTTGATGCTCGCTGTGATCTTCCACTAATTTATCATCCATATTAGCTATTATTTGATCCTTCAAACCATCCAACTTAGCCTCCGTTTCTGCTTTTAAACCATCTATTTCATCTTCGATTTCTCTTTGTAAGATCGAAACTTGTTGCACTTGGTACCGTAATTTTGATATCTCATACTGCAATTCTTCCTCTTCATGCATCATTGTATAGATTTATGAGGGCTTTTTCTTGCTTTTGAGGAGCTCGATATTGAAATTGGATTATATTTGTGATTTCAGCACTTCAATATTTAAATTTCGGTACTGATGTAGCCCTTTGAATTATATTTCGAATGCCACAGGTCTGACTTGATTTGGATTCTCCAAGACAAAGTTGTGTCCAATCTCCCACAATGACCTAATTATGGACTGGTTCAGTACAACGAACTTGTAAGACTTTCCACGTGTCACTGTTTCGTCCTTCGGCTCTGAAATTGATATCCAAGAAACTAAAGTCCGTTTTGTAGCGACCAATTTTTACGGCACTCCAATCCGATGCTCAGAGAGAGAGTTATGAATATTTTCCCATGATCACCTCTTTGAGATGAAATTCAGGAGCCTGAAAAAGCACTACCTTCCACAGATCATATCTCCAAAAATATTGCGAACCAAGCTCTAAAATTTTTTTAATAAATTTCCTTAGGATTTCAGCTTCGCACCATATGAATTTCAGATTCTGAACCTGCGTAGAAAATTTTTTATAGTGCAAATGCCACGATGACCTGTTTAGGAGCCTGAAAAAATACCTGACTTCCACAGACCATATCTCCGAAATTATTGCGCACCAGAATCTGAAATTTTTACACAAGCTTCCTCAGGATGTTTTCTTCGCACCCTAAAAATTTCAGCTTCTGAAACTTCGTAGAAAAAAAGTTATAGCGAAAATGCCACGATGACCTGTTTGGAGCAGCGAAACCCTAGAATCCAAAGCTCCGATACCAAATGTTGTGTAACCAGCTCCAAAAATAGAAGAAAAGAGATATGAACGCCTTAGAAATAAGCCACTTCGAGGGGGAAACCTCCAATACACTACATAAATGAACAATTCTTGGATGATACAAATGAACAAAACCTCCTTCTATATATAGGAGTCCATGGGGCCACAATATAATCCTAGTGGGGCCACAATGTAATCCTAGCCGACCTAACAATAATAATGTAAGGGCACAATAATAACAATATGGGGGTTACAAGGGTACAATAATAACAATAAGGGGGGCTATACTCACATAATAAGGGGCTACACTATTAATATAGGGACTTAACACACACGCGCACGCGCGCGCGCACACACACACACACACACACGTTTATTTTTTGATTTTTTGATTTGGTTCACGTTGTGTGTCATATATATCCTAAGTATGGATGTTTTAAACATATAGTGATTTTGTTTTAGTCACAGTGCAAAATTCCAAAGATTTGAATGGAGATGGAATCATCAACAGAGAAAGGAAAGATGATTTCTTAGTGTCTGGAGTACAATCAATAGAAGTGCAAAGATAAAGAGTGACTAGTGCATCTCCTAAAATAGTTAAAATTGTAGACCTAAAACAATACAAGAAGATAATGGGGGAGGAAATATAAAATATTCACTAGTGGAGGGAAAAATTGAAGAAAGGGGAGTAATTTTAGTCTGATCCACTAGAAGAGTTAACAATTATTTCAACCACAATGAAGTTTCGATGTTGAGCCTAATGATGTTGCCAAGAGAGTTGTTTGTGTAAAGAAATCTGAAATATCACTTTATAAATTTTTAATTTGTTTCTTGAGGTTTCTTAATGCTAATTTTGTTGTAACTACACACAACCTTCCCTTATAATGCAAGGGTATTGTGCACTATGAGCTCTGCATTTTAAGATGTCTCATCAATGGATTGTTTGCATTGGATTCTATATTTTGACCCACAAGTAGGTTTATTTGTTTTCATCAATTATTTTTGTTTTGTGAAGATAATATGGAAAAAAACCTCAAGTAATCCAATTGAGATTTCATGATTTTATTATATGCATTTACATTTAATGTATTTTAGATAATTACCACAAGATTGATATGCATTCCATGTGTTGAACCTTATAATAAAATAAATGTAACCAAAACAAGCATGTGAGAATGTAACATTTAGTTCAAGAATGTTTTTTGGTATATATTTGTTAGGGTCTAGTACATTCCAAAATGGTTTGGTACCTACTTCAACACCCCAAGAAAGTAAATATTTGATTGAAATTTTGCACATTTCTACATAACAAATTTGGATATTGGAAATAGCTCTCTGCTATTCATTAAAAAATTATTCTCATCCAATATTTTCCTCGATAGATGAGATGAACTTTTTTATATTTTATTTTCATCCAAGTTTTCCTTTTATGGGTGAACTTTATATAAGAATTGTCGCATCCTATTTTTTAGATGCAGAGTTTACAAATGTTATGTGTGTCAAACTTTGTCTCTATTGTACTCTTGTGATATTGTGTTCATTTATTTCTCTACTATTAGTTGTGAGCATGCATCAAAATTGGAAGAAACCATCTCCTTACAGTTCAAGAGCATATCGAACTCTATTTTTCACTTGTACTTCTATATGATAAAAAAAAAACTATGTAGAAATTTTAGTGTCCTTGAATATTATTTTAAGGGAGTGCTAGATCTTAGCAATTGTTTTTGATTCAAGGTATTAAATAAAAGGGTTTATAGTTTTCCTTTGTAGTATATTATACAACTTCTTTGTGTTTGAAAACAAAAGTCTTTTTTATACTGTTCATGTCATTGTGTTTGTATATTCTTTTTTCATTATAAATCAATGATCTTTTCATTTTAAAAAACTAATTAATGCAACAAATATGTTAGTTTAGACTTCAGGGGGATGCTTTTTGTAATTCCAAGGTGACATTCCATCTAAGACTACTTGTGGAGGTCAATGTAGGAATTTATGTGGGTGCATAACAAAACAATGCACATACATAAGTGTGGAGGTAATAATAAATGTTGTTATTTATCAATGATGTTGTTGAACCAAGTATATATATTGGAACTTGAATTTTACTATCCATGATACACAAGTACTACTCTCTAAAGCTACTCATGCCTCTTTGTTGTTTCCCACAGATATTTATTGACTTGTTATTCTATCATTCTAAACTTTAAATATATTTCCCAAGTTATTGATATATCCTATAATATTTTATTTTATAGGGCTGTGATGGATGTTTTATGGGAGAGGGAGCAAAAGTTATTATTATAGAAGGATTAGAACTTGCAAAGGCATAGCATTTGTCAGAGAGGATAATGAACAAATAATATTGCTTGCGTTTTGAGAATTAAACAATTTGTGTTTTAATATTAGTATTATAGAATTTGTCATCAATCTATATAGGCAAGGTGGCATCTCTTTCTTTTCGATAGAAACCTAAAGTATTTTTATTTATTTATTTATTTATTTTTTTCTATATCCATGATTGAGGCCTCTAATTATTGAGAAATTCTTGCAAGTGGTCAGTAAATAATATTATGCAAAGGGATACACCTTCAATATCTATACCTCCTAGCTCTTTGGGTGTGATTACATAGTTTAAAAATTGTATTTAAAGGCCACAGGGTTGAAGCATCATATTTCTTTATATAAATTTGATTCCCTTAATAGGATGAACTGTTATGTTAAAAGAAAAAAAATATCCAATTGGTGATCTACTTAAGTTAAGAAACACTATAAAGAAAACAGGATACACAGTCATTAAACAACATTTTAAAAACTAGGTGTCATATTAATTTCATAACTTAGGCCTCTAGTTATCAAGAAATCTTGCACTTTCTTAACAAAAAAAGGTTTTATAAATGATAATGCCATTAACACTATAACCAATGGATAATTTTTTTTGTAAACCTCCTTAGTGTCTTTGGGTGCCATTACATGGTTTGGTAGGTGTTGTTATCTCTAAATTGGTACTGATGGGTTGCTCCACCAAACAACTTAGAGTAACGCTTTCAAACCAACTTTTGATTGAGGATTAGCCTCTTCAACTTGAGAGGGATATGATGCAGCAAAACTGCATATTTTTCACAATACTGCGGACCTGTGTGTTATGGGCCCACATAAATTTCCTTTTCTCACAACGGATTGCAACATCCCAGATTTATAAACTTCGCAGATCGCAGATATAACATATATCGGAGATTGCAACACATATTATTTCACAAATCGCTCGAAAACCTTATCGCATGTCGCAAGGTTTAGCCTCTGCCGTTAACTATTGTACCATATCGCATGCAATGTGCGATATGTGATGGAACCTATGGTCGACACATGTCCACTTCATCGCATTGCAACTTAAACCATATAAATTGTGATGTCTTAACATGTAAACATAAAAATCATCGATAACGATGTGCGATATTCCACTTCGGCATTTTCACATTTTAACCTGTGAATTGATCAGGACCATCAATCTTCACTCCAGTTTCGACGACTAAATTCTCACTATCTGTTCCACCTGCACACTGCTATCTACAAGGCATTCCATCACCGCTCGTTCTGGAGGCTCCAGCCGTTTACGCAACCATAAAAATTTCCATGAATGTTCAATCCCCGATTCAATATGCAGAGTCTCAAGACTCCATGAAAACCACCAATTTGGATCCCACTTTGCTGGTCGATCCGGCTCTGAAAATTCAACAACAATTCCACTTAACAATATGGCACACCACAATTCATGAAATCACACAATATTTATAAACCATGGTTAAAACAAATAAGAATAAATACATAGTTATTCAATCTTCATTGAAATTGAATTCGATTACAGTATTATGGCCTCTGTGGGCCTGAACACACATACTCGCCTTGGTATTACATTGAATTGGGACTCCCTTCTAAGCACTCACACTTACAATTAAATAGAATAAGACAATATGAATTAGATCAAGTGAGGTTCAATCAACCCCTAACTTTGCTCACAATCACTTAAAATAATAATTTCATTAATAAAAAATTAACAAACTCAAACGAATGTGAGTAAATCTCATTCTATGCCACGTTTGCGTTCTCGAAGGTTCATGAATTTCAATTCAACTTTGACTTGGGGTGGTTTTTCTCCTGCATCAGACTCCCGAGGTACAAAATTTTATGACCTCCTAGTCATATGCCTTCTTGATCTCTGTAACAAGTCTGCTACTTGCTATCAGTACCAAGTCCTCTTCTTTCTCTTAGAAATTCTACCCACATTCTCTGTGGAATTGCCTTTGTGATCTTTCCGTAACATCACTCATGAGTTGCAACAAAACCTCTACAGTAACAAGTCCTCCTTGCTACATGATACCTCACTAAGCTTCTCTCATCTGAGCTAAGTATTTCAGCATCTCTCTGGTTCTCTCCTCTGGAACCATTTGCGCACTCCTTGCTCTAGGCCGCTGCAAATATTCTCACCTTCTTCTGCTGCTACCTACACAAAAATATAAATACCACACGCTTACCAATCTTTGACATATTTTTACCTCCTTTGCACTCAAAACTTGCTCTGTAGGAAATATTTCCCTGCTCTAATACCAATTTGATGCAACAAAACTGCATATTTTTCACAACACCATGGACCTGTGTGTTATTGGCCCACATAAATTTCCTTTTCTCATAGTGGATAGCAACATCATAGATTTATAAGCTTTTCAGATCGTAGATATAACATATATCACATATTGCAACACATATCATTTCGAAAAACGCCCGAAAACCTTATCGCATGTCGCAAGGTTTAGCCTTTGCCTTTAACTATTGTACCATATCACATGCGATGTGCGATATGCGATGGAACCTATGGCCGACATGTGTCCACTTCATCGCATCGCAACTTAAACCATATAACTTGCGATGTCTTAACATGTAAACATAAAAATCGTCGATAGTGATGTGCGATATTCCACTTTGGCATTTTCACATTTAAACCTGCGAATTGATCAAGACCGTCAATCTTTACTCTAGTTTCTGCGACTAAATCATAACTGTTCATTCCACTTGCACACTGCTATATAAAAGGCGTTCCATCACCGCTTGTTCTGGAGGATCCAACCGTTTATGCAACATAAACATTTCCACGACTGTGCAATCCCTGATTCAATACAGAGAGTCTCAAGACTCCATGAAAAACACCAATTCAGATCCCACTCTACTGGTTGATCCAGATCTGAAACTTCAACAACAATTCCACTTAAACAATATGGCACACCACAATTCACGCAATCACACAAGATTTATAAACCATGGTTAAAAAAAAGAAGAATAAATACAGAGTTATTCAATCTTCATTGAAATTGAATTCTATTACAGTGTTACAGCCTCTGTGGACTTGAACACACACACTCAACCTAGTATTACATTGCATCGGGCCTCCCTTCTAAGCATTCACACTTACAATTAAATAGAATAATACAATATGGATCGGATCAAGTGAGATCCGATCAACCCCTAACTTCTCTCACAATCGCTTCAAATAATAATTTCATTAATAAACAATTAAAAAACTCAAATGAACGTGAGTAAATCTCGTTCTCATGCCACGTTTTCATTCTAGAAGGTTCACGAATTTCAAATTTGACTTGGGTGGTTTTTCTCCTACATCAGACTCTCTCAACATATCAAAGGATTTATTCAATTAGGTCTTAAAACAAATGGCTAACTCTATGAATGTTTTAGTGTATGTGATTGCAGGTGAAAAATGAGGAAGATTCAACTACCATTGGGCTCATGGATTCAGTAAAAGGGATTCAATGAAAATCATTCCTACTTATGGAAACTGAGGCTTTTTATGTTTTAATGATAGAACAAAATTAACACATGGGAATAATTAGTAACTCAATGCTAAAAGGAAGTCAGAGCATATATGATATGAATTCTGAGTAATTTAGCGTCAATAATACTGGAAGCAAGGTATAAAAGAGACACATAAACCCATTGAAACACATCAAGAATCTCAGGTGAAGCAAGAAAAGTCACTGTCTGTCTATTACTGACATAAAAATTTACAATAGTAGCTATGTCAAAAGCATTCTCCAACCCTTTTTTATTCGATATTTTGTATATAAATATACTCTTTTTTCATTACATAGGATTTTCCCTGTTGGCTAGATCATCGAACCTTGACTTTGACACCTAATCATATCTGAAAACTATATTTCTGGAACATAAAAAGACACATAATCATTTAAGAGCTACTCTCCTAATAGGACTCTGATTACATTTGTTTCCTCCACTTCTCTAAAAGTGGGAAAATTACATAGATAGAGATAATATGTTCGAATGTCATTCTCCATGACTAATACATGAATGTACTCCCCAATAATTTAGCAACAACTATCCTATTTTCTAGGAAAGGATTAACATTAACTAGAAATTTGTCCTCATGCTGATTTGTGTGAATGCCACACATGCCAAGTGTAGAAATTTGAATAAATGATATGTTATCCATCGAGATTCTCCTGATCACACACTATTTTAACTTCATGCACAATATAGAATCTCTTCTACCATTGATCATTAATTGCGGAAATAAAAAGAATCGCATGCACAGATTAAAACCATAAAAAATCACACATATGAACACAATATTTTATGGGAAAGCTTAAAGCTGAAAACCCCCAAATATCTGTATATTATATGTTATAGAGATCATGTAACAATCATCATACAAATCTCCTCACAAGCTCTTAGTACAATCTCCAATTTCTACACACTAATCAAGTTAGATCTAGACAAACACATGCTCCAATCTCTGCCACCCGATAGCCTGCCTCTACAGCGTAATCAATGCTGAAGAATGGCTCATAAATAACTTCGAACCACCTGGCTTGTACTTCGCAATACTCATTGGCATCTCCAATCACTGGTTGTTGCAAATCATGCAACAATATAGTCACAATTGATAGTCATGCTGCTCTTTCACCTATCTCTTCACTGGTCTCCACTGAAACTGTCCATGCATTGAAGTTAACTGATGTATTCTTTAGTTGATTAATGAGTTTATAATTAGTGAATTAATTATTAATTAATTCAAACCACTCTTACTAGTGTATCAATCAGTTAGACTAGATATAAATACTCAACTATGTTTAGCTTAGTTAAACTGAACACAACTCCACTAACTTCCTCAATCAACTCCACCAAACTCTCTCACATGAGTTCTAACTGAAGTATCCATGAAATAGCTCCACTTAACCCTTAGGAATAGCGTAATTCATTCTGTCAGCTCCTGTGCCACATCTGTGCACTTAAATGAAGTGCTCCAAGAGAATAAGATAATGTTTAGAGTCCAAATATTATTAAGAGCTAGTAATATTTGACATATCTATTTTCAGACTGGCAATCTAAAAATAGATTCTGCCCAATATGTCTAAAAATAGAAGTCCATATATTTTTTCCAACTTGACCAACCATCCACAAATAGCATCCTACAACTCATGGAACATGATCCATATGTCTAAAAATAGACGTTGTGCCAAAAATAGCCTGCGGGCCCACTTAGTGAAGGCGAGTTCTTTCCACTAAGCTCATCATCTTGTTGCAATCTCAACACCAAGTGATGAATGTTTGCTGAGATGGCTCATTATTTTTTTGGATGACTCCAGGTGGCTTGCTGGTCTTCCATATTCCTTTCGAACCTTCAAAAAGACTTTAAAAACACCTCACTGCAAAACATAGCACATTTACGCAGTTTCGTAGTGAAATTTCATAGCGTGCCCATTTATGCCCTTTAACCTTTTCTTCTGCCACCTCTACTAGTTAAAAAGTATTTTTCAGGTCAAAATAGCTAAATACCATCAAACTCCCTCCTTACTTCTCCATAAAACTGATTTTAAAGACAAAAAGCAATCTTTAGAAATTTCGTAGCGTTTTTCGACCTTCAAGATTGGAACTCACTACGAAACTGCCTAATATGGCTGAAACTGTAGGTTTGGTGGTTTTATTAAAAAATTCACCTTCTAAGCCAAAATTTAAGTCACCTGCAAGCTATAAACTTTAACAAAAATGTCTTAGTTCAACTTTTCAGTCCTTGGGTGCTTCATCTTAATTAACAATAGGTTGGCCTTTAGGTTCCTCTACTACTTTTGTTTTTAGTCCTCTCTTCTCCAATTCATCTTGAATCATGTCCATTTGTTCTTCCAACTCTTTAACCTATCCTTTGAGTCTTTTCCTCTCAGAATGTAGCCATAAATTCCTTTTCCTTGTGATTTTTACCACCCTCCTCAAGGGAAGACTTCTCTTCAACATCTTTTTAGCCTTTGACAAAGTCTTGTCATACTTATCCAATTGCTCCTTCAACTCTTTTTCAAAGTCCTACATTAGTTGTCTGTCCACCTTGACTTATTTTAATTCCATATTTACTTCAACTACTTCTTCCCTGGCCTCTCTTGACTGTTCTTGTATAATTTTCAGTTCATTTTTACTTCCACATGTTATTTCCATTTTCTCTTTTCAAATACTTCTTCAGCTGTTGGGGATAATTCTATGATGTTCTCTGGCTACTTACCCTCATTGACATTTTCTTCTCCTTTTCTTTCCATGGAATTCTTTACATCTGTGACTTGGTCATTAGCTTCCTTGGATGGAAAATGAAGTCAACATCCTCTCTTGCAAAATCCAACTTCTTCACAGACTTACCTTTCTTCAATTTTCCTCCATCACCTTCAATATATTTTGCCTGCACTATTGGGGACTCTTCAATATCTATTTCTTGAAGGATGTCTTCTAGGTTTCCTCTGGAAAATTTCTGGCTCCTTGTTATCCTCTTACTACTTTGTTTGCTAATTCTATATTTTTTCTTTACAGGTGTTGGCTGAGGGATGTTAGTATCTTTCAAAGGTTCTTCTTGAATGTCCATTGGTTCTACAGGAGGCTGTCCTCCTTCTTCATCAATATTTTCTATTTCAGCTGGAGATGGAGTAGTTTTAGGTTTTGAAATTTCTTTGGAGTCACTGCATCTACTTCATATCCACTCATAAAAAGAAAAGAGGTCCAATCTCTATTTAACCTTTTCAATTCTTCCAACATTAACATTTTGATCAGACCATGGTAAAATATTGATGTTTCATTACCTTTTGCCTTGACCCAGACTTTATCTAACATATTTCCCAAACTTTTGTATAAAAATAAGGGTAGGTCAAGTGGTTTCTTACCAAAAAAATGCAGAAGGAGTCTAAAATGATAAGAATAAACCACGTGTAATTTCCCTTTGTAGGTGAAGTATTTTTGGAACACCAGTAGTAGCTTTGCATGCTTCTCTTTCATATAACCCCTGGGGATGCCATTAATCATGTTAGCTCCTCTATGCACCTGCTTGAGAAACTCTTAACATCCTTGCATTCTGAATTTTGTGCCTTTGAACCATTCTTCAACACCTCTAGGAATTTTTATGGCTTGGGAGATGACATCTAGTGACACTGTGAGATTCAAAACCCCAACTTTTGATGTTGTCCCTGTAAAATTTGTTGCAACGTCTTTGGATACTTGGACATGGAAACCCTACAATTTTTGGCATAACTATAGGTAGCCTACTTCTCGAAGGCTTCTATAGTAGTGTGATTTTCATTTAGAAACTTCAAATCCATAGGCTCATACCTTACGCAATAACCAACCTTGTTTGTTTTCCTCTTCGATGCCATTGATGCTTTATACTCCTTGCTTCCTCCTTGCTAATGACACCTGCATAATAAAATTTGAACAGAAACCTGCTTTGCATGGTGAAGAAGCTCTCGAACAATGACAGTGAGATAATTTACATGCAATAATTGGACGATGAATGAAAAAGAGCAGCTTGGGGGTAATTTTTTAAAGGTAATTTGACAATTCGAGGTTTAATGATGACAAATGTGACCATAAAAGAAAATGATGACAACATATACAGATTTTCATGTTTTGGAATTGTAATAACTAACTCGAATGACATCACCCCTTTCTTTATCTATTAAAGTTTGACACCTAACACTGCTTTGTCACTTTTTGCAGGAAAAACCCAGTTTCGTAGTGAACACCATTTAACTGCTGACAACTTCACTACGGAACTGTCAGGCAGTTTCGTAGAGAAATATGCTGATTTGCCATATAATTCACTACGAAAGTGTGTAAAACTAACAAGTGGAATATTTTTTCATTTTAAAGCATGGGAATGAAAACTTAATGACATAAGGTAGATTTGAATGATATGACATGGCTTGAGGTGGGTTTAAACTTGGGGTAGACATCACCATATGAATTTTTTTTCAAACATTTCATGGAAATGACTTATGAGACAACATGAACCTAGGTGAATCACATGTATGAATCTATAAATGAAAGTGTTAAACATAATGAGTGATAACAGTGGCTCCACTAGGGATGGTATGCCCCTGTGGTACAACAAATAACATGTTGTTCCAGTGCCATCTTTGTTGAAAATAAAACTTATAAAATTCACAAAGCCTTCTTCAAACTCTTATGGAATTCTCCTAGGGCTCAAGCTTGATGATTAACCTGTCTTTATTATCAAAAAATCATAACAAAAAACGAAATATATACAATGGAATGAATATTCAGTAAAAATTTAGGAGGAGTAATGTTTTAGAAACCTGCCATTGACAGGTCCTCCGTCACACAATTGTCCATCCATTTCCTGAAGTAGATAAGTATTGCTGCCATGATATGAAGCTACCACAAATGGTCCCTTCCATATGTTTTCAAAATTTCCGTGCTTCCCCTTTTCCTCAATTTTGGCTTCCCACTTCAAAACTACATCTTGAAGCTAGAAATTCTCCTCTTTAACCATTTTGTCAAATGTTTTCTTCACTTTGTTTTGTGTTTGTTTATGGTTTTTGTATACCTCTTCTATTTTTTCTTTCAGAGCTATGAGATGATTTATCCTTCTTTGAACAACATTGGGCTCCTCTTCAAGTCCTTGTGAAAACTTCATTACCGGAACTCCCAAGGAAGTGGGAAAAATAGCTTTAGCTCCATACACTAATTCATAAGGGGATGTACCAATGGATCACTTTGTACAGACCCTATCGGCCCAAAGAGCATATTTCAATTTCAGATGCCATGATCTCTTGTTTTCTTGCATCACCTTTTTGATAATCCTCACAATACTTTTATTAGATGACTCTGCAAGGCCATTACCTTGGGGGAAATAAGCTGTTGAATGCCCAAGTGTTATATGTTATTGATGACAAAAGCTAATTAATTTTTTGAATTTAAAATCTTATGCATTGTCAGTAATAATATTCATAAGACAACCAAACCTGGATAAAATATTTCTCTCCAAGAACTGAATGATGACTGAATCAGTGGCCTCCCTTGTTGGGATTGCTTTGATCCATTTAGTGAAATAATATGTGGCTATCAAAATCCAGCGATGCTGCCCTGAGGATGTTGGGTGTATTTCACCAATGAAATCCAACCCCCATTGTTGAAAAGGGTCCTCAACATATATTGGCATCAAAGGTAAAGGAATCATTTTTTTCTTACCATAAAAAAATTGGCATTCATGGCAAGCAATGATCTTCCTTAAGACATCCTTGAACATGGTGGGCCAATAGTAGCTTGCTTTGAGTATTTTGTTGGCTGTAGCTTTCCATTAATGTTTTCCTCCACAATCTCCCTTGTGAAACTCTTCAATGACCTTTTCAGCTTCCTCTTCCAACAAATAATTCAAAAGGATTCCACCGATATCTTTCTAATATAAATTCTTATTCACAATGCAGTATCTTAATGACTTCAACTTTACAAACCTTGCTTTGGATTTGGTCAACTCTGGAGGAGCTTTGTGATTATGTAAGACAAAGATTATATCTCTATACCATTCATATAAAATTAATTCTCTTCAATAGGTATCAACTCTTCCTCTTCTTCTGACAACTTTGAAATTTCTGCAATGAAGTTCATGTCAAGACATTCAAAGTTGGTTTGTACCATTAGTTTTTATAACCCTTTTCATTTCACCAACTTTGTAGGCTTGATTTCTATGTCATATTCCATCAAAGTAGCTATCCATTTCCCTCTTTTTCTATCAGGATCAGCTTGTGTCAAAATATATTTAACCACAATGCTAGGTACAAATGCAATGACATGAGAGTGTAAAATATAAATTCTGAAGTCTTTAAGAGATTTTACCAAAGCATATGCCTTTTTTTCCAAAATATTATAATTCAGCTTTGAGTTGGCAAGAGTTATGATAAAAAATGAAATAGGTTGTTTAGTACCTTGCTGTCCTTTCTACAATAAAACTCCAACAATGGTATTTTCAGAGGCAAATTTGAAAAGCATAAATTCACTTGAGAAATTTGGACTAATAAGCACTGGGGATTGAGTGAGGGCTTTCGTTATCTCTTCAAATGATTTCTTGGCTTCAACAATCCACTTAATATCAGCTCCCTTATTTAACATCTTGGTAATATCTTTGAAAATTTCAACAAAGTTCAGGAAGAACCTTCTAACAAAGTTTTATTTTCTAAGAAAGGACTGAATATCCTTCTTGTTCCTTAGCAAGTCTATCTTTTGAATCACATAAACTCTATTATGGTAAATATTTATCCCATCCTTTGATATGATATGTCCAAGCTGTTTTCCAGAAGTTAGAGAAAAAAATACTTCTAGTGGGGTTAAGAGAGATACAAAATATTTTTCATTTCTGCAAAATTTTCTCCAAATTTTTCAAGTGA
Organism: Pinus albicaulis; assembly: GCA_034641835.2. Taxonomy (NCBI): domain Eukaryota; kingdom Viridiplantae; phylum Streptophyta; class Pinopsida; order Pinales; family Pinaceae; genus Pinus; species Pinus albicaulis. The sequence continues at coordinate 1,479,799,068 of CM076581.1, forward strand.
TCCTCCTCCCTTCTTGAAAACAAATTTATTTCATCCAAGTAGACCACAAATGATTTTTCTTTCTCCTCAGCAAAGGGAATGTCCATTTCTCTTTGAAAAGTTGCTCCTGCATTCATCAAATCAAAAGGCATCTTGGCTTACATGAATGTTCACTATAGCATGGTAAAAACAATCTTCTTCTAATCTTCCAGATGTACCAATATCTGATTATAACCTGAACATGGACATCCTTTGAGAGCCAACAATATTTTTCAAAATATGACCCATCTTGGGAAGAGGGTAGTTGTCCTTCAAGGAAGCCTTATTCAGATTTCTAAAATCAATACAGATTTTGATCTCATCACTCTTATTTATGACCTGTACCAGATTAGCAAGCCATTTTGAAAACCTTATAGGAACAATTATCTTTGCATCAAAAAGTTTCTTAATCTCCTTCTCAATTAGAGGCATGAACAATGGATTAATCCTTCTCAATTTTAGTTTGAAAGGTTTCTAATTCTATTTGATAGGAATAGTATGTTTTATAATACTAGGATCATACCTTTTCAGATCAACATAGCTCCATGCAAAAAAATCAATATATTTCTTCATCATCTCAACATACTTCTGCCTCATCTCCACAGAAAGAAACTTGGAAAGCTTTACCATTTTAGGCACTGTTGTTGTACCAAGATTGCAAGTTTCTACCTCCTCATCATCAACCTGCATTCTAGGAGATTTAAAAACATCATTTTGATCAAAACGTTTTTCAAGTGGAATAAGGCCCTTTGGTATAAAATTGTTTTTCAGCTGCAAGACTTCAGAATTTACCTTGGTTTCAGCAAACATGTTTTTCTAATCCACTTGTATGTTTTAAAACTCCTCCTTTAACTCTGGGAAATTTCGGACTTGTTGGTCATCTTCAAACACTTGCCAATGAATGATATTATCAGGAATTACAGGCCTGTGCTGGAATTCAACTTCATACTTCTCAGTAGAATGTGTAGGGATGAAAAATAGACTTGTAGAGACAGCTAGAGAATCAACCACTGAATTTTGGTCTCTAGTTTTCACAATGAATGCATATTCTTGAAAATTTTCAAGCATTTCCATAATCAGATTTCTGTAAGCCCTCATCCTTACATCCTTAGTTTGGTACGACCCCTCAACTTGTTTTATTACTAACTCTGAATCACCACACATCGATATCTTCTTGGCACCCAATTTCTTCAAAATTTCTAAACCCAAAAAGAGAGATTCATAATCTTCCATATTGTTGGTATAGTCAAAGTTAATTTTAAAGGAATAAATCTTAATTTCATCATCAGGAGTAGTAATCCATATGCTTGTTCCAGCCCCCTCTCTTCCAGCAGATCCATCAAAGTACAAAAGCCACTAGCCTTCTCCTTTTTCTTCAACAACTTCCTGAATTTCAGCTTGCTTATTTTATGTTTTCCCTTCAATTTCAATTTCATCAGTTCGCTCATTGAATAGAATTGTTAATCCTAATTATGTCTCAACAAAAAAAAATGGAAAATTTTGAGGCTTATCTTTGCTGCTGAGCATGTAGGCCATCTTACTCTCCTTATACAATCTTCTTTGCTCACCAAAAATAGGAATGGTGGCATATTTCATATCAATCTGCATATTACCTTTGATTTTCACTGCCCAAGATCTGGATAAGAGCATGCAAAAATTGGGAGGGATATCGGCTACCACTATGTCCATCACCACTGTCTTAGTAGGCACTTATGACAAGCCAACAATAATATCTTTAAACAGAACTATGCATTAGACTCTCTTAGAGTCAAAAGGAAACAAATCTTTATAAGGCCTAGTGATCTACAAACCCATTCTCTCCATAATCAACTTAGGCATAAGGCTATGGGAAGCCCCCGAATCCAACATGGCATTGTGTAAAGTAATATCATGGATATTAACGCTGACATAAAAGGGAGGGAATTTTTCATTCTGCTCATCTTCCACCCTTGGTCCTAGGAAAATGGTAGGATGGTATTCTTGTAGATTAAGGATATATGAAGGTCCTCATTGAGAATTCAACATCTTGACAATTTTTCTTCTATACTCATTGACCTTGATTATTTCTCCAAAGGGGACATGAATCTTAATTTTAGAGATCTCATTCTCTAGACTAAAAGTAGATGTGGCTTTTTCAACTTCTTTGGCAGGAGGTGGAGGTGGAGGTGGAGGTGGGTCCTCCTTTGGCTCAGCTGCTTTAGGAGCATCCTTCTTTGGCTGAGTTTTATTTGTGGTAATGGGAACATTTCTATTTCTTAGATTGTATTGCTTTTGCATTTCAAATATAGCATGTTGATAACCCTTAAGGTAATAAGATTGTCCCTCATCTTTTTTCAAATCATGACCAGAATCATCATGCTCTTCCTTGGTTAGAAACATCCCAAACATATATTCATCTAGAAAGTGGATAATATCCTCTTGAAACTCAGGCTGAGTTTCTTCTTCATCATTAAAATTTTATTGAAAGGGAGGCCTCACTTGTGGGTCAGGCTGATTTATGTTTTCTCTTTGTATTTCCTGTTTTTGAGGCCTTCTAAGTTGTGGATTTCTGATTTGTGGATCATGTTGTGTAGGAGGTAAGGGAGTGGCTCCAAGAACAATTCTATCCATGAGTTTCTCCATAGTCCTCAACATAGAATCAAACTTAGAATCTGAGGATGAAGGTTTATCTTCTTCTTTCAATTTGGATTTTCCCATATTAGAAATATTTGCAGCTATGATGTTTAATTCTACCTTCACTGCATCATTTTTCATTTCTGCTAGAGAAGCAGACTCTCTTTCCCTAAGAAGAATAGAAAACTCATAATAAAATGCCTCTACATAGTGTAATTGAGCAGCTCATGGGTGAGGTTTAAGATGAGCAAGTATGGAGTTATAGACTTTGTTAAACCTCTTAGAGAAGTCTTGGACAAATTCATCTAAGGCTCTTTTCAAATTATTGTATTTAGTCAGGGCTTGCACTAGATTTAGCTTACACCCCCACTTGGTCAAAAAACTATCTTCTAGTTGGTTCCAAATTTTCAAACTTGCTGGAGCTAGGGCTTTAAAGCACTTTCTTACTTCACTAGTGAAACTCTGGGAAAATAATCTCATTTTAACATCTTCATGGTCTACCTCCTCTCTATTAATGAAATCGTTGAATTGATCTACATGTTCCTTAGCTGTTATTTCCTCTTCACTCCCAAAGGTTTTAATTCTAGTTGAGTATTTATCTGGGAGGTCATGAAAATAGCAGGGAGGAAAAGTGGAGCATATCTTGCAGGTCCAACAGGGGGAAGTGGAGGAACAATTCCAACCATAATGACATGAACTGAGGTATGGGGGAGGGACAAAAAATGAGATTGATTTCTGATTCTTTGGAAAAACAATAGGAGAAGATGAGCTATTAGGAGGAGGTATAGATGGTATATGTAGTTTAGATACAAATGAACTCCACTTAGGTAAAGGTATACCAGATTTTCTTTTCAACAGGAACTCAAATGGATCCAATTCCTTTAATTTTTCAAAAGAATCCCTCTCTAAAAACAACTTTGATGTGACTGTTTTCCAGAATTCTTCTTTTTCTTCTTTAGACACTAGGGATGATGTGTCAATACCTATTATTTGCAGGTCTAGAATTCTATCAGTTAGTTCATTTTCAGTGTTAGACCTAAACAAAACTTCTTTAATTTTATCTTCAAATTGCCTTTCTTCAGGACTTCAAATAATTTAAGAGGACAAAGCTCTTGAATGTGATGGAATACCTGATTTTGAGGAGCTGCTTCCAATGCCTTTGAGAATCCTTTCTAGATTACCCCTAATGGTAGGTGGGTTAGGATCTGGATTTATCCTTGTGTATATTTTTCTCAAAGCCACCTTTGAGCATGGAAATTTCTAGTGGAGTCACCAAGGTAGTTTCTGCAGCCTCGAAAAATTTCGAGCTCCTGCTACCTCCAAGAGTTCAGCTTCACTATTTGAGCACAAACTTCGGGAAATATGCCTTTAGACTCGCGATAGACGCACCAAAATTTTATCTCTAAATTGGTACATGGGCTGCTCCACCAGAAAACTTAGAGTAACTCTTTCAAACCAAATTTTGACTGAGGATTAGTCTCTTCAGCCTGAGAGGGCTCTCTCAACTTATCAAAGGATTTACTCAATTAGGTCTTAAACCAAATGGCTAACTCTATGAATGTTTTAGTGTATGTGATTGCAGGTGAAAAATGAGGAAGATTCAACTACCATTGGGCTCATGGAGTCAGTAAAAGGGATTTAATGACAAGCATTCCTACTTATGGAAATTGAGGCTTTTTATGTTTCAATGAAAGAACAACATTAACACATGGGAATAATCAGTAACTCAATTCTAAAAGGAATTCAGAGCATATATGATATGAATTCTGAGTAATTTAGCATGAATACTACTGGAAGAAAGGTATAAAAGAGACACATAAACCCATTGAAACACATCAAGAATATCAGGTGAAGCAAGAAAAGTCACTGTCTGTCTATTACTGATATCAAAAATTACAATAGTAGTTGTGTCAAAAGCATTCTCCAACCCTTTTTTATTCGACATTCTGTATATAAATAGACTTTTTTTTCATTACATAGGATCTGCCCAGTCGGCTAGATCATCGAACCTTGACTTTGACACCTAATCATAACTAAAAACTATATTTCTGGAACATAAAAAGACACCTAATCATTTAAGAGCTACTCTCCTAATAGGAATCTAATTAAATTTATTTCCTCCACTTCTCTAATAGTGGGACAATTACATAGATAGAGATAAGATGCTCGAATGGAATTCTCCATGACTAAGACATGAATGTACTCCCCAAGAATTTAGCAACATTTGACCTATTTTCTAGGAAAGGATTAAAATTAACTAGAAATTTGTCCTCATGTTGATTTGTGTGAATGACACACATGCCAAGTGATGAATGTTTGTTGAGATGTCTCATCATCTATTTATATTCTTCCAGGTGGCTTGCTAGTGTTCCATATGCCTTTCAAACCTTCAAAAAGCCTTTAAAAAGACCTCGCTGCAAAACAGAGCACCTTTAGGCAGTTTCATAGCAAAATTTTGTAGCGTGCCCATTTATGCCCTTTAACCTTTTATTCTGCCACCTCTACTAGTCAAAAAGTATTTTTTAGGTCAAATAGCTAAATACCATCAAAATCCCTCCTTAGTTCTCCATAAAACTTATTTTAAAGACAATCTTCAGAAATTTTGTAGCGTTTTTCGGACTTCAAACCTGGAACTCGCTAAGAAACTACCTAATATCATTGAAACAATAGATTTGGTGGTTTTCTTCAAAAATTCACCTTCTAAGCCAAAATTTAAGTCACTTGCAAGCTATAAAATTTAAAAAAAAATGTCTTAGTTCAACTTCTCAGTCCTTTGGTGCTTCATCTTCATTAAAAATAGGTTGGCTTTCAGGTTCCTCTACCACTTTCATTTTCAATCCTCTCTTCTCCAGTTCATCTTGAATCATGTCCATTTGTTCTTACAACTCTTTGACCTGTCCTTTGAGTCTTTTCCTCTCATACTGTAGCCATAAATGCCTTTTCCTTGTGATTTTTACCAACCCCCTCAAGGGAAGTCTTCTCTTCAGCATCTTTTTAGCCTTTGACAAATTCTTGTGATACTTATCCAACTGCTCCTTCATCTCTTTTTCAAAACATGCCATTAATTGTGTATCCACCTTGGCCTCTTTTAATTCCATCTGTTATCACCAAATTAAACTTGATTGGCTGCTTATCAAACAACTCAATGTAACTGTTTCAAACCACTTCTAACTGAAGCTTAGCCTCTTCAGTTTGAGAGGGCTCTCTCAAGGGGGTTTTAAGATATTAAATAATGATAGTACTAGATGGCTAACACTATGGAAATTGTAACTTGTTTTTTATGATTGCAGGTTGAAAAGAATGTAGGCTTGCTACCATTAGGCTTATGGAGTCAACAATCAGTAGTTTCATTGACAAAGGTTATTCAACATGGAAGCTGAGGTAGATAGAGGTCTTTAATAGAGGCAACTCACACATAAAACATAGGAAAACACAGTCATTTCATCACTAAAGCAAGTTAGAGCATAAAATTATGAATTATGATTAATAGAGATGAAATATACTGCAAGTGGTAAAACATAAAGATATCAATAAGACATCAAAAACCTCATGAGAATCTCAGGTCTATCAAGAAAAATGTCACTTTGTATTGTTGGTGTTTGTCAAAACATAAAAGCAGTAGTTTGGTGCAAATGTTCTCCAACCCCTTTACTACTTCGATGCTTTGTATTTAAATAGACATTATTTACAACAAGGATGATCTTCTTGGTGGCTAGATCATCGAATTCTCCTATGACACCTTTCATAACTGAAATACATAACTTCTAATAGAAAACTGACAGCTACACCTTAAAGAAACCATCTCCTAATAGGAATCTAACTCCTATTCATTACATTGCTCTACCCTATCTATGAAATAGTTATATGATGGTTAAAAAATAAGTATCACATGCTCAAAATACACATGATAGAGTTCATTACCACTTTACATATTTAAAACCCTCCTAGACTTGTGGAGCATAATCTTTGTTTTTTAGGAATAGATTACCCTTATCTTCCATGCTGTTTTGAATGAGGAACTGTGTTCATGGCACTCCTTTTGAGTCATAAATATATGATGATAAGCTCCATTGACATGTTGGAGGTCTCCATATAGCCAAAACATCCATTAAGATGCTCAAAAACCTTTAAAAATTGCTCGCTACAAAAACAGGACAATTTCATAGCGAGTTTTGGTAGCGCGAGAAAAGTAGCCTTTCCATCCATCCTCTTCAATTCTTTGTTGTTCCATCATGTCAATCATGTCATGACACATCACCACCATGAATCCCCCTCATTAAATCATGCAAAAATTGACTTTAGAAGCATAAAGGTTGCTACAATTTTTTTCGTAGCGTATTCCTAGCTTTAAGCCCGAGGAATGCTACGAAACTGTGTAAAAACCCAGAAATTTCCTATTTCAAAATTGTCTTCAAAAACTGATCTCCTGCCGCAAAAATTTGATTTTCTGCATGTTATAAACCTTAGAAGACATATTTCATCTCAACTTACTGCTCTTGTGGGTGTTTCCTCCTCATTTATGATCAGTTGAATTATAGGCTCTTCCACCATAGTCATTTTCAAACCTTTCTTTTCCAGCTCTTCATGAATCAGTTCCACTTGTTCTTGAAGATATTTGAATTGGTCCTTCAGTGTCCTATTCTTGGATTGCAAGTGCAGGTTTACCTTTTTTATGTGCTTGACCTCTCTTCTTAGTGGTTGAATCCACTTTATCAGTTTTTATATATTGTCCAATGTCTTTGAGACACTTGTGACTTGATCCTCCCAGATCTTCCTCATTTGTTCAAACTAAACCCTTTCAGCTCTATGCTTCTTTGCCTCTTTCCTCAAGACTTATATCTCTTCACCTACCTCTTTCAACTGCTCCTTAAGGGTTTCAACTTCTGATTTTTCAGTTGGTGATGAGATCTCTAGGTTTGGGAACTCTTTTAGGAGTGAAAAAATCTACTTAAAAACCACTCATGAACAGAAAGGATGTCCAATCTCTGCCTAATCTCTTCAAATCTTCTAACACCAACAACTTAATTAAACCATGGTGAAAGAGAGAATTTTCATTTCCTTCTTTTTTAACTTGGACCTTATCTGACATTTTAGTTAGACTTTTGTATAAGTAAAAGGGAAAGTCAAGAGACTTCTTACCCACAAAATGTAGCAGAAGCCTAAGGTGGTAGGAGTAGACCATGTGAAACCTTCCTTCATAGGTGAAGTACTTCTGAATAATCATCAACACTTTTGAGTATTTTTATTCATGTAGCTCCTTGGGATAGAATTTGTGAGATCAATTTCACTATGCTCTAGTTTGATGAATTCTTTGCAGTCTTGCATGGTGAATTCGATGCCTTTAAACCACTGTTACCCTCCTCTAGGGATTCTTGTTGTTGCTGCAATGACATCTGATGTTACTGTGAGGTTTGGCATTCCCACCTTTGAAGCTGTTCCAGTGAAACTGTTAGCAAACTCCTTAGAAACCTGTAGATGACAACCCTGCAGCCTTTGGTAGAATTTCAAACAACCTGTTCTTCTGAATACCTCCATGGCCGTTGGGCCTTCATTTAGCAAAGTCATGTCCATGGGCGCATACCTGTGGCAGTGACCACCTTTTTTGGTTTTCTTCCTTGTAGCCATGGTGGTTTTATATATTCTCAACCTCGCTTGATTAATGACACCTACAACCTTTGAAAATTCCAACAACCTGCTTGGCTCGATGAAGCAGCTCTCCAGAAAACCCAATAACATGCAAGCATAAAGCAGAGAATGACAAAACGACTCAATTGGTGAATGTTTTATGGTTTCAATGAAAACTCATTCCTTAATCATGACACAGGCATGCTAAAAACTATAATGATGACCTCAGACATGACCTTTGTACTTCTGAATTAACCCTAATAGACTCGAATGACATCCACCCTAACTCCTCTAATCATGAATTGATACTTTGCATCAAATTTGACAAGACAGAAAAAAACTGCTTTTCATAGCATAGGTAGTTCATTCTCTGACAATTTCGCTACGAAACTATTAGGTAGCTGTTTCGTAGCGAAAACTGCTATTTCTTAATGTAAAACGCTACGAAAAGAGGTAAAACTGGCTTAAGTGTCCTTTTTGAAATTAAATGCTTGGGAAATGAAATTTGACACCTAATAATCACTGATGGGACATGACATGACCTAAATGGAGGTGACCTTGAACCTTAGGATAGTTTTAAACATGAATTTTTTTTTTCCCATACCGATTTGGAAAAAGGCTTAAGGAGACCTTATCCTTTTGAGGAGTGAACTCTATGACCATGTCAAGTAATGTTTCACATTTTATGAGTGATAACAGTGGCTCCACTTGGGATGGTGTGCCCCTATGGTACACCAAAGAACCTGTAGTTCCAGTGCTATCCATCTTCTTGGAAATGAAAACTCTGAAATTTGCCAAGATTTCTTCAAACCCTAATGGCCTTCACCTGGGCTCAAGGTTGATGATAAAATTTTATTTATTAGTAGAAAAACATAAAAAAAGGAATATATACAATGGAATAAAATATCAATAGAGATTAAGAGGAATAGTGCTTCAAAAACCTGCCATTGACATGCCCTCCAGCACAAGGTTGTCTGTCCATCTCCTATAGTATGTAAGTGTTGTTGCCATGGAATGAAGCTACTATGAATGGAACTTTCCAGATATTCTCAAACTTACCATGTTTCCCCTTTTATTCAATTTTGGCCTCCCACTTCAATACCACATCTTGAATCCGGAAGTTTTCCTCTTTGAACTTCTTGTCAAATGTCTTTTTAATTCTGTTTTGAGATTGTTGATTGCTGTTATATACTTCCTCCCTTTTTTCCTGCAGAGCTATCAACTGGTTTATTCTCCTCTAAATAACATTTGGTTCCTCTTCTAATCCTTGCAAAAACTTCAGAATAGGCATTCCAAAGGATGTAGGAAAAATGGCTTCAGCTCCATACACCAACTCATAAGGTGAAGTACAATTGACCTTTTTGTACACACTTTGTCAGCCCACAGAGCATACTTCAGCTTAAGATGCCATGACCTTTTATTTTCCCGCAACATCTTCTTAATAATCCTCACAATGCTTTTGTTAGAATATTCAGCAAGACCATTTACCTTGTGGGTAGTAAGCAGTAGAGTGTCCAAGTGTAATGTGATATTGATGACAAAAAATGATCAACCTCTTTGATTTGAATGCTTGTGCATTGTCAGTGATGATCTTAATAGGACAACCAAACTTGGATAATATGTTATTCTCTAAGAATGAAATGATAACTGCATCATTTTCTTGCCTAGTTGGGATTGCTTCAATCCACTTGGTGAAATAATCAGTTGCTATTAGGATCCAACGATGCTGCCTTGAAGATGATGGATGAATATCACTAATAAAATCTAGCCCCCACTGTTGGAATGGCACCTCAACATAAATAGGCATCAAGGGTAAAGGAAAAAGCTTTTTCTTACCATAAAAAATTTGACATTCATGGCAGTCAACTATCTTCTTGTAAACATCTTTGAACATGGTAGGCCAGTATTACCCTGCTCTGAGAATTTTGTTTTCTGTGGGCTTACAATAATGATGACCTCCACAATCTCCTTTATGGAACTCTTCAATCACTTTTTCATCTTCCTCTTCCAGTAAAAAATTCAAAAGAATACCACCACTATCTTTCCAATACAAATTTTTATCTATGATGCAGTACCTCAGATATTTTAGCTTCACAAAACTTGCTTTAGATTTAGTCAATTCAGTAGGAGCCCTATGATGATGTAAGACAAAGAAAATGTCTCTGTACCAGTTAAAAATAATGTACTTCTCTTCAATAGGAATCAACTATTCATCTTCATCTGATAATTCTGAAATTTCTGCAATAAAATTCATATCAAGATAGTCAAAATTTGACTGTGCCATCAGCTTTTCTAGCCCCTGACCTTTAACCAACTTTGAAGATCTAATTTCTATATCATACTCTAGCAAGTTAACTATCCACTTCCCTATTTTATCATCAGGATTAACTTGAGTCAAGATGTCCTTCACTACAACATTAGGCACAAATGCTATGACATGAGAATGAAGAATATAAATTCTAAAGTCTTTGATGGCTTTGACCAAAGCATATGCCTGTTTTTCTAGGATGCTGTACTTCAGCTCTAAATTAGCAAGGGTCCTGCTAAACAATGAAATGGGCTGCTCTGTACCTTGCTTTCCTTTCTGCAACAAAACTCCAACAATTGTGTTTTTTGATGCAAATGTAAAAACCAAAAATTCCTTTGAGAAATCTGGGCTAATCAACACTAGGGCCTGAGTGAATGCCTTCTTGATTTCCTTAAATGACTGCTTTGATTCCACTGTCCATTTAATGTCAGATCCTTTCTTCAGCATCTTGGTTGTCTTTGACAATCACAACAAATTTGGGAATAAACCTTCTCACAAAATTTACCCTTCCAAGGAAAGACTGAATTTCCTTCCTGCTTCTAGGCATATATACTTTCTGAATGGCATTGACTATGTTTGGATCAATATTTATCCCATATTTAGATATAATTTTCCCAAGAAACTTTCCAGAAGTTAAAGTAAAAATACTCTTTGTGGGATTGAGAGAAATACCAAGCCTTCTACACTTCAGTAGAACTTTCTTCGGATGCTTCAAATGGTCTTCCTCTCTTCTTGAGAAAAATGTTATGTCATCTAGATAGACAACCACCAACTAATCCTTCTCCTCAGCAAAGTAAATATCCATTTCTCTTTGAAAGGTCGCTCCTGCATTCATCAGACCAAAGGGCATCTTGGCATACATGAATGTTCCCCATGGTGTGGTAAAGGAAATTTTCTCTTGATCTTCTGGGTGCACTAGTATCTGATTGTATCCTGAAAAACCATCCAGCATAGACATCCTTTGGGAACCAAAAATGTTCTGCAAAATTTGGTCCATCTTTGGGAGAGGATAATTGTCCTTTAGAGAATATTTTTTCAAGTTTCTGAAGTCAATGCAGATTCTGATTTCTCCACTATTTTTCCTTACTGGTACCAAGTTAGAAAGCCATTTTGAGAATCTGATTGGGACAATAATTTTTGCATCAAAGAGCTTCTTAATTTCCTTCTCAATTAGAGGCATGAGAAGTGGATTAATCCTTCTCAGCTTCTATTTGAAAGGCTTTTCATTTTATTTAATAGGAATGGTATGCTGAATAATAGTAGGATCATATTTCTTCAAATCAACATAACTCCATGAGAGAACATCTATGAACCTTTTCATCATCTCAATATATTTCTGTTTCATCTCTACAGAAAGAAATTTTGAAAGCTTAATCATTTCAGGCATTAATACTCTACCAAGGTTACAACTCTCTACCTCTTCATCATCAGCTTGTATCCTAGGAGACTTGAACACATCATTTTGGTCAAAAATATTTTCAAGTGGGATGAGACCTTTGGGTATAGAATTATTCTTTAGTTGTAAGACTTCAGAATTACCCTTAGTTTCAAAAAGCATGTTTTGTTGATTTACTTGTGTGCTTTCAAACTCCTCTTTCAATTCTATGAAGTTTTTGACTTGCTGGTCATCTTCAAAAAATGTCCAGTGAATTATGTTGTTAGGGATAGCAGGCCTATGACGAAATTCAACCTCATATCTTTCAGTGGAATGTGCAGGGATAACAAACATACTTGCAGAAACAGCTATGGAGTCAGCTACTGAGTTTTGATCCCTAGTCTTCACAATAAATGAATATTCTTGAAATTTTTCTAACATCTCCATGATCTAATTTTTGTGCGCTCTCATTCTCACATCCTTGGTTTGATATACACCTTCAACTTGTTTAATAACCAATTCATAATCTCCACAAACTGAAATTTTTTGGGCACCCAATCTTTTCAAAATTTCTAAACCCAAAAATAGAGATTCATACTCATCCATATTATTTGTGCAATAACAGTTTAGTTTGAAAGAATAGAACTTACTTTCATCCTCAGGAGTTGTGATCCAAATGCCTGCTCCAGCCCCCTCTCTTCCTACTGATCCATCAAAGTGAAACAACCACTAGCCCTTTGCCTTTTCTTCAATGATTTCCTAATTTTCTTCTTGATGATTTTCAACCTCCTGAATTTCTACTTTCCTTTCCTCTTTTTCTTCATCAGTTAGCTCATTGAAAATAATAGTTGGTCCTAATTCAGTTTCAACAACATAAATTGGGTAATTCTGAGGTTTATCCTTACTACTTACCATATAAGCCATCCTCGTCTCTTTGTACAATATTCTTTGCTCACCAAAATCAGGAATGGTGGCATAAGTTAGGTTCATCTGCATGGTGCCTTTTATATTTGCTGCCCAAGATCTGGATAGCAGCATGCCAAAGTTGGGTGGAATGACTGCTACCACAATTTCCATTACCACTGTCTTGGTAGGGACTTGTGTAAGACCAAAAACAACATCTTTTATCAATCCAATGCATTGAACTCTTTTTGAATCATAAGAAAACAAATCCTTATATGGCCTAGTGATTTCTAATCCCATCCTTTCCATGATCACTTTAGGCATGAGGTTATGAGAGGCCCCTGAATCCAACATGGCATTGTGTAATGTCATGTCATGAATACTAAGATGGAAATAGAAAGGAGGTACCTCTTAATTCTGCTCATCTTCCAATATTGGTCCCAAATAGATGGTGGGATGGTCCTCTTGGACATTAAGGATGTCTGCAGTTCCTGGTTGGGAATTCAACATTTTTATAATTTTACTTCTGTATTCATTCACCTTAATAATTTCTCCAAAATGTACTACGATTTTGATTTTGGAAATCTCATTTTCCAAACTGAAAGCAGAAGTAATATTTTCAATTTATTTGACAGGAGGAGGAGGTGCTGGATCTTTTCTAACCTCAGCTATTTTAGGGGCATGTTTCTTGGGCTGTGTTTTATTTGTAGTAATAGGGACATTTTTGTTTCTGAGCTTGTATTGCTTCTGCATCTCAAAGGTTTCATGTTGATAACCCTTAAGGTAATCAGATGGTTTCTCACCCTTGTTTACATCATGATCAGACTCATTATGCTCTTCCTTAGTAAAAAAAATTCCAGAAATGTTTTCATCTAAGCAATGAATGGAGTCTTTTGGTATCTCAGGCTGATCTTCTTCATCAACTAAATTTTGTTGAAAAGGAGGCCTTACTTGAGAGTTAGGCTAATTTCTATTTTCCCTTGGTCTCTGCTGATTTTGAGGTCTTCTGAACTGTGGATTTATAAATTGTGGTTCATGTTGTGCAGATGGTGCAGAAGCATTCCCAAGGGAAAGCCTATGTATTAGTTTTTCCATTGTTTTCATCATGGAGTCAAATTTATCATCTGAGGTGGAAGGCTTATCTTCTTCTTTCAATTTTTTCTTTCCCATCTTGGAATTTTTAACTGCTATCATATTGACTTCCACCTTCAGAGCATCATTTTTCATTTCTGCTAGTGAAGGGGATTCCCTTTCTCCGAGAAAGATAGAAAAGTCATAGTCAAAAGCCTCAGCATATCTCAGTTGAGCTGCTCCTGGTGGAGGCTTAAGATGGGCAGGAATGGAATCATAGAATTTATTAAATCTCTTGGAGATATTTTGGACAGTATCATCTACAACTCTTTTCAAACTATTTTACTCAGTGAGGGCTTGAACAAGGTTTGTTCTATTTCCCCACTTTCTCAAGAAGCTATCTTCAAACTCATTCCAATTATGTAGGCTTCCTGGAGCAAGGGCTTTGAACCACTTTCTGACCTCACCAGTGAAACTCTGAGAAGAAAGCCTCATTTTGAAATCTTCACAGTCAACTTCCTCTCTGTCTATGAAGTCATTAAACTGGTCTACATGCTCTTCAACTGTGATCTCTTCATCATCTCCCCAAGTTTTGATTCTAGCAGAATATTTTCTTGGAATGGCATTAAGGACAACTGGAAGAACAGGAGGGGCATACCTAGCAGGTGCAACAACACGTGGAGGTGGAACATTTCCAGCCATGATGATAGGGACTATGGTATTTTTGGGACAACAATAGTAGAATAAGAGGCATTGTTAGGAGGTGGTGTGGCTGGTCTTTGTAGTCCAGTTACAAATGAAATCTAGTGAGGTAAAGGAAAACCAACTTTTCTTCTTAGCAAGATTTCAAATGGGTCTAATTCCTTCAAATTATATAAATATTCCCTCTCTAACAATAACTTTGATGTGACTGCCCCCCAAAATTCTTCTTTATCTTTTTGTGTCACTAAGGCTGAGGTATCAATACCTCTTCTTTGTAGGTCTAAAACAATCTTAGTCAATTATTTTTCATTTTCAGGTCTAAACAAGACTTCCTGAATTTTATCATCAAATTTTTTATCTTCAAGACTTCTTAAAACTTCAGAGGGCAAGGCTTTTGTGTGTAATGGAGTACCTGATTATGCAGAGTTGCCTTGAATGCATCTGGAAATTGTGTTTGGATTAGCCATAATTATAGGTGGATTTGGGTCAGGATTACTCCTCATATGTCTCCTTTTTGAAGCCACCTTTGAACATGAAAATTTTGAATGGAGTCATCTTTGGATTTTGATGTTCTTGACCTCTCTTCTTAGTGGTTGAGTCCACTTTATCATTTTTTCAGTATTGTCCAAGGTCTTTGAGACACTTGTGACTTGATCCTCCCAGATCTTCCTCATTTGTTCAAATTGAACCCTTTCAACTCTATGCTTCTTTGCCTCTTTCCTCAAGATTTATATCTCTTCACCTGCCTCTTTCAACTGCTCCTTACTTCTGATTTTTCAGTGATTTTCTCTTTAATCTTCTTTTGTTTGATGACCGGTTCTTCTTTTGCAGGTGAGGAGAGGTCTATGATGCTTGGTGGTGGCTGAGCAGTTTCACTGACCTTATGAGTCTCTTTGCTGATTTCCATGACCTTTCTTGCATGTCTTGTCATTGGCTTTCTATCTTGAAACATGAAACCAACATCATCTCCTGCAAACTCTAAATTTTTAGCTGTCTTGCCTTTCTTTAGCTTTCTTCATATTAGTGTCCCGTGATTTATCAGATTGGTAGACCAAATGCACAGGGTAACATGAAACTAGTCTTTGGAGTCCTAGGACCTGGCCTTCCTGGACTTAGAGAGGTCTCTCTCTATTATATGCAAAGGATGTGAAATTGTTTGTTGTAGATGGTTGATTTTAGGCTAGTTGTGAAGTTTAGGGTTTTGTTTGTTTGGTTGGGTTGGGTAAAATGATCAAGTGGAATAGGTGGAGTGAGAGGTCATCAAATAATTAGGCTATGGAGTCTATGAAGGTCATGGATATCTCAAAAATGAGTCAGAGTGCATCATAGGGAAGATCTAGTGTAGTCAATGGATCTTTTAAGGTTATGTGTGAAGTGAAATGGACATTAAGTTGGGAAAACAAGATAAGGAAAAGGGCAGTTAAGAATCCTTTGTCATATACCCGTAAACAAGAAGGTCTCAAATATGATAAGAAAAATATAATAATCACAAGATAGGGCAAACCATTTACTCAATGAAAATACTTTAAACAAATAGACATTCAAGATGAACAATTTAGTGAAACACAAAAAGCAAGAAATCCTATATAACTTTAGTGATTTCACCTAGAAAGTTTGAAAACATATAAGATGAAAAATAACATTAACCAAAGAAGAGGGAACTCCTAGACATCATCATTCAAGCTATAAAGAACTTTGAGGCAAACAGATAGGCATGCACAAAGGGCGAGATCGAAACAAGACCTCCTTGACTTAACCTAACTAGTGATACTTCAAAAAGAGATTTCAAAAATAGAGTTTAGATAGCATCAAATAAGCAGGGCTTGCCATGAAACATATTTTGAAACTAGCATATTAATCCATTGATGAAATAAACAAGCATAAAGAGGCCTAAGGAGCAACTAAGAATTGCTTAAACACACCCAGTAGAGGAAAACATAAATACAGTAGCAAATAGGAGGACTAAGGTGCCTCAAACAAAAATTCTTAGCCTATACTTTTCTGATCTACTGCAACATAGAAAGATGGACATAATGATAAACAAGAAAACATGAACAAATTAGAGACACATCACCATTCACCAAACTCAGGGATCTTGCATGCAAGCTTTCATCATCATCAATCAAAGCATATCATTCATAAGCTCCATAACACCAAATTTCTCTTCAACCTCAAAGAACCATGTATTGCTCTCAAAAATCATCAAAAACCAACATTTACAATGAGTCCTCAATTCTCTATTTAATCATCAAGGAGGAGAAAAACCTAATACAATATCTAGAAGCCTATTGGCTAATCAGAAATTTCACTATTATCCTTGAGACCTTGCAAGGCCCAAGGCACAAAATATCTAAAACAAAATATATTTTCGGACATTTTTAGCAAAGAAAATGATATTTGAGGTCTGAAAAGCCTCCAAAAACTTGCCAAGCATACATTTTTGACTTTCCCTCTTCTAAGGGCGCAACACTATGTTTTAGGAGGAAATTCCATGCCAAGGGCGTAGCACAGGAGCACGAAAAATGGGTCATCTTGCAGCAGTGTTTTGAAAGCCTTCCCGATGTCAAAAAAGGCTTCGTGATGGCTCGTTGGAAATCCCTTGAAGTATACTTTCCAGATCTACCCTTTTTTCTCTGATTGGAACTCTATAAACTATTCAAAAACAAAAAAATTCCAGGGCTGGTAAAGGCGCAAAACAAGTCTTGAAAAGCAGGCAAAATGGTGAAAATTTGGGTGTTATTGACCCTTTTGGGGGACCAAAAAAAAATCCAATTGATCTAAAACTTTGTGAGCATGCTATATGTGTGATGAGGATCCCAAAAATTTAAGCCTTTCCTCCTAAAGATGCTTTGAAAAAGAGCGTAGCACCAGGTGTGCTACGCCCTTGGCCTCAAAATTAGCAAAAAAAAAAAACTTGTCAAAATTCTACCAAATTTGGTGGATGAGTGCCTCATGGGTTTTGGGAGACTTGTAGAGAGGCTCGTGCCAAGATTCCGAGCCTAGCTTGGCGTTTTTATTCTTTTAGTGCTTGAATTTCCATGAGCGCTTCCTTCAGTTTGGCACTAGCAAGTTTGTTTTTCATGGCATAATGTTTGGTCATATTTTTCTAGAGAGCAAGGCCCCTCTTTATCTTCTTGAAGTGCTTGTGTTCATTCTTGTAGTACTGAATGATATATTGTGCCATCTCAAAATTCCTCTCCCATTCCCTGATTTGGGAATCCTTTCTTTGGAGTAGTAGTCTAGGGCCATCTCCTCATCTTCATTATCACTATCTAGGTCAATGAATTGTGGCTTTTCAGTAGTTTGCTTGCCTCCCTTAATTGTCTTATCCTTTTTCATATTCTCTTTGACTTTGTCAAGCCTTTGAAATAAGGTAAATGGCAAGGTCCCTTGCCTTTTGGAGGCATCAAACACTTGCCTTGATCCTCTTTGATATGTGAGAGGAAGAAACTCAAATTTGTCTACTAGAATGCTCCTTTCATGATTGACCTCAAGATTGTATTTCCTTTCATCAATGGTCTCTGCATTTATGTCTTCTTCATTTTTTTCTTGACTTCCCTCTTGAGAGGCACTTTTATTTTCCCCCATTCTATCATCACTATCATGATCTTCATCATTGTCATCCTCTTCCATATCTTCTGCATTGTTATCCTCTATGTTTGCAGCATTATCATTCTCTGTGTTATCACTATTAGAGGTGTTTTTATCAGTGTCTTCATTGCTGGCCTCTTTGTCACTATTCCCTTCACCACTGCACTGTTCACTGCCTTTGTCTTCATAATCCGTCTCTTCATTACTTGTCCCTTGTTCATTAGCGTCATTGTCTTGCCCACTGACATGCTCACTTTTTTCATATTTATCACTGTCATGTTTACTGCCATCTTCTTATAGTTCTACCTCTGTCCCTTCTTCAAATTCTGCCTCTATCTCTTGACTGTCATTTGTTTCTTCCTCCTCATTTGGCTCACTGCCTTCTTCTTCTTCTTCACTTTTTTTCTCATTGCCTTTGTCTTCTTCTTCACTGTTTAGCTTATCACTTCTTTATTTTTCTAAACTGTCTTCTTCTTCATAATCTGCCCCTGTTTCTTGATTTATATCATCATCCTTATCATCATCATTGTTATTTTCTGTGGGGTCACCGTTAGAGGTACCTTCATCAGTTTCTTCATTGTCCTCAAACTCTTTGTTTTCCCCTGTAATGTCCTCATTTATTTCATTTAGATCACTATCATCCCCTTCTATATCTCTCGCCTTGTCATCTTTTTCTTCATTGCTTGCAATTGTTTCTTCTTCACTATCAGGCTCACTGCCTTTGTCTTCAAAATATGCCTCTTCATGGTCTTCTTGTTCTAAATTGTCCTCTTTATCATTGTCATTTTCTTCCTCACTATCCTTTGTTTCTTCTTCATCATCACCACTTTCTTCATTTTCATTTTCCTCTCCCTCATCACTTGTTTTTTTCCTCTTGACTGTCATTTTCTTCTTGGCTGTCATTTTCCTCTTTTTCACTATTTTCCTCTTGTTCTTCATCACTTTCTTCTTGTTCTATGCTTTAGGAGAAGGTGAAGGAGGGAAGTTCTCTTGGGGAGAGTATTCATGTGTGGATGAGGAATCATGGTCAGTGGGGGTTGAAGGAGTAATTGAGGAAGGTGGATGAGATGATGAGGACAAACTTTGCAGAGGAAGAGGTTGTGGATTTGTGAAAACATCATGGGCAATGAACACTTCCCATGGGATACCATGTTGCTCTAATTAATGCAACGCAATCATATTAATAAGAGAATTGTGGAAAATACTCTGCATTTTTTGTGAATGAGGCATCTTTTTCACAATGTATGACATCTTATCAATACTTCTATAAAGGTAACAAGGCAAATGCAGTAGCTTGGCCCTAGTGAAATGCATGAGAAATATTATATGGTAGGAATAGAGCCTAGAAAACCTACCCTCATAGGTGATGTATTTCATGATGACTTTCATTAAAGGGGCATATCTTTCCAACAGATGGGAAAAGGGAAAAATAGTCTTGCAATCAGCTTAGTATCTTGGTTTCAAGAAAGGCTGGTAATGGCTCAAGTCCAAATTCACCTGTTTGAACCATTTTTCTCCCATGCAAGGTATCCCAGTGGCCATGACAATTGTATTGGTGGAAAGCTCAAAATTCATTCCAGCTAGGTGTACTTGGTAGTTATGGAGGTTTAGGATGAAAAGTCTGGTCAACTCAGGGTGACTTTTGACTATTTGTACTTTTTCATAGAAATCATAACATCCTACTTGTTGGAAATATGCAACTGTGGTAGGGGAGGTTGTCAACTCCTTGGTGCTCAAAGGCTCAAATCTGGTTTCTCTCCCACCCTTACTCTGTGGTCCCCTAGGCCTTTGGCCTCCCTCGCCACTGTCAACACTGCCTTCTCTAGGAATTTTATCCTTTACTCTTGCTTCGAAAACAAAACCTTGAAGCTGCTTGTGAAATGATATATGGTGAGAAGAAAATAGTGTCAAGGCTTCGCAGTGTGGAGGCTAGTTGCAAAAATGGAGACGTTTATTTGGTAGAGGAGCCACTTCTTAGCATGGAGATCAAACTTATCTCTTCTTTTAGGGTTTCTAACTTTCTTTCCAAATTTACCCTTTTAAAACATCATGAGAGGGGGAAATAGATCTAAATACCTCTTATAAAAGCTCCAGAGGTGCCAAGTAGAGAAAATTAGGAGTTTTAAGAAAATTGGAGGCTTGCACAGCTTTGAAGAACTCCATGGCTGAACGTGCAGTACATGAGCGCAACACTTGTGCCATTCGGGTCGGCCTTGCACGAGCTGTCGGGTCGGCCCTGAACGTAGCATGGGAGCGTAGCGCAGGCGGAGGGTCTTCATGCAGCACCTGAATAGGCCAGTGCGTAGCATGGGCAGACCCACACGGTGTCGGGCAAGGATTGAACGACCCGACGTATAGCGCGGGCAGAGTTTGCACACGGTCGGGCGAGGCCTGAACGGAAGTTGGGTGTTGGGTTTCTCCTGCACGCAGAAAGGGCAGTGCTGAATGACGTCGGGTGAGTCAGTTGGGCTGTCTTGCACGCGGTAAACACATAGTGCACTGCTACAGGAGTGTAGCGCCTAGTTGTAGTTTACACAGAGAGAACCCACAAGCACATAGCGTAGCTTTACATGAGTGTAGCGCAGGGCTTCTCCTGCCTGAAACTTTGCTAGAAACCATGAATTTCTCCTTGAAAACCTCTTACTCCTTTTTGCATGTAAAAAATGGTGTTAAGTGATGAATGATGATGGTTTTATCTCCTTGGATAAATAAATTAAAATAAAAAACCCTCCTTTGCTAATGTTTACTTTTGATCTTTTATCCTTTTACTGATATTTCCTTTACCTTTTTGCAGGAGGTGTTTTGAGTATAAAAATGATTCTTGGGTGGATGATTTTAAAAATATAATTTTTCCCCCTCTTACTACTTTTGAAAATGACATCTACATTTTTTCCAAGACTATAAATCATGCATACCATGTCTTCTTTTGGCCACTTCTGTGTTGCTCATGCAGGTGCCCTGACACAAATTAATTTTGTTTTCTTGGTCATTTTTGGAATCTTGATAACTTTAGTCACTCAACAGAAAACTCATGATCTTCTTGGTGTTCTATTTTGACACTTAACCTCTTGCTTTCCTTCCTTTGACCATTATTGAAGACATTTGACTGTACTTGAAAACTTAGGTTACCTCACACTGATATTCTTTACAATTTTCTCCCTTTGGTGCAGTGAAAGAGTGTTTCCTTGACCAACCATGTAAGTCATTTCTCTGATATAATTTTTCAACTTCTACCTGCTGTCATCAAGGAGGTCTCTCACCTTCATTCCTTGTTTCAATAGATCTTCAATTTATGCTCAGTGGCGCTAATGTACCTCTGTCCTTGTGATCCTTTGCATGGGCTCCTTGCTGGTCAACATCTGTTTTTCCAATTAATTATAAAAACCTTGAGTCTCTTTGTTCATAGGCATGATATCTTCCCTTTGCTGTGAATGTCCTTGAGGAGTTTGGCTTCTCACCTTGCTCTCTTCTGCTGATAACCATCATAAACCATTCCTACAGAAATGTTTTAAGATGGGCAACTGTCCTTTTGCATAATTTATGCTTTGATCAAAGGAGGTTTCTCTTGAAGGTTTTTTGATACCTTTTGGACAATCATAAGCTTACCCTCCTTTTCATTTGATTTCATCTTTGGGCACATGTAAAACAATGATTTTAGAAAAACTAAATAATGAATAACCTAGGAGACCCTACATGACCTATTGGGAGGCCTTTTGGACTTGGCTTTTGGCTGAACACTTAACTTAGGGTTTGTAAGTGTGAAACAGAACATTGAAAAACCTTTATGCATTGCAATCCTAGAAAATGATGACTTTGATTTATCTAAAGAGCCTAGAAATGTAGCTTAAAACCACCAATGCTTGAGGCATTTGGTGAATAGGGGAAAAGGTTAGGCTACTTGGCAATCCAAGGTGTAAGTAGAAGGGTTAGGCAAACATAAACAGAGTGGTAAGGTTAGAGGTGGCAAACATAGTGAGAATGAGTGACATAAGTCCGTGATTTGGTCTTCTGGGAGTGATAGGCTAGCCATGCCTTGATAGAACAGTGAAAAATTTATCCTAAGGATAATGAAAGCAGTGAGATTTCTAGAACTCACAATATTCATCAATTTTGTTTCTATAAATTTAAGATAAGCATTTAGTCATCTACAAAGGAAAAAATTACTGATGACTAACACTTTCCCCATCTTCAACATCTTCATCTTGGACAATGGGAGTTTCTTCAATATAAATTGCATGCAATATGTTCTCTAAGTTACCCTTAACCACTGTTTGGCTCCTAGTAACTCTCTTACTGCCATGTTTTCTAATTGTTGGCTTCTGTTTTGTAGGTGTAGCTTTGGGTTTGTCAATCTTCTGCAAAGGCGTTGTCTCCATGCTCACTGGTTCTAACTGCTATGCCACTGTTGGTGATGAAATATCTCTAGGTTTGGGAACTCTTTTAGGAGTGAAAACATCTACTTCAAAACCACTCATGAACAGAAAGGATGTCCAATCTCTGCCTAATCTCTTCAACTCTTCTAACACCAACAACTTAATTAAACCATGGTGAAAGAGAGAAGTTTCATTTCCTTATTTTTTAACTTGGACCTTATCTGACATTTTAGTTAGACTTCTGTATAAGGAAAAGGGCAAGTCAAGAGACCTATTACCCAGAAAATGCAACATAAGCCTAAGGTGGTAGGAGTAGACCATGTGAAACCTTCCTTCACAGGTGAAGTAATTCTGAATGATCATCAACAGTTTTGAGTAGTTTTCCTTCATGTAGCTCCTTGGGATAGAATTTGTGAGATCAATTTCACTATGCTCTGGTTTGATGAATTCTTTGCAGTCTTGCATGGTGAATTTGATGCCTTTAAACCACTGTTCCCCTCCTCTAGGGATTCCTGTTGTTGCTGAAATGATGTCTAGTGTTACTGTGAGGTTTAGCATTCCCACCTTTGAAGCTGTTCCAGTGAAACTGTTAGCAAAATCCTTAGAAACCTATAGATGACAACCCTGCAGCCTTTGGAATAATTGCAAACAACCTGTTCTTCTAAATAAATCCATAGCTGTTGGGTCTTCATTTAGAAAATTCATGTCCATGGGCTCATACCTGTGGTAGTGACCACCTTTGTTGGTTTTATTCCTTGCAACCATGGTGGTTTTATATCTTCTCAACCTCGCTTGATTAATGACACCTGCAACCTTTGGAAATGCCAGCAACTTGCTTGGCTCAATGAAGCAACTCTCCAGAAAACCCAATAACATGCAAGGATAAAGCATAGAATGACAAAAAGACTCAATTGGGTAATTTTTTAATGGTTTTTATGACAACTCATGCCTTAATCATGACACATGCATGCTAAAAATGGTAATGATGACCTCATACATGACCTTTGTACTTTTGAATTAACCCTAACAGACTCGAATGACATCCGCTCTAACTCCTCTAATCCTAAACTGACACTTTGCATCATATTTTACAAGATAGATAGAAAAACTATTTTTCGTAGTATAGCTAGTACATTCTTTAACAGTTTCACCACGAAAATATTAGGCAGTTTCAGCGAAAACTTCTATTTATTAATGTAAAACGCTACGAAAAGAGGTAAAACTGGCTTAAGTGTCCTTTTTGAAATCAAACACTTGGGAAATGAAATCTGACACCTAATAATGACTGATGGGACATGACATGACCTAAATGGAGGTGACCTTGAACCTTAGGATAGGTTTAAACATGAAAAAAATAAAATTTTCCTATACCAATTTGGAAAAAGTCTTAAGGAGACCTTATCCTTTTGAGGAGTGAACTCTATGACCATGTCAGGTAATGTTTCACATTTTATGAGTGATAACACAATATTTACTTCGAATACCTCTTCCCTGGCCTCTCTTCACTATTCTTGCAAAATTTTCACTTTAGTTTTTACTTCCACATGTTCTTTCCCTTTTCTCTATACAAAGACTTCTTCAGCTATTGGGGATAATTCTATGATGCTCTGTGGCTGCTTACCCTCACTGAAATTTTCCATTCCCTTGCTTTCCATGGAATTCTTTGTAATTTGTGACCTGGTCATTTTCTTCCTCTCTTGCAAAATCCAACTTCTTGACAGACTTACCTTTCTTCAATTTTCTTCCATCACCTTCAATATCTTCTGCTTGCATTATTGGGGACTCTTCAATATCTATTTCTTGGAGGATGTCTTCCATGTTTCCTTTGGAAAATGTCTGTCTCCTTGTTACCCTCTTACTGCTTTGTTTTCTAATTCTATGTTTTTTCTTTGCAGGTGTTGGTTGAGGGATGTTAGTCTCTTTCAGAGGTTCTTCTTAATGTCCATTGGTTATACAGGAGGCTGTCCTCATTCTTCATCATTATTTTCTATTTTAGTTGGATATGGAGTAGTTTTAGGTTTTGAAACTTTATTTGGAGTCAATGCATCTACTTCATATCCACTCATAAAAAGAAAAGAGGTCCAGTCTCTATTTAACCTTTTCAATTATTACAACACTAATAGTTTGATAAGACCATGGTGAAATATTGATGTTTCATTACCTTCTGCCTTGACCTTGACTTTATCTGAAATCTTTCCCAAACTTTTGTATAAAAAGAAGGGTAGGTCAGGTGGTTTCTTACCAACAAAATGCAGAAAGAGTCTAAAATGATACGAATAAACCATGTTGAATCTCCCTTCACAGGTGAAGTATTTTTGGACCACCAACAATAGATTTGCATAATTCTCTTTCATATAACCCCTAGGGATGCCATTATTCATGTCATCTCCTCTGTGCTCTTTCTTGAGAAACTCTTCATAGCCTTGCATTCTCAATTTTGTGCCTTTGAACCATTATTCACCACCTCTAAAAATTTATGTTGCTTGGGAGATGACATCTGGTGACATTGTGAGATTCAAAACTCCAACTTTTGATGTTGTCCCTATAAAATTTGTTGCAAAGTCTTTGGATACCTAGATATGGAAACCTTGCAATTTTTGGTAGAACTATAGGGAGCTTGCCTTCCTGAAAGCCTCCATAGAGGTGGGATCTTCATTAAAAAACTTCAAATCCATAGGCTCATACCTTATGCAATAACCACCCTTGTTTTTTTTCCTCTTCGATGCCATTGATTCTTTATACTCCTTGTTGCCTCCTTATCGATGACACCTGCATAATCAAATTTGAACAACAAACTACTTTACATGGTGAAGTAGATCTCGAATAGTGATAGTGAGATACTTTACATGCAAGAATTGGACAATGAATGACAAAGACTAGCTTGGGGGTAAATTTTTGAAGGTAATTTAAAAATTCGAGCTTTAATGATGACACATGTGACCATAAAAGACAATGATGACAACATATACGACTTTACATGTTTGGGAATTGTAATAACTAGCTCGAATCCTCACCCCTTTATTTATCTATTAAAGTTTGACAACTAGTACCGATCTGCATTTTGTGTAGGAAAAAACCTAGTTTCGTAGCGAAAACCATTTAACTGCTGATAGATTCGCTACGGAACTGTCAGGCAGTTTCGTAGTGAAATCTGCTGATTTTCCATATAATTCGTTATGAAACTGTGTAAAACTAACAAGTGGAATATTTTTTTAATTTTAAAGCATGGGAATGAAAACTTAATGACATAAGGTAGACTTGATTGATATGACATGGCTTGAAGTGGGTTTAGACTTAGGGTAGACATCACCATATGAAAATTTTTCCAAAAATTTCATGAAAATGACTTATGAGACAACATGAACCTAGGTGAATGACATGTATGACTATATCAATGAAAGTGTTAAACCTAATGAGTGATAATAGGTGTAATCATAAGTGATAAGGATGAAGCATCTTCATTGGCCATTTAAAACTACACAGTTATAATGAGAAGTGATCGAGCTAAAGTATCCTCTTTTGAAATTAAAACTACAACAATTAACATGATGAAATGGCCCACCAAATGAAAATCAATCCATGTTAATTTTAATGACCAAGCTACTTATGAAATTGCAACAATTAATAGGATGAATGACCTGCTAAAGGAAAATCAATCCAAGTGTTAAATTTAATGACCAACCTACCTATGAGCTATGTCTTGTGGAGACTACCAATCATATATATAGATAGATAAATAGGTATATAGATAGATATGTAACCAATTATAATACAAGTAAAGAAGGAACCAAGTACATTTATTACTATTTTTCACTATAATAATCTATTTTATACTATCTTCTATTCATAATTTTTTTAATTTCATCAAGTATCCCACCTACCATGCAAACTTGTTTCTTATGACATGCTTCACATAATCATTCAACCATAGAAAGAATGTATTCGAAAGTAATTTTTTCCTCATTAACAAATTATATTTGCAAGAAACATTTTATAGAATTCAACACAACACCTTTACGTAAGGAGATTTATGTAGACCTTTCTCTAATTCAAAGTGAAATTATGTCATGAAAATAACAGTGCCAAATGTGGGCATGTATACACTCAAATTCACACATGATAAGTATAAGGTAAAAAAATAAAAAAGTATAAGAAATAAAAACTGCATTTCACACCTCATTGAAATTTTCCATTAGAGCCAAATATTATTATTCCTTACCTCACTAGGGACTATAACACTTGCTTCATGGTCAAAGTGTGTTGAATCTCCATTATTTTGCTGATTTTTTTCAATTTTAACCAAAGTTTCAAGAAAATGTTGAATATTTATATTTTATTGTAAGTTCAAAAATAATTTTCTAATTTATGGAAATATTATTTCTGATTTTCCATTGGTTGAGCGAGCCTTGATGTGACATAATTCCCCTAGTGGAGGGAATTTTATTTTTGGTATTTTTCAGTGTCTGAAGAATAATTTGAAAATAAAAAAGGCTAATTTTGTGAGTGGCAATTCCATAAGTGAGTGCTCTGACAATGGAATTTACACAATGCTTTGGGAAAGTCATTTATGTTGGGGGGGGGGGGATTTAATTGATGACTGATCTGGCACTAACATTATTACAAGTACTGCTAGTGTGCTTTCCTCTTATTTCATTTTAATTTTTTTATTCATCTTAAACTTTTACAGATTTAGCTGTGTGGGAGAATAGGGGCAAGTAGTTGTGAATCTGTGTGGCATGAAAGATGTGTGAGATATGGGGTATGTGCGAAGGTAATGAAGTGTGGAGAAGCACGTCTGCACTGCATAGGGATTTTACGAGAATATGTGAGAATATGCAATTTCTTAACTTTAATCACTTCCTTGTTTTGTTTGATATATGTAGAGAAAGTGGCTTTATTAGGTTTGAAGGAGACAGGGCGAGCTCTAGAGTGGAAATAATTTGAAAGGATGAATTACTTGTGGATAATTTTTTAAGAGATAATGAAGGAGTTTCGTAAGGCTATACATAGTCCCTGAAATATGGTATCTAAACCCGTACATGAACATGAAATCAATATTTGGCAAGGGAGGAATGATGGTGCTTTCATTTGAAATTTTTAGCATCTCTGCATACATTTGTGAATTAAATACTTATTATGAAATGTTAAATAAAGTGTCTTTTTTTGTGGAAGAATGCTTGTGTGGGGCAAGGAACAAAACATTGTTCCATAATGTTTCATATATTTGCATACAATTTCGCATGCCTACCTCTATGGAACACTACATATTAATCAATTAATAATTAGTGTTTTTGGATTATTAAATATTGGGACTTGTACATTTTAAGGTTGGGTGATTAAATGTTTCTTATTTTATATGAGCTTCACTAGGGGGGTGGTGTTTCATCGGTGAGTGCTATGCCAATGCTACTTGTTTTTGTCTTATTTCATTTTAAACTTTTTTTTTCATCTTGAACTTTTATAGATTTAGATGTGCAAGAGAAAATGTGCATGGAGCCATGAATCTACGTAGAATGAAAGATGTGCAAAAGAGAAGGTATGTGCGGATGTAAGGAAGTGCAGAGAAGTATTTTCACACTTGCATATGCGATACTATGTCGATGGGGGCATGTTTTATTTGATATCGAGATGAAAATGAGCACTAGAAAAATTTCTTTGCAGGTGGCTTTGAGTGTAGATGCACAATGAAAACTTCTTCCGAATTTCCACAATTTTTCATTTTTTTTTTGCGTTAGGATAAATTAATTCAATTAAAATTCATGTTATGCTATAACTGATATAGGGTAAATATATTAATTATGAGAATAATGTAAGATATGAAAAAACATAAATTTGACTGTTGGCTATTATTTGAATTCATGATTTCTTTAAAAATAAAAATTTAAAGAATATAACTTCTTTCGAACTTTATCAAGTAAGAATAAAATGGATGTGAAGCAAAAACTTAGCAATATTATATACCAAGAAATTGCATATCAAGAACGATAAATTTAATACATCGATTTCACTTTGCATAACTTTAAATCATTAAGACACATAACATATTTCAAATTTTGGGGCATGAAAAGTTTGGGTTACATATATATCTTTAGTTTTTGTTGCAGATTTGGTGATGCTCATTCCCTTGATAAATACTGATTGGTAAGTTGTTTCCTTTTGATTTTTTTTTCAGGTTAGAAAATCGTTATGTTGGTTGTTGATCTATTGCTAGATTTTCAAAATTTCAACATTGGTTTCGCATCTGTTGCTATGTTTTCTTCACGAATCTTCATTGTGTGAGCATCTAAAAAATCCTTCCCACTTGGTGCAATAACTAGAACCACATGAATGCCAAAAGATAGACTCATTCTTTTTGAACTTCACGTATTAATTGTTTTCAAACTTTAGTTTCGAGTTCTACAATCATTAATGTAAACATGCACATAAATATTATTAGGCATATGAATACAATTTAGGCATACACATACCATTTTATTTCAAAAATATTCTCCCTGCATCTACCGTCGAATAGAGGGTTTTATTTCATAAAATACGGGGATGACACTGGGAAGTATTAATTATAGTATTTATGCACATGCATTTAGACCGTCATGTATACATGATTGTAATTTCTAAATGATTATGGTCTACTTCCTTTCGAGTTCATAATCGAAATATTGAATGAAAATAACTATCGCTAATGATAGGAAACATTGTTACATTGTTTGGACTATGAATATGTGGCCTCCTATTCCATTCTTTTTTCATCCACACCTGCGCACTCTACACAATGTATCAACTTTATGGACATCCAACTCACCTACATAAGGGGATTACAACCACATCAATTTTGGCATCATTGGGTAGAGGAGTAGCATAATAGTGTTAGATTTAGTTTCAAAGCACTCACTAATGGAACGACCACTAGTAAAAATAAATACAAATCTTTGATAATGAAAATAATAAATGTTTTCTATGCTCTCATTTCCCTTTGTTCGGGGGTTCCAGAACTTATTGAAGTTTGGGGAATGTAATTTTTGGTTTGGATTGATGCCTGATTATGAAAACTATGTTTAGTGGATCTAGGTGCAAAGGTGTGGAAGAAGCATAATGAAAGATTTTTATGCATCGCTTTACTGCAGATAACTCTAAATAATTGAAACATATAATAAATTTTGAAATTTATAGTAAAACTAACTACAAAAAAATTGTGGCATGAAAAGTTTGGGTTACATTTATATTGGGTGTGAAATAAGGGTGTACGAATGCGTGTGAGGAAGAAGTGTTATGCAGGAGAAAAAATATGTGGAAAAAATAATGGAAAATTTTGTCTACAATGTTTTTACCTTCACATAAATCCCCCCCCCGTGCACAGTTCTTTCGAAATAAAGGTGAGTGATAAACTGTGCTTAGAAATTGCTCAGATTGCGGAGGTATGCTTGTGTGCAGGTACAAAAGAAGCACAATGAAATATTTTTCCCACACCTCTTCACTCTACATAACTTTACAACAACTGTGCACACTACTATGTCAAATTTGGCTTGTTTTATTTGATATCAAGATGCAAAAGAGCTATGGCGAAATTTATTTGCAAGTGGTTTGATGTTCGGTTCTCAAAAATATGCTTAGTGGATTTTTTCAAGGGTGAGTGATGAATTGTGCTTAGAAATTTCTCTAATTACGGAGGTGAACTCTTGAGCATGTATAGAAGAAGCACAATGAATTTTTTTTTCTACACCTCCACACTTCATATAACTTTAAAAGGTTAAGAAATATATCATGTTATGAACTTGTATCTCTATATTTGTTAGATTAAAAAGATATTTCATTTAATATTGTACAATAAGTGTTCAATTCACAAATTCTCAAAGAAATCCAAGTTTTATGTATAAACAACTATACACATGACTTCTATAGCATAAAAATAAAATCAAACAACAACTATATTTATTATGGATGAACATAAATCCAAATTAGAGTAGAGAACCTAGTGAAAATTTAAAAGGTAACGTGTCTATATTTTCATTAGCCACATGTTCATCATGCATTTTTTGGCATGCACATTTCCAATGCATACTTAATTAATATTTCAGGGGGCTTTTTATAGATGGTTTTCTCCAAAGTGCTTTACTACATGCTATAGTAGGGTGTTGTTTTGCTAATTTTCAAAATAAGCAGTAAGCAGTGATGTGTTGAGTGTTGTGCACTTTAGTTGTTAAGAAAAGAAATATGTAAAGAAGATATATTTGAAAATAGGGACATACTTTATGATATGTTTATCAGGTACGTTTTGGTTCCTTTGTTCTAAATGTCAGTACTTAGAGAATTTCCAAAATATACATAAGAGCAAGTGGGGTTGACCATATCTGTGGCTTAATTTGTTACATTTAACTTCCAAATATAGTCGTTACAGAAGAGTTTTACCGTTGTTTTCCAATTAAATTTTCATTGTTGATGAAGATATATGCATATGCTATGAATGTGTATATGCTCGGTTATCTTATGGATTTATTGTGTATAGCTATATCATGTTTTTCATTTCCTTGAATGTTCATCAACTTCAAATTCTATGATTGTGGAAGAGCGAGGAATATGGGGGAACATATTTTGTATACGTTGGTTATTGAATTGCCTAAGCATTCTGATAAGACTTTGGTAAAAGAAAAGAATAAAAATCTATTTGCATTTTAATTCAAATTTAAGTGAAGAAAGTTACGACATATTGTTCCATGACGAAAATCCAATTGTTGGACATTTTGAACCACTTATGTGAAAGAAAAAGTGTTTAAAAAGAATTGATTGTGAACATTTGATGAATGTAACAAAATACAAAGAAACAAAGCATAAATGGATGCAAATAGAAGAAATCACGATGTAACATAGGTTTGATAGAATTTCTGGGTTCAAGAGTATTTATGGTGAAAGATATTTTGAAACAATATGTCATTTCACACATAATGCATATGATGTATCTCGTTTACAACACATAATTCCACAAAAAATTTGAAATGAAATCATGGATAATTATTCATTTGTGTTAAACTACATAGAAAAATACATGAACGAAAATGCAATTATGAAATTTATCGGAATAGTAGATTGGAAAAGATACATTATACAATTGGAAATGCCATATGAAAAAGGGAAGATAGATGTTGAACTTTCTGTTTATGATTGGATACAATATATCTTGAGCATAACTATATACATATGTTCTGCTAATACATTGACTGTTGTAGTTGAATTTTTCTCATTCAAGGAAGATGCAACAATATTGCATGTTATACAATTTTGAAGGAATATAAGTCATTTGCATTATGAACCTATGAAGTAAACACTACAAGAGAAATTTTTATTCATGGTATTGAACCAACTAATGAAGAGAAATATATAGAATAATCCTATAAAAAAAATAATGGGGATAATGCAGATGGATTTAAAAACATGAACATAGATGAAGATATCACAGAACTTAATACAAAGCTTATCAATGCAAACAAGGGATCATGTTATTATTGCATCAAATCAAGAAACATATAAGAAATAAGGACATTGTCGAAACAAGTCTAGTTATAAAACCATGAAAGGTTCAAATATGTTATAAATGTTAATCATTTGCATTATGAAGCAATGAAAGAAACAAAAAGAGGAAAAAACATTTTACGTGATATCGAAACATCTAAGGAAAAACAATGTGTAGAATAACCATATAAAAAGAATAATGGGAATAATGCCAATACCTTTAAAAACATGAACCCAAATGAAGATACCATGGAACTTAATACAAATCCTATGAATGGAAACAACAAATCATGTTTGTCATTTCATCAAACTCAAAAAATGTATAGGAAAAAATGATGCTATTGTAACAAGTCTAATTAGAAAACTATTGAAATGAGAAAAATCAAGACATAATACGATATTTTCAAATAAACATAAGGAATCATTATAGATGATCGATTATATAAATTAAACAATGTTCGAACAAAAATATTTAAAAAAAAATACAAGGTGTTTTTGTTTATGATTGTGCAATATGCAAGAAAAATTCGTTTAAAAAAGGTGTCATATAAAAACAATTGATCAATATGTCAAAAAATAAGTGTATATGAAAAAAATGTAAAAAGCATTAGACAATGAAAAACTATTAAATTTTCAGTTCTAGAGCGGATTAGGTGGAAGACAAAAATATATATAGTGAAATAACTCTATGAATTGGAAGAAATATGAATATCACTAAGATTACCATTTCTTCAAATATGGGAACTTGGGTAGTGTTTTAGAAAACCACAATTTGCATTGACTGGTGGAATAATCAATGTACTCGTCGACACATCTCAGATCCAAATTACACTTCTACATGACATAAATGAATCTCGTATAGTGGTTGTGGAAATTAAAATACTTTTAGTGTTTAAAATAATATTTCTATTGGTTGAATGTGTGTTCATAAAGTCACGAAGGCATTAAAACAATTGTGTAAAACTTCGCTTTATAAACTAGAGAATGTCAAAATAAATGAAGGCTAGAAACAAGTATTTGATAAAAAGAAGGATGCATATCCATGTGAGACATATACAAAAAGCAATGATGATAATGATGAGTATCATGAATATATGGTCACAAAAACACAATTACATGGATTGAGTGATTTGTATAGTATTTATGGTCTTCATAATAATCAAGTAAAAATTGCTCCTCTTGAAGGATATAGGCCTTTGGGCATATTCAAAGATAGATATCAGAAGAGATGAGATTTATGAAATTGTTTTACGGGAAAATACGATCATATAGTGTTAAAAAACACTTTATATATCACGATATTAATATATGGGAAGTTTTTCATCAAGATCATGATTTTGTGTATCATATAATGAACTTGTTTTATAAAATAATATGAATTATCCTCAGTCAAGTATTCAGTTTTATTTGGATTCAAATAAGAAAAAGATATTTAAACAAAAAAGAGCTAACAACTAAATATGTTATAACACAAGCAAACTTGAAAAAAATTTGGCATCACACATTGCATATATGGATCTTAGATGAATACAAACATCCCCAGATTTTTTATTATTTTGTGCAAGGGGTTATATGCAATGATTTGACAATTGGGTCCATCAAATTTATTTGTTTCATTTAGAAGTGCTGAATATATCTAAGAGAATTTTGTAAAGGCTTTGTGATAAATAAACCGAGAGAAAAAACCATTGACTGGAAATGAAGTAAAGGAAGATGATATTGATGCTTTGATTAGAAGTGACCACATTGCTCTACACCAGTTAATTTTACATGAGTCCGAGTACTTTGGTGATGTCGTTGAAATTTTATTTGTTACAAATTTAAAAATTGGGGAAGGAAACATGAGAATGGATTTATATGGATAAAAAATGCTCCTATCTATGGAACAAGTAGAAACATTGAAATTGAAAGTTTTGTTGACTAGTTCTTGTGCTGTGATTCAAGTAAACTATCCACAAATATGAAAATTATTCAACATCATCGTTATATAAAAAATTGTAGGAAAGGAAAATAGATGAATTACATGTTCAATTTTCCAATTCCACCAATGCCAAAGATGCAAATACTTGAGCCTATGGAATTCAACAATACAAGAACAAAAATGAATGCAAGGACAATATTTTATGTACTAGAAAATATGGAACATGACGATACATATAAATTTGATAGTTTTCTTGAAAAATAAGGTATATGCGAATGTGATTACAACCATGCAATTAAATCTACAAATAAATGAAGAACAATTATATTGAAAAGAGAGCCAATAGACATATGGACTAATAGCTCTGATTGACATATTCCATTAATCTGGGGTGCAAATATTAATGTTCAATTTGTACTTCACTCATTTGCTACAACCACTTATTATTTCATATATGACAAAAATAGTTAAAATAATGACGTCGATGTTTAAACATATACGAAATGAATGTAAAAGAAACGATGGTGATATCATAGAAACAATTACAAAACTTCAAAAAGATTTATTGAATTTGCAATAAATTTTTGCAAACCAAGATATCATTGAAATTGAATACTAGTTCAAGAAAATATAGATTTATTAATACTTCAACAATAGAGGATCAAAAATTTTTACTAAGAAAACCAAAATAACTCAAAGCGTGAACCAAATGTTTTAGAAAACATAACATGTTTATCAGTTATTGATCGCTATATACAATGACCAGAAAAAATTGAACATTCATGCTTAGCGGAATTTGCTACAATGCAGGAAAATAGGAGGCAATAAGAGGCCATACGTTATAATATATGTAAAGTATAATAAACATATTGATCGTAATTACTATTACAAAGAGTGATTGATGTTATATGTCCCATATCGTATTGATGAGAATAGTTTTAAAGAAAAAAAATTGACTTGGAAAAATGCATATATATTATTTAAAGAAATCATAAAATGCAATAAACGAAAGTTCATGAAAAACTTTGTGACAACGTGGAATGGTATTGATAGCATAATAGACGAGCTTGAAAACAAATAGAGTGAATTGTTTGAAAGATAGATACCTATGTATCAAGAAATAGATAACGAAAATGATTATCAAGAATATGATATCGAATCCTATTTTGAATATTTCCCAAAGGTCAGAAAAGAAAAATAAATAGTTGAGAGACCTGATCAAGTCATAAAACAACAACATATACAAGAAGAAACAAAATTCTATAAAATAATAAGAATACCCAATAGAGAACAACCAAAAATAGTGAAAGAAATATTGATAGAAAAAAAATCTAGATTTGCCTATGTACATATTTGTAATAGGCGGTGCAGTCATTGGAAATACATTTACTATAATAGCATTATTCCAATCTCTAATTTGCATGTACAATAACATATTGGAATATGGAATCTTATGAAGTGAGTTTTTGTGGGTCCTTCGAGGTGTCCCCTATGTCAGAACGACATCGAAACCATCAATCATCTGCTGGACCTATGCTCCATATCCAACAATTTTTAGGATAGGATTGAAATTATTTGCAGACAATCCAAACGAGACAGGGGAAACATCACCAATACCATTAGAAAATGGCAGGATAATCCCTACTCCAACAATATTCTGAATCATCTGTAATAGATTATTCCAAGTCTATTCATATGGAATCTCTGGAAAGAACAAAATAGAAGGATCTTTAAAGACATTGCCTCAAATCGAGAGCATATTTGGGCGAAGCTACACAACAACTTAGAAGAAAATCTCGCCATGGATCACTAGGGGAAGGATGAATTCCCGACAACCATTGCTGAATGTACCATTTGGAATGATTGGAACATATGCATTAAGCCCCTAGTGGATAACTCCTCCCTGAGCACAGGTAGAATCTGCACACCTAAACAATGGAAATACCCCCCGATTGGTTTTTCAAGTGAAAATTCGATGGTGCCTCTAAAGGAAACCCAAGGGGAGCTGTGTTTGGGGGTATATTCATAGAATCTAATGTAAATCCCCTCCATGCCTACTATGGAAACTTAGGGTGGGACAACAATAACTCCGTAGAGCTGGAGGGGCTTATACAGGGTATCTCTAGAGCCATTGAGCTCAACTTTTTCCCATTAGAAATGGAAGGAGACTAGCAACTCATCATTCAAGAGGCCACCCGCATCCTCCATGGCACTTCTCCCTCAAAGGTTTCTACTAGCTAGAGGCTAGCCAACCATCTCAATTTTCTGGAACAGTTTCTACAACACAATAAGGCCATTACCTTCCACCATGTGCGAAGAAAGGAAAACACTATAGTAGATATCCTGGCCAATAAAAGAGTGGATAACCACTTAATGCTATATCACTCTAAATTCTCTCAGATTGAGGATGAAACCTTGAGAGAGAACTTGCACACTCTCCTAAAAAAGGATCAAACTCCCCCGGATGCGAGTGATATGCTCCGACCGTACGAAGCCATATCTTCCCATGCTTAGGCTGATGAAGCCATGAAAAGCCAGCTTTAACCTGATGCAGAACCTCATCTCAGCAATCATTCACACTGGTACTTGGGTACACTTGATCTTCTACCATACATTGAATAACATGCATTCTCAAGTGAACTGTCCCAACTCGCATTTGCAAGCATGCCACAACACCTCCCAAAATCTGCGCTCGTGCCACAGGTCTTCAAAAGGTGTTGTTACTCCTCATTCTGTCATCCCTTTGCTACCCCAACTGACCGCCATATCCTTCTGTACCTCTTCCCTTGCCATCTCGGTGCTGCCTCTGTTTCCATGCACATTCCACTTGCTGCGCGCTCCCCCTAATGCACCCCCCTTGTTGTGCTTCAGCCTGCTGTGTGCTCCTCCTATTGATTCCCTCCTGGCTGTGCGCCCCCCTTGGCACCCCCCCTGGCTACGCACCTCCTTGTGGAAATCCCCTCCTCTTTTGCTTCTCCCCGCTATGTGCTTTCTGAGGCAGGATCCCTTGCTACGTGCCCCCCTTTTGTGCACCCCCTACTGCGTGACCCCTTGTTGCGCACCCCCCTCGCTCTTCTTCTCTGCTCCACACTCTCCTATTGCATACCTCACTACTTTAAGCCCAGTTTCCCCCCTCTGCTTGTTAGCCTCCCCATGGTTCCGTGGCATCGTCAAAATACTATCAGGGGTAGCAAAAAAGGTGCGTTCTTAGGTCGATATCACCATGGTCATGATCACTGTTTGGAATCCATTGAGGGATCCTCTTCTGGTAGCCATGACAGGGAGGCACCTCAAAGGTCTGAGCACACCCAGGATGAGATAGTCTTATCTTCAGAGAATCAGAGGGGCAAAAGAGGCCCCAAGAAGTCTACCATTGTGCACTCTGAGCCACCCACTCCTCGGAAAACCGATACTCTCCCGATTCACGAGCCCACGGAGGAGGATACAGATGTGTGGATCATGGATTTAGATGTTGTTTGGACTAGAGTTCCAAATGCTGAGTACCCAGTCACTCTTATCATCCGCTCAACCCCTCCAAAGCCCCCCCACATACCTTTTGCTGACAAGATGGCCATTTCTTAGGAATATGGATGGCGCATCGAGGAGGAGGACCTTGCTACAAAGGATGATGAAGGAACACCATGATTGCGTGACTTGTTGGTTCTTTTCTGTTTTCTGTTATTTCAGCACATATTTCAGTTCTTTTGTTTTTATTTTTGTCACAAAATAGTTTGTAAATAATGTCTGTCTGATGCTATTAAGGGGTTATTTTCCTCCTAGGAGGCAGCCCCAAACCTGCACTATCTTGAAAGATTCTAAGGATGGGATAGGCTAAGCACCGCTTACCATCTCATCCCAACACCTATGTAAATTTTCTCTTTGATCTAATATAGGTTAGCCTAACTTACAAAAAAAACATATTGGAAAATGACCCATATCGACAAAGATGAATCATAACAACATGTACAGGGAATATAAAATTAAATACAAGTGGTATAATATTGCATTATTCATTTCATTTTCCATTTAACAAATCAAAATATATTTCACTTAAAGGTAAAAAGTTAGACACATGGACAAAACATTGCAAACAAATTCATGTGATTCTTATTGATCAAACATCTTTGATACGTGCAACATTATTATACCAAGTTGAAAAATGTTTATGGGAAATAAGGCATAGTATGCTAGCTTATTTTGAAAATATTGCTACAATATTTTTAGGTGACTTATTCCAAGCACAACTAATCAAATATTTCTCTAATTTTTGAGCAACCAATTTTAGCAAAGAAAAAAAAACATATGATTTATGGAAGGGAAAAGTAAAACTCTATTAATTACATAGGACAATGTGTCAAAAATAAAAACAATTCATTGAAATACTCAACAAAATGTGAGTGAATCAACAATCTGATGAAGACATAGAATATATAAACAATAAGTGCTATAGACCTGCTCCACTAGGTCCATTATTTCCATAGATATTTTATAGGAACAAGGATGTACAAAATCATAACGAGAAAATATTGTTACGTGTAAAGGAAGAACTAATAGTGCTTGATGTGATTGAAAAATATGATAGTAAATAAATAGGTTATGTACCACATGATAAAAATGAGATTACCATCAAGAATCCTTATCATATGCAACACTATTCTTGAGATATATGCACTGGGAAAATAGAGTGTGTCCTTGTTAATGGAGTGGATGGAATATGCAAAAATTATACAAAAAATAGAAAAATGTTGATATAATGGATATAATTTGTAAATCCAGAGATTGGTAAATTGCAAATAAACACATATCGTGAACTATATGATGAAAACATTTAATCGAATTAGACTCTAATATAGCATGTTCCAAAACCATTGGTATGTCATAGCAAGAACTTTAAAACTATTGCAAAAACAATTTCTGATACTGTTATCTTGTTCTAGAACAATTAATCAATTACAAGGTTTAACGTTGGATGGACTTGCATTTGATCCAAGTGGTATATCGACACAAAAACTAGTGTACACAACATTGTTAGATTTTAGAACCATGGAATCATTGTATCTTATTCAGAAACTAACACAAAAGATATTTGGTGTGAATAATAATATCAGAAGGAGCAAAACACTTAAGAAATTACGGGTTGTGGAAACCAAAATAAATGCACAAGCCAATAGAAAATGAAAATAATTTAATTATTGGAACTTTGAATACAAAAGTATACATGCTCATGTCAATGACATTATAAGTGATGAATATTTAATGAGCGTTATGATTCTTTGTATCCAAGAAACACATCCAAAATTTCCGCCATCAAATAACGAATTTTTCATATTCAATTTCAACATGTCAATGTGTCCTCATTGAGTACATGCTTGTATAGATTAAAACATAAAGATCATACCAACCAATAACATTTGCAATAAAAAATCAAACATGTTTTGTCAGAAGGCTCTTTTCAATGTTGAATATGCATAATAAATGTATATGTTGCACCACTTATGTTTGTTTCAACAGTTATTGAAGCAATTGCATTAGCAAAGGCACAATTCGTGTATAGTGATTACATTTTTATAATTTTTGGAGATTTAAATATTTTCATTTATTCAAATATCAAATGGCGTAGACAATTATTAAAGCACATGAGCTTGGAACGATTAGAAGAAGTAACAAGGTTTTTTAAATTTCAGGAATAAAACAATTATTGATCACATTTGGACAAATTTTCCTGTTAAAAAATGTCATGTTCATATTTCACATTCATAATGGAGTGATCATGATGCAGTTCATGCTTCGCTGCACTTTATGTGATTCTATTCCTGCATAGGGTATGCATTTTGTTTTGAAGCAATGCACTTCATTGGCGATTATTGATGTAATGCAACAAGTTTTTATAAAAATTATCTATTTCATATAGGCTAGAACAATACATTGATTTGTTCATTTTGTTCTAGAATCCACAATGGATAAGTAATTAATTTAACTATTACAACGAGATAAGGACCATAGATTGAACGAATCATGTATACTTATGAGGTACGCGTATTCTTAAATCTTCAAGCATTTTTTTTCAACGTTTGGTTATTCACATTTGTTAATTATGTTATCATAAATTAAGCTACTTCCTGGTCATAGTATATCAAGTGCATGGCACCTTCCTTGTGATTTTACCGAAAGATGCAGAAAATGCAGAATTGTTGTGTGAAAGATACATAAATGAAGGTGTCTAGAAAAACCTCTGTAAAAGCTGTCAATGACTACCAAATGACAGAAGCCATGAAATTTACAATGTAAAGTGAGCACCAAAGGTTAGGTAATTGAAGCTTGGAGTGCTCTATTGTCTTGCGAAAGTGCAGAGTAATGAAATGAATCCTGTAAAAAATGTATGTTAACTCTGTACCTGTGCACATGGAATTTTGTTGTCGACATTTTAGTTGATGGATTTGGCAGAGATTTTATGATTATGTGGAGCTCTAAAACTTCTAACTTGTGGGTGCTTTACTGAACAAAACATCGTGGTTGATGACATAAGGTAATGAAATCTACATGAGAATCTCGAGCCAATGGTTGTAGAGTGTGTTTGAGTGTTGGATCTATTGCCTTTGGCACACTATTGTCAAGAGAATGACTAATTTGAATGGAAATTGAGCATGTTAAGAACTTTTTACATATGGATTAGCATCTTGTATATGACTAGTTCAACTTTTCCTTTAACTCATGCTAGGTTAAGATCATATCAACACTCCATATTTCTCTCTTAAATGTCCTCTTATGCCTAGAATCAATCTACAAAGACAGGATAAGGTGTTGCTTGAATTCCTGTCGATGAACAAAAATATCAAAATATGAATTACAAAACTAGGAGCTAATTAATTAGTTGATGATTTTGGTGGAGTTTTTTTGGTTTATAATCATTGCTTCACACATTACTTTTCCATCTCTCAAAACACTTCTTCCACACTTTCACGGATCCTTTTTTAATGTGATAATTTTTTTTTATTAGTAAAATTTACTTAGGAGTAAGTAAGGTTGAGTAGGTCAGTAGTAGATTCTATATTTCTAAACAATAGCAGAATATAGTTGACATATAGAAGAGAGCAAAGAAATTTATGAAATTTTCAATGTATATGATCCTAGGATTTATGTTAGCAAACTTTTGGTACTCGTTTCAATTGTTCAAATTTCCACCCCAAATATTCATTTTTCCTAAATAAATTCCTTTTTTTTGCATAAATCTGTTATCCAATGTATAACATATCCACTAAATATTTTTTTCTAGTTTTTTTTGCACGATTTTCGAGATAGAGTTATTATTATTAGTGTGTTTGTTAATTTTCATTATCACAAAGATTTCAAGTTTATTTTAATTCGTAAATTTCTGCCACTTTGGGCATGATTAAAGTTGAATAATGTATTATTATTTAATTTACAAATGCTTTCAATGTTTTTGAGCATTCTAGGTTTCCATTTTGCTGAAGAAGGAAAATTAAATTTTCATTTCCCGCATACTTTTATCATACACCTAGCTCTTTGATTATGTGAAGTGTGATAGAAATATAAGGAAATGTAGGTTAAACAAACTATCAAATTTAGCAGAAGAATATTTCATTGTGCTCTTTCTATTGTTGCGTAAAGATGCACTCTCCACTTGGAACCATTGAACATATTTTTGAGAACCCTGCAAAGAAATTTCGCTAGAACTCTCATGTGGAGGAAGGAGAAAGGGCGTGTAAAAAGTGTGGGAGAAAGGGTGCATGGAGAAATTGTGTGCGGGGATGAAGAAACATGCAGATGAATCTTTTATGTATTAATTTAATATGAAATTTCTACGCTTTTGATCTATCATGGGGGTACGAAAACAAGAGAGAAATTACATTCTCGTATAATAAAGTGCAATCATTTGATAAGCATTAGGGGAATTTTGAGGTCTAAAATTGGCCTCCTAAGAAAAAGATACAACTATAATAAACTTTATAAGAACCAATACGATTCAATATCATGATGTCAACCATGGGGGATGATTCACCATTTTTAAGTAAAAGGGTAAAAAGATTAAAAAATAATAAAATAATAAAACTACTTTTTCAACTTATCTCCCAATTTTTTACTCGAATTTCAAGTGGGAGTACTCGTTGGATGCACAATTTAATTCCTCATCTAAAGAGTACACGTGCATACTTTCGATGGACCTTGCTACGCGAAAAACGAGAAATACATGAAGCAATGTGATTGCAATCACGTTTTTCATGCATTTCTCATTTTTCGTATAGCAAGGTCCATCGAAAGTATGCAACATGGGTACTCCTTGGATGAAGGATTAAATTTTACACCCAACGAGTACTCCTGCTTGAAATTTGAGTAAAAACTTTGGGAGATAAGTTGAAAATACGCGTTGAAAAAGCAATTTTTTCTTTTTTCCCTCTAAAATTTGATGATGTAAACAAATATTATTTTATTATTTCCACTGTTATTTTATAATTTCCTTAGGAGACCCATTTTAGACCTCAAAATTCCCCTAATGGAAAAGCACAAATGATAAGATTCAAACAGGTTCTCACTCTATCTATCAATGAAGTGAAATTCTTGAGAATATTTTTCTCTCATCATGATGGAGGAATTGATTCTCACCATGTGACATGGTTAGGTGTGCAAGAAGTGCAGGAGAAAGGTCGTGCTGAGAAATTATATGTGGGGGTCTTAAATTGCAATCTTTCTGCATTTGCATTTAGACAGTCGGGCATATATGATCGTCAATTCTAAATGATTATGGTCTGCTTCGTTTCGAATTCAGGATCAAATATTGATTGAAAAAAATTATTGCTACTAATAGGAAATGTTGTTACATTATTCGGATCGCGAATGTGCGGCCTCCCGATCCCATTTTTTTTCATCCACACCTCTGGAATTTTCACAATGTATCAAATTTACGGGGATCCAACTCACCTACATAATTGAATTGCAACCATGTTAGTTTTGGCATCATTAGGTAGAGAAGCATCATAACAGTGTTATTGTTAGTGTCAGAACACTCATTGATAGAATGTACACTAGTAAAAATAACCACAAAACTTCAATAACGAAACTAATAAAAGTTGGATCTATACTCATTTCCCTTTGCTCAAGGGTTCCAAAGCTTATTGAATTTTGGGGCATGTAATTTTTGGTTTGGTCTGATCTTCGATTCTAAAAAATATGTTTGGTGGATTTGGGTGTGGAGGTGCAAAAGAAGCACAATGAAAGATTTTTTTTCATCTTCATACTGCACATAACTTTAATTAATTAAATATTATATCATCTTTCAAACTTTATAGTAAAAAGAACTACACAATTTTTACGTCATGAAAAGTTTGGGTTATGTGTATATCTGGTGCAAAATAGGGTGGGTGAATGCACATGAGGAATATGTGCTATGCGGGAGAATGGATATGCGAAACAAAAAAAGGAAACTTTTATCCACAAATTTTATATCTTTGCACAAATTCCCCTTCCCCCCCGGCCCCCTCCCACTCCCATGCACAATTTCAAAATAAGGGTGAGTGATAAGAAGTGCTTAGAAATTGATCTGAATGTGGAGGTGCACTTATGTGAAGGTATGGAAGAAGCACAATGAAAGAATATTTCCACACCTCCACACTCTGCATAAATTTACAACAATTGTGCGCACTACTATGTCAAAGTGGGCTCGTTTTCTTTGATATCAGGATGAAAAATATCTCTAGAGAAACTTAGATGCGGGAGGTTTGATGTCTGGTTCTCAAAACCATGTTTGGTGGCTCTGTTTAAGGGTGAGCCAAAAACTGTGGTTAGAAAATCATCTGATTGCAGAAGTGCGCAAGTACAAAAGAAGCACAATAAAATATTTTTTTTGCACCTCTGCACTTTGTATAACTTTAAAAGGTTAATACATATAACATGTTATGAACTAGTATCTTTGTATTTGTTGGATTAAAAACATATTTCACTTAATATCGAACAATAAGTGTTGAATTAAAAAATTCTCAAAGAAATCTAAGTTTTATGTATCAACAACTATACACATGATTTCTATAGAATTCAGTAAAGAATCAAATAACAACTATATTTATTATAGATGCACATAAATCCAAATTAGCATAGAGAGACTAACAAAATTTTAAAAATTAACGTGTCCATAGTTGAATTGGCGAGGTGTTCATCATCCATTTTTTGGCATGAAAATTTCCAATGCATACTAGATTAGTTCTCGAGGGAGCTTGTTATGGATTAGGTCATGAGTCTGCAGGTTGTTCATATTTCCTGATTGTTAAATTGCAGTTACTGTAAAATGCTATCAAATGATGACTAGTTTTTGAAATTACCAATAAGAATTGTAGTTGTAAACAAGATTTGTAATTATTTTATTTTTGTACCAAGAACCGATGTATTTTTGATACCCCATACTACGGACGCATAATTATTCTTTAAATTTTTGTCTAATTCAGGATGTCTATGTAAAGCAAGTCAATTACATGATAAATGTACAATGAACTTGTCGAAAATCTACACATGCCCAAGTTTTCCTATGGGTAAAATGTATATATAAAGAAAGGGAAAGTAATACCCTAATTCGAATTTATGGGTTTGAAGGTAATCCATTGCTACTACCAAAAATTGTTATAGGTAGGAATTTTGTTGTTGAAGTTTGCAGGGAATACCATGATTGGATGTTTTTATTTGAAAGAAAAAATAAAACAAACATTATTTCTTTTCCATTTACTATTGGAGAAATCACAATGAAGAATGCAACTCACGCTCTAGAGCTCACAAAGACATTTGATTCTTTTAACTTAAAGCAAAGTTGAATCCATAA
This sequence comes from Pinus albicaulis, assembly GCA_034641835.2. Lineage (NCBI taxonomy): Eukaryota > Viridiplantae > Streptophyta > Pinopsida > Pinales > Pinaceae > Pinus > Pinus albicaulis. The sequence goes on from CM076581.1 coordinate 1,479,843,891, forward strand.
AAACCTTTGATAAAGAAGGTCTATTTAGCACAAACTTGGAAACGATTAGGTACATTAACTTGTTTCCATAAGTTAGAGATCAAAGAGAGGAGAGTCAGAATGCATCAAAAAAATATCAAGGATTGCTAATAGATACTGAATTTTTTATAAATAATTAGGCATCAGTACAAAAGGTAAAAAAAAACAAAGAGGCACAAATTATGCACAAAACAAAATCAAGGACTAATAATAGATACTTAAGAAATCGCTAAAGAATTAGGTATTGATATGGAAGGTAAAAAACATCAAAGAGGAAAAAATTATACACAACAATATTTAACTTCCACAACCTATACTTGTCTAAGTTCGTAGTCGAGTAGCTACTACAAGTGAAAAATTGGTTCATGGTGGGCTATCAGGTAGAAGAGATGGAAAAGAGCCTCTTTGAAGGTTCACTTCAGAAAGAACACATACAACTGAATCAACCAAATCGAGAAGTTCCCTCAAAACAAGAAGCATTGAACAAGCTTTGGATGTGGAAGTTGACAATGTTGTGCCATCTAATTGGCTTAGTGCTTGTTTAACAAAAAATCATAAAATAGTGGAGCAAATTGCTGAAGAAGGCACTACTTTTGATTAACATACCGTCACATTGCAAAATGAAAACTATGAAAGGGGCAGTAAAAATTTGAAGATTGAAAAAGTAAAGGTTTGCAACAAAAAGGTTAATGATAAGCAAAAATGCATGCTGATCTATTTGGGGTTGGAACCATGATGCTCATGAAATTAATCAAGCTACCAATGATGAAATTGCATAGTAATATGTCCGAAAGATTGCATAGGAGCCCAAACCTTGTCCCCATTGGGAAAAATGCACTTACTTTTGCGATTAAGTATAAATATTTTGATAAGAACTTTAGGAAGCAAACATTATTATGTGCATCAAAAACTTTTGAAGTGGTTTAATATATAAATGCAATCTTAGTTACATAACACCTTCCATTTGCACAAGCCTTCCTGATAAATTTGTTTCAATGTTAAATTATCATTTATTACGTGGATCTTATTTATTATAGAACAATTATTACTATTTTTCGAAATGCAGGGGCGAAAAGTTAAACATAGTAAATACGAGATCAGGATAGTGAATGAGATAATGAGCTGCATAGATTGTATTTAATTATGTTTTTAATTTTGATTACTCTGTTATGATTTCAAGTTTCTTTACCAATTCTGTAAAATTTCTTAGGAAATGTTCTGCATGAAATCTTGTATAGGTATGTATTCTATGTCATTGTCCAAAAACATTAATTGAACATAGGTATTTGAGGATCTTCTTTTAGATTTTATACTATATCCAATGTTCTATAATTGAACGAAATGGTGATGAAATGTAAGGGTATGTTTTGCAAAACATATTTCATACTATATGAATTTTCTACTATTGTTATAAAACATTGTTTGAACAAAATTTTTGGAGCATATTATTTGCGCTTTTATGTTATATCTAATGTTATTTTATTAATCAAAATGAAATTGAATGTTCAACAACAATTTTGGTTGTCAGAAATATGTTACAAATTTGGTGTTTATTTTAATCATAGATATGGTGATTTCCATTTGAATATGAATATATTTCTTGTCACTGCAATTGTCTTCATTACTATTCAAGGCTTCTCAACAACAAAGATTGATTACTCTACCCCGATTATGAGACTGTTCACTAATTTTATGGACAATTATGAGATAATGTTTTTCATAAGTATTCTAGGACATGATTTTAGTTTTTATATTGTATCTAATGCTCTTTTAATGACCATAATGAAAATGAATGTTCAACAATAGTTTTGGAGATCTGAAATCCGTTACATCTTTGGAATTTATTTTAATTGTAGCTATGATAATTGGCATTTGCATCTAGGTAAAATTCTTGTTACTATAACTGTTTTGGTTACTGTTGAAGAATTATCAAGCACACACACTGATTACTCTTCTATAATTATGAATCTGTTTACCAATTTTATGACGTGATCTAAGATGATGTTTTTGCATAAGTTTTCGAGGATATGCTTTGTGCTTTTACCTATGTAGATTATTTTCTTTCGCACAGAATTTTACCTGTGACATGACTTTCTTTGACATAGTAATTGGCTCAACACATTCTTATGTGCCTTATATTTTTCCCTTCGCTACACATATTAGATTTTTCATGTTCACAAAAATTTAAATCCATTGAACATAGCTTTTAGAATCAAACATTAAATCATCGACAAAGAAATATTCAAAATTATGTTCGTTGGATTTGATCAATCACTTATCAAATTATTATTTTTAATATTTTTCTTTTAATTGACTTAATTTCATTATAAACTGTGCTTTCTCTGTTGTCAACACAATAAAAGCACCTCCATAGTTCACACTGTGCACAACAAAATTTTCCTCTCCACCTCTGCACTTTGTACGATGAAAATATTCAATGCTCTCATCACTCCCCACAGTGTTAAATTCTCAAAATCAGGTTGATATATTAATTTAGTGGGAATTAAATTTCCATGTATGGAATTGGTCCTAATATGGATTTTAATTGAGTTAATTTATTTTAATTTTAATTGAATTAATTTCATTGTGTAGAGTGCGGAGAATGAAAATGAAAAATGTAGAGACACAATGTTTTGAAATAATGACACACTGTGTGTAATGTGGAAATGTAGATAAATATTTCATTTTATGCACTATGGAAGTTACACAAAGTGTGAAAGTGCAAGAGAACTTATGAGAAGATAACTTTCGTTATGTGGAGTAGGAACATGAAAAGGAAAGCTATGTGAATGTAGCTTTCATTGTGTGGGATATAGAGATGTGAACGTGGAAATAAGGACATATTACGTAAATGTGGGCATTCTTGAATAACAATAAAATGTGGGCCCCACACAAAGAGGCATATTATTAATAACACATTGTGAAAAATGCAAAGATGCAAAAAAAATTTCATTGTGCACATTGGGAAAATTTTGCAGAGTGCAGAAATGCGAAAAAAGCTATGTGAATATGGATTTCATTATGCGAAGTAAGCAGGTATGAAGGAAAGGTATGTGAAGGTGGCTTTCATTGTGTGGGATACAAAGGTCCATATGCGTAATAATGTCAGATAGTGGAAATGTGGGAATTCTCGAAAAATGACAAAATTCAGGCCTCGCACAAAGAGGCATAACCTTAATCAATTAATTAGCGGTCGAGGTACAAATTTTAACTCATAGATGCATTATCTTTGCACATGTGTTTTTGTGCATATCACTTACTTTTTCCAATGTTACCTCTAGTAAGCTTTTTTCGAGTGGAGGAACTTGCAACATAGGTCCATAGACATTAGAAAATGAGCAAGGCTATCATCGTTCATTTTTTTCATATGTAAATGGCATTGGAAATATAAATGCAATTATTCATAGACATTTTCACGTCCACATACTTGTTGCATAGGTATATATGCCATGTTTCTCTAAGAGTAGTTAGAATAATATACAAAGAAGTTAACTTCCAATTACCTTCCTCACAAGTGGATTTTAAAATGATTCTAATCTATGCGAGTATGCAAGGTAAGCTATAATTAATTTTTAAATACTGGGTGTAGAGCTCTCTATACCGCACTGCAGGTTTCTGCACTAGTCAGTAAAAAATCGAATAAAAACATATAATGCAGGGAAAGTTTTATTATTTTGATTATCAAAACCTTATAGTTATATGTTTTAATTTCTTTCAATTCAAGAAATGTTATATATTTAAATGCTTTGATTTTAATTGAGTTAATTTCTTTGTGCGGAGTGCAGAAACACAAATGAAGCTTTCATTGTGCTTCTTCCATATTCCGCACAATAACATATTTTTCTGCACCTTCAAACTAAATACAATGAAAGAATAACATTAATTATTGTTATGTACACCAAAACCCAATGTAATCTAAAATACTATGTTATACAAGTACACTACAAAATAGTAATTCAACTGGCGTTCGTTCACACTAAATGAATTACTATTTTAAATTTTTATATTGTAATATATTTAGAAAAATGAAAACGATTTTTCTTATTTCTATTTTAATGGTACAAAATATGTTTTTATTATCAAATGTGAAATTTTACATGTTTTTAGTGTGCATAATAATGAATGTGCAAGAAAGGGTTATCTGCAAGAGAACCTTTACACTATTATTTTCACATCTCCTCACACATTTCGTCTTCGCACAAATTGATGTCATACAACATTTCTTCTGCACATTTCCATTGCATATGTCTCTGACTTGGGTAAGTATTCTGTATTTCATTTCATTTTTTTCATAACTCAATCAATAATTTCACAACAATATGCTTTTTCTCTCTTTTTATGTTAAAGAAGGCTTCAAAAACGGGAGGTGAAACCATGTACAAAAAACCATTTTTATCAAATAGAACATGCTGACATCGACATAGTGGTGGGTACCAACTTAACCACCATGTCATTCAATGGTAGAGATAGCTGACCACATGTCCATATAATATTTGTTTTTAATTGTATTGAGAACTTGTACATTGACTGCCATCACAAAAAATAATTGATATTAATTTTAGTTCATAAATTTCTGTTACTTAGTACATGCATATCGAGAATATTAAATAAATATCAAAGTGTGAATTAAATGAATGAGATAGTTTTTTAATTTTAATATTTATTTCCACTTCTTCTCAGAAACACCGGCTTTGGTATTTTCAATTGCTATTTCTTGATAATGTCTTGTGTAACAAATTTCACTCGCCAAATAGTAACATTTGGTTATTATCAAGAAATCTATAGTTTAAAAACACTGAGAATGTTAAATGAATAGGAGAGGAACGAAAGAAGCTATTTGCACTAGTATGATTAACTCACTTGCTCTTATCCATGGGAACCTCCAGTGGTCAACGGTGTATAGGAAATATGTGAACCCATCAATGAAGGAGAAGAATAGAAATAATCTTTGGAGTAGCGAATTGATGAATATGGAATGTATTATAGAAGTATTTGATTTTAGAGAAATTGTTTATTTTCATGCAAACAATTTTAATTCAAGAAAAAGAAAAATTATGCTAGTAGCGAAAAAGAGTCCTAGGGTATTTTTTAAGTATTTAAATATTTTCCTATATATAGTATTGTAGGCGACTATTCAGGTTTGAAAATTCATATGTATAGAATGCAAGAAAATATTCAATATAAAACATGTATTTTACTATTAAATTTGTAATTGTTTGGAAAATATCATCCATTTAATCATATATATATATATATATATATATATATATATAATATATATATATATATATATATATATATATATATATATATATAATAGGTGATTTTTTAACCAAATTGGCAAATATTTTTTCCTTGAAATGTCCAAAAAATAGCCCATTTGTGAAATTTCACCCCTAAAATTTTCCCTGCAAGTGCTTAAAATTATCGAATGCAAATAGTTTTCTGAAGTCAAAAGAAAGCATGGTTAACATTATTCAATAATTCATTTCCCCAAATTCTCAGTTTCATTCCCATATTTATCTCATATTATTTATTTTTTAACACAATCATCTAGGGATTTTTATTGCCTCTTTACCCGTCTCATGAGCCAAGGAACTACAATGAATGTCCCAAAATCCATTCTCAATTTTTTTTATTACTGATATAGAACAAATTGATATTCGACTGAGCTAATCTGGTTTCCATGAATTATATTTTCAATTAGTCAATTTTTCTAGAAAAAATAGATTGTTTATAGTGCCATGCCTTTGGCCACTTACCCTGTTAACCTAAATTTAATCCTAAAGAAGAACCAATGCAATTCTTGTATTCTATAATTTCAAAACAAATAGTTTCTTTAAATTTTTTTCTAACCCAATATGTCTTTGTAAAGTAGATAATTTACATGATAATTGAAAAGACACATTGAATATGTGTGCAAGGCCAAGTTTTCCTATGGGGCAAATAAATGCATGAAGAAAAATAAAACAATATGGTTATTGAAAATTATCTATTTAAAAGTAAGCCACTGCTGCAACCAAAAAATGTTATAGATAGCTATTTTCTTGTTGAAGTATGTAAGTAATATAGAAATTGGCGGGCTATATTTGAATGCAAAAAGTAAAAATAATTTACTTGTTTGCCATTTGTTGCTCGATAAGTTACTGTGAAGCATGCAACTTACATTGCAGAGCTTGTAAAGTCCTTGGATAACTTAAAATTAAGAGAATTTAAAGCCAATCAAGGCTTTGATATGGCAGGATTATTTACGATACACCTAAGCATTTCTAAATATAGAAACTTATTTTCAAGAGTTATAAAGGAAAATGACAAGAATTAAGGTACTGTAGCCAAAAATCAAGAATTGGTAATAGATATTGAAATTTTTTCCAAATAAAGAAATGTTAACATGGAAGAAAAATACAAGCAAATAGGCGTAAACTTACACAAAAATCTATAAATTCAACACCTGGTACTAATGTGACTTCATCCTCTAGTAAAAGGAAGAGAAAGGATATTGTGACTAGAAAACTAGTTCATGGTGAGCTATTAGGTGGCAAAGATGATGAAGAGCCTCCTCAGAGATTCACTCTAGAGAGAGTGAATACGGTTCAAACAACCAAATCCAAATTATATAACATTGAACAAACTATAGACATTGAACTTGAGAATGTTTTACCACGTGATTGGGTTAATTATTATTTATAAGAAAACTAGAAAATAATGGAACAAATTGTAGAAGAAGTCATTGTTTTCCATGAGCACCTTGTCACATTGCAAAATGAAAATTATGACAAGGGAAGTATAAAATTAAGAATTGAAAAAGTAAAAGTTCATAATAAAAAGGTTATTAATCAAGAATAAATTTATATTGATGTGTTTGGCATTGGAGCCACATGGTTCATGATATTGAATCAATCTACTCATGAGGCACTTGCACAGTCTATTGGCGAACATGAAGCATATAACCTAAGAATGAAAAAAATGAATAAAAGAGCCATAAGACACTTTGAATCCAGGTCCTTTGTTAATGACTCCACTGGAAATAAACGCACCACCATTGAAAAATTCTGCCCGTGCTACACTGCATAGATATGATAAAGCCATCAATATCCTTAATGTAGTGAAATCATATACCATCAATAACATATGCCAAAGATTGGAAACTATTGATCATGCATGGCAAGGAACTTTCAATTTACTTCATTTAGCACAATAAATGATTAGAATCTGAATGTTAGTTTTTTCGTGCTAATTTCATCTTCAAAATTATAAACAATTTGATGATCTTTTGCTTCATGTGCATAGGTTTCTTGAGGTGTTTATGAGTGTTAAACATGTAAATAAATTGAATTTTATGTTAAATTCATGAGAATTTTAAACATTAAAACATAATTCTAGACAACGGTAATAAAATTTACAGCAAACCATCAAATGATCCATTCACACAATGTTTTGATGAAGGAGTTCACCTGTCCTAGCCTACATCTCCTCGGTCCAGCTCCCATGGCTTGGGCCTCTGTATTAGCTCAAATGTGAAAAAGAGTTTTTTACATTCATCTACTATTCATTAAACCTTCTTCATTGTGTTCAAAATGTCCAAATCATCCAATATAGACTCTTCTTGCTCCCAATTTGGTCGAATTTTGCAAAAGCTATGGCCGAAACCGTTTTGGCCTAGGAAACCCCACTAAATATGGAGATAACTCCAGTTAGGGCTGCTACATTTGGAGTTGGTGTTGAATTTTGGGGTTTCGTCATTTTAACTAACGAATTAAACTTAGAGTTTAATTAATTTAAGTGATGTTTAAATTGTGGATTAGCGCTAAACACACTCCTTTACATAATCCTGATTAATAAAAAATATTAGCACATAACCAAAGGTTATGGCTTATTTAACACCACTTTAATTTTAGTCCCGCACATTAAATTTAAGCACTAGTATTGGTCATAGCGCAATGATCCTGTGTTGAGGGGGCTGGCCCCCTCCTTACCCACGCTGGTCTAACTTTTTTTATAATTAAAATGAAACCTGCGAGCATAGAGGTTAAGAACCAAAGCTTTGGTATAGTGGTTTTGTTGTGCACTCGCTTAGGGGAGGTCATGGGGTCAAGCCCCGACCTCCGCCCTTTCGTTCGTAATATATTTTTCTCCACCATTTAACGTAATGTTTAAACCTTACGAATAGTTCTCCATATGAAACATTAATCCGCCATCATATAATCCTCCTCGCCATACATATAGTCCTCCAACTATATTATATGCAACCATATGATATATAGTTAGACCCTTTGATATATGAAATTTCGACGATTGAAAAATAAAATTCGACCTTAGGATTTAATTCGAACTTGACCATAGTTTGTAATTCAACCTTAGAACCATAATTCGGCCTTAAAGGGGGGAGGCACGTGGCGGCCTTTGGGCTTTCCACATGTCCTCTTCCCATTGGTTCCTCCCAAATCTAATAAGAATGCAACAAATCACCCACACAATTCCCAACCATATATTAACCCTTAGCATAGTGTCATTGGGTGAAATAGAAGGAATATTCCAAGAATATCCATTTTTGCTGACTATGCTGCCATGTCACCATTCTGTCCTTTTCTCCAATTTTTTTAATTGTTTAGGAAAACAAACAGTAGGCTCTATATTCCTCATTCAGAGTGTTTTTTTTTTATTAAACGAATTGTGCCAGATTCCTGGCGACGAGCTCTTTGTTGTCGTTCAGTTTCCAATCGATTCTGAGCACTTTCATTTTTGAGCTTTAACACTGAACACCTAATCATTCCTCTACACTAGAACCCTTTTGGACCCCAAAATATCTGTGATTACTGAACATGTGGATGAGGGTACAATCCCATCACCCTTCCAGTCTCAATCCACTGAAAATTTCCCCTGTTTATCACTTGGAAATTTTCACAAAACTAAGCTTTTTCCTTGACTCTTGCGACCCCCTTTTACTGTTGTAGACACAGTCATGCTGCAATTTCCTTAAATTTGCAGAGAAGAAAGATGTTCTTGAAAAAAAAACCTTGTTCCCACCTCAGTCGTCAATCAAAGGAAACTTAAAAACTATCTCACCTCGCACACTGTCGTCATGGCGTTTCTTGACTTGTCTTTATTTGTACTTGCGTCGACTCTTGACCAAGTATTTTTTCCATTTCCATGTACCTTTTGGAAACAAAAAACAAGAACTTGTGGAACCTATGCCTTCTTTGTCAAATTTCTTTGGTGCTTTCTCTTTGAATTTTTCACTCTCTTGCACCGGCATCTTGTTTCCAACACTGCTCAACACTAATGTTTACTGTTGCAAATATTTCACATCTTGTTTACCTCCATTCAAAGGAAACCTGTTAGTCCTAAAGCATCTCATTACAAGCATAAGAAACTTCAATGAAATCAACTTTTTCATTCGATGCATCTTTTTAAAAGGCCTCATTCAAAACATCTCTATGCTTGATCATTAAAAAAGTCAAATTTTGACTTGCATTCAATATTATATTCATTTCTCCTACATGTATAAGAGACAAACTTGTCTTAGTCTTATGAGATCTAACTATGTACTCAATTCCATATTTAAGCAAGTGATACTTATTCTCATGGTGACGAAATATTGCTTTCCTATCATAAAAATAATGACTTCCCAAAAAAATACCTGAAATCTCAAGCGACACCACATCAAGTTCAACTTCATCCAGAAAATTTGAATTGATGGCAAACCTTAGTATACACTTCCTTGTTACCTGCAAGTTTGCATTCTTGCATATCCACCCTAAAAGATAAGGTCTTGGATGTATAACATTTTCAATGTTTGGCTTCTTAACTAAGTCTTCAAAAATCAAATTAGCTTGAGAACCACTATCAAAAAGTGTGTCTATCTTGGTATGTTTAGAAACAACTATAATATGGAAAATTTCAATTCCCGTATCTTCATCTTGAGTTACATTGGAACAATTTGAAGAACTAGTGCTTGTTATGTGCTTACCTTTCAAACCCATTGCTATAATCTTGGTTTCATATCCTGAATTTGAACCTAAGTCATGTTCAATGATAGCAACACTTTTCTCTTTCTCTTTGGCTTTCAGTTTGTTTGGCTTCAACTCTGGATGAAGTTGCCAACAATCATCTTCATCACGGCCATTCTTCGAACAATGTTTACATGTTAGTTTCTATTTCTCTCTTTTGATATAACTATTTCTCTTTTCTCTTCCATTAAAATTTCCATTTCCTTTACCCTCATACTCAAGGAAATTATCACTTTTATCATCTACGCTCTATTTCCCTCTTGCTTCTAAATGCTTGCCTTGAACACAAACCTTATATAAGTTTATGGGATTGAACATGAGAGTAGTGTGTCTAAGGTAACTGTGCAAACCCCCAATATACTTTAACAAATTTTCTTGTGAATACAAATTAATACCTAAAATAAGAGCTCTTCTCCTAAATTCATGATATAATTTTGCACACTTTTCCCTTTCAATTGTCTAAAATTTTTCCAGTCCATAATGGCTTTTTGCATGTAAGCTAGTGGATAAAATTTCCTTTTAATGGAAGTAATAATACTTCACAAGACATTGAGATCTTACCATAGTTTTTAATCTCTTCTTGAGTCCTTGCTTCCCACCATACAAGTGTTGATCCTTCCTTCCTCAAGGAATCCAATTGAATCTTTATGTCATCTTCTTGAAGGTTCTGAATTCTGCAATAAAACTCCAATTGACGAATCAATTATCCAGAATATCTGCATTTACCTCACCATTATACATTGGAAGCTCAAATTTGACATCAAGTTTGAGTAAGAGAGTTTTTCCGTTTGGAGTTTTTGAATGAGTATGGGTAGTTTTGGTTGTGGAAGTGGAATATGATGATGATGGTGAGGACGAGGATGATGATGAAGATGGTGTAGATGGAGGAGGATTTCCTCCAATTCCCTTTGAATCCCTCTCTTCATCCTTTCTGTCCCTCTCTTAAAAGAGGATCCTAACTCTTTCAGTCAGTTCATAGAAAGTCTTCTTGTATGCTTCCTCTTCTGAAAGACCTTTAGTCTCTCCAACACCTGGCATGATGGTTATGGATTCAAGCTCATCTTTTAGTGCAACTTGTGCCTCTTAAATCTCATCTATAGATAAAAATTGAGGTATTTCAAGTGCAACTATGAGTGAAAATTTCGGTTGAGATGGTGCCCTTGTGGCTCTCCCTTTTCTGGTCCTAACCTTAGGACTGGAAACCAATATTTTCCCTTCTCCCCTCTTTAATTTCAACCTTGTAAGAATCACAAATTTGCAGCCATTAAAATCCTACTTGCACAAAACTCAAGCAAATCATGCAAATAACCTTTTCAACCTTTGCTCTGATACCACCTTGATCTGAATCTGAATGTTAGTTTTGCTGTGCTAATTTCATCTTTAGAATTATAAACAATTTGTTGATCTTTTGCTTCATGTGCAGTCATGTGCATAGGTTTATTTAGGTGTTTATGATTATTAAACAAGTAAATAAACTAAACCTTATGTTAAATTCATGATAATTTTAAACATTAAAACATAATTATGAACAAAAACAAGAAAAGGTACATAAAACCATCAAATTTTCCATTAACATAGTGTTTTGATGAAGGACTTCACCCCTCTTGGGTTACGTCTCCTTGGTCTAGATTCCATGGCTTGGGCTTCTTTATTAGCTAAAATGTGAAAAAAGTGTTGTTTACATTAATCAACTACTCCTGAAATCTACTTCAAGGTGTTCATAATGTCCAAATCATCCATAATAAGCTCTTCTTGCGCCCAATTTGGTCGAAATTTTCAAAAGTTATGGCCTAAACAGTTTTGGCCTAGGAAACCCCACTAAATCTGGAGATAACTCTAGTTAGGGCCGCTAAATTTGGATTTGGCACCGAATTTGGGGGCTCCGCCATTTTTATCGCCAAATTAAACTCAAATTTTAATTAATTTAAGTGTTGTTTAAACTATGGATTAGCGCTAAACATGCTCCTTAACATAATCTAGATTAATAAAAAAGATTAGCGCATAACCAAAGGTTATGGCTTAATTAACACTAATTTATTTTTAATCCTGCACATTAACTTTAAGTGCTGCTCCTGGTCGTAGTGCATTGGTCTTGCGATGAGGGTTTGGCCAACTCCTTACCCTCGCCAGTCTAACCATTTTAATTCAAATGAAACCCAAGAGCATAGATGTTAAGAACCGAAGCTTTGGTATAGTGGTTTTGTTGTGCGCTCGCTTGGGGGAGTTCATGGGGTCGAGGCCCGACCTCCACCATTCTGTTGGTAATATATTTTTATCTGCCATTTAACGTAAGGTTTAAACCTTATGAATATTTCTCCATATGAAACATTAATCTACCACCATATAATCTTCCTTGCCATATATATAGTCCTCTGACTATATTATATGCGATCATATAATATATAATTCGACCCTTTGATATATGAAATTTTGACCATTGTTAAATAAAATTCGACTGTAGGATTTAATTCTAACTTGACCATAGTTTGGAATTTGACCTTAGAGCCATCATTCGACCTTCAAGGGGTGGGGCACGTAGTGGCCTCCAGGCTTGCCATGTGTCCTCTTCCCATTGGTTCCTCCCAAATCCAATTAGAACACAACAAATCACTCACACAACACCCAACCATAGATTGACACTTGGCATAGTGTCATTGGGTTAAATAGAAGGAATATTCCAAGAATATCCATTTTTGCTGACTAGGTTGCCATGTCACCATTCTGTCCTTTTCTGCAATTTTTTTAGCTGTTTAGGAAAACGAGCAAAAAGCTCTATCTTCCTCATCCAGAGTTTGTTTTCGATGAAACGAATTGCGCCGGATTCTTGGCGATGAGTTCTTCGCTGTCGTTCAGTTTGTAATTGATTTTGAGCACTTTATTTTTTGAGCTTTAACACTGAGAAAATAATCAATAAATTAAGTCCTTTGTCAATTTAGTTAAGAATAATCTTAAGCTAGACAAGTAATTCATTGAAAATTAATAGCTTACTTTTATTCAGAGGCTTGAATTACTCTCTTATCCAGAGAAATAAATCAAAATACTCCAATATGCTAATCAAATTAAGAAAGTGGAAGTTAGATGGTATGGGGGAATTAATACACTAGAGAACATTATTTACAAATGTGAAATCATAAACATTCAAAGAGGTAATTCCTTTCTCAAGGCGGTAAATATTATTCAGGATCTAAATGGTCCACATATCATACACAATTTTGAATTAATTTCAAGAGACATGCTAACAACTAAATTGGGTAAGTTGAAAGAATCAAACGTAACAAATTTTTAAGACATAATTGATTTTATTGCAGAAGAAATTAGAAAATGGCTAACAACTTTTGTTACTATCAATGAATATAAATTTGTCTTGGTTTCACAATTATAAGAAGAGGCTAGAAAAATTGAAAGAGAAATATTCAATGAAAATTTCAAAATGGTGATTACAATTGATCCTATCAAATATTTCAATAAAACTATGGTGGAAAAATCTCTTGAAAAATCATGAACCCGATAGAAATATAACATATAAACAATCAAATGTATGATTTTACATACTTTGATTGTTCTCAAATCCTTCAACATTCATTTTTTGTTTACTAGTATTAAATTATTTAGATTTTTTGGTTGTGTTACCATGAGCTAAGCTAATTCTTATATACAAATTCTTATTTTTCCTTTCATATTAATTATTCATATTATGGTTCATTGGAGCCCAATCCCAGTCCCCATTGGGACAAATGAACTTACTTTTACGATTAAGTATCAGAATTTTCAATTCTGGTTGTTCGAGTTCTGACTCTGTTCGCCAATTTTGTGAATAATTCTGACATAATGTTTTGAATATGATGTTATATCTATTTAAATTATAGATATGGGAATCGGCATTTGAATTTGCATACAATTCTTGTTACTATCATTTTATTGCTCATTTGTTAATACTTCTCAAGCACAAAGTCTGATTATTGTGTTTCAGTTATTAGTCTGTTCCAATTTTGTGATTTTTTTTGTATAAGTTTTTGAACACATGCTTTGAGCCTTTGTATTATATCTAATGTCATGTTATTTTTTAAAACAAAAATTAGCATTTGATAAGATTTTTGGATCTCAGACATACATCTCTTAAGAATACAACATTAACAAGATAAATATGTTTTGTGTTTTAATGTCTTGAAGCTCTAAAGATGTCATGTGTTTAGCATTGAGCTAATTCCATTCTACGTAGTACATAAATGAAAAGGAAGATTTAATTGTGCTTCCTTTGCACTCCCGCACATTGCACAATCAAAGCTTCCTCCGCTATGCATGATGCTAATATGAAATAGTATGCGTCAACATTTCTATTATCGAGGTAATTTTTACTTTGGTCAAACTTGAAATTCATATATTCGAAATCGGGTTTTTGATTTACAAAATGAAGATGTGTTTTGTCGCATATATTATTATTACATAAGACATTCAATCCTAGGCCTATCTAACTCTTTGCAAATATTTACCATGAATCAATATCATAATCGATTTTTGGTTTTTAGAAAAATTAGGAATGTATTTTCTAAGAAAATAATCTCCTCAACTTCGTAGCAAATAAAGCATTTCCTTTCTATAAAACACTTGTGCCATGGATGAACACAATTCATGATATTGTTTTGAAATTTCTGGTTCCTAAGAAGCAATATACATCTACTAAAACTGATATAATGGCTTTCCACCTATGAGAATTATTGGTATTTCTCTAGTTTAGTGACCGATAAATATAGTAATGGATGTTATGGAATAAATGGCAGATCAATCAGTTGATATGGTAACAATGGCAGTGAGAAAACTGCAATATAGTTCATAGTAAACAAATACGTGTTCTTCTGATATATTCATGGTTAAACACATTTGTCTTATAACTTTGGATAAAATTCTATAGAATATATTTCATAAGAAATAAAAAATATATTTTTTCAGAATACCAAAGTATGGAGTAAGTTTCATTATGCATCTTGTGTACTTGTGCATTTTTCATCTTAGCACTCCATATAATGAAAGCTTTTTTTTTTATCTCGAAGTGAAATAGATGTATTATTTTTGTTATTCCTGATATGCAATTTCTTGGTATATAAATATTGCTAAGTGTTTTTTTTTTCCATTCTTTGTTTACTT
Source organism: Pinus albicaulis (assembly GCA_034641835.2). NCBI lineage: Eukaryota > Viridiplantae > Streptophyta > Pinopsida > Pinales > Pinaceae > Pinus > Pinus albicaulis. The sequence continues at coordinate 1,479,859,061 of CM076581.1, forward strand.
GATAAAGTTCGAAAGAGGTTATATTATTTATTTTTTTTATTTTGAAGAATTGTGAATTTGAAAAAAACCTAATAGGAAAATTTATGGTTTTTTATAGCTTATGTAATTTTAATAATTAATATTACCCTATATTTGTTATATCCAAATATGATTTTTAATTGAGTTAATTTATCCTAACGCGGAAATAACAACATATTGTGTAAATGCACACATTTTTTAGTAATAAAAAAATGCGGTAAGAAGCTTTTATTGTGCTTCTTCCATACCTACGCACAACCACACTCCTTTCTACCAAAAATGGTTTTGAGAACTAGACATCGGGCCATACACAAAGTAATTTTTAAAACTATGTTCATTCACGTCGATCCGTCACTTGATTATTGAATTAAATGTTTTAATATTTTAAGTTTAATTGAGTTAATTTCATTGTACTTCCTCCGCACTTCACATTGCACAAAATAAAATTTTCCTCCCCATCTTAGCACGCCACACAATGTTAAATCCTTGAGATGAAATTGATATATTAATTTCTTGGGACTATACATGGAAACACATACTTCATATATGAGTTGAATTAATATATGAATATTTATTTTTTTAAGTTTATTAATATAATTCTAATATAAGTTTATCAAAGTGCATAAGAAGCTATCATTGTGTGGAGTACAGAGATGCAGAGGAAAGCTATGTGAAGGTGGCTCTCATTGTGCGATATATAGAGTTGTGGTTGTGGAAATGACAACAATTTGGGGAAATCAAAGCATTCTCTAACAACCACAAAATGTGGGTCCTACACAAAGAGGCATATCCTTAATCATACAATGACTTTGCCTGTGGAGCAATAAATGGAAAATTTAATGCATAATGTTTTGCATCTTCAGAGACATTCTAGATTAACCTGCATCTATTAACTATGTTCGATGACCCTAAGTGTGGAGGAGCGAAATAAGTAAAATGAAAGATTCATCCACATCTCCACACTCCGTATAACGTTAAAATATTGAAAAATATAACACCTTTCAAACTTTATAATAGAAAGAACTACAAAAGTTTGAGGGAAAAAACCAATGTATCTCAGTATTACACCTAGCTCTTTGATTGTCAGAAGTGTAAGTAATGATTAAAAAATTAATTAAAAAGTTAACAATATAGGTTCATTTAACTATTACATTCAGCTGAAAAACATTTTTTTTTAAAATACTTAATGTGAAGGTGGTGAATAAGCTTTCATTCTACTCCTTCCGTACCTATGCACACCCGTATCTCCCCACTTCATGCCAAAGAACATAGTTTTTAAGAACAAGAAATTGGATCATTCATAAAGCAATATTCAAAACTATGTTCGTTGACTTTGATATATCACTAGATTAATAAATTTATGTTTTAATATTTACTTTAATGAAGTTATGCGAGAATGGCTTTAAATGTGTGGAATACAAAGATACAAAGGAAATTAACTATGCGAATGGAGTTTTCATTGTGCGGGATATAGAGGTGTGCACATGGAAATAACAACAAATTGCAGAAATACTAACATTTTAAAATAATGACAAAATGTAGGCCCCATACAAAGAGGCATAACCTTAATAACACACTGTGTGGAATGTAGAGATGTAGATAAATATTTCATTATGCACATTGTAGAAATTCTGTAGAGTGCGGAAGTGCATGCGAAGCTATGTGAAAATGGCTTTCATTATGTAGAGAGATGAAGGCGCGGAGGAAATTTATGTGAATGTAGTTTTCATTTTGTGGGATACAGAGGTGCAAATGCGTAAATAACGACATATTGAGGAAATGTGGGAATTCTAAAAAAACAAAAAAATATTATTTCCAAACAAAGAGACACAACCTTAATCAATTAATTAGCGGTAGAGGCAAGGACTATGTTGCATTGCAACTATTAATCTTGCTAGTTATGTTAAGTGATTTGGATTCTATACTTATCGTGAGGCCAATTCCTAATTCCTTTTAAGGAATTTAATCTTTCGTCAAGCTTCCCTTTATGATAATATAGGAAGTCAAAGTTTTTATAAGTCCAGAACTCTAATATTTTTTTTTTTGGGATTTGGATTGATTAAAAATCAGCAAAACCCATAAGGGCATTGTTTCACCATGCATATATCTTACAAAACTGTAAAACTTTGCTCATGCCTAAAATTTCGTGAAATTTATTTTGGATTAAAATCTGCGACCACAAAGAGGGCTTATTGTTATAAGATTTACTTACTCCATCCTACTATGTCACTAACATATACATGTTATAAAATCTCACAAAATGCCAATGAGGTGTATATTAGTTGGTTTGTGAGATTTACTCTTCACTAGGCCTCTGATTCAAACCTCATGGAGAAGGGTTGGGGATGGAAGCCACTTTGGGGAAATTAGACTATCTCAAGGGGCCTCCAAGCTTGATCGAGTTTCATACAATCCTAGTAGTAACATCTCATTATGGGTGGATGATTATTCCATCCAATAAATAGGCTAGCCTCAACCTAGACTCAGCCTAATGACAAAAAAAAAAAACTCATAAAATTATAACTAAATCATGCTGACTTAACTCCAAATATACTTACCATATTAGCTCTTTAGTTGTTCTTTGGTCACAAGCTTAACTTAATCCATTCCACTCTGCACTAATTCATACATTGTAAATTAATAAAATCCCACAAAATCATAATTAATATCGTATTAACATATATCAACTCAAATATACTTACCTTATAGCTAATACTTTATTAATTACAAAATTAATTTATTCCAATTTAAGATATCACTAATACATGTAAATGAAATTAATAAATCACATGAAATTAAGAATAATAGCATAATCACTTGTATTAAGTCAAACATACATATTATTACAGGTTTAACTAGTACTTTATTAAATATTATTTATTGACTTTTACTTTTTCCATTACAAACAATTCATAACTTTTAGCTAATGAATAAAAGAATAATATTTTAATGTCCACAAGACTAAAAATAGTTTATGGGACCACCATCCTCCTTTCTTTTCTTCTTTTACAACTCAATCATTTTCTTATTCAAATTGATGATGAGCTAACCCAATCTTCTAACAGTCCCCTCACTGAAAAGACAATGCCAAGGAACCGACGCTAATATATTGTCATAATTTTCTCTGATGTCTCTGAAAGCATCACATTCCAAAACGAAGTGTTTTTCTGATTCCATTGCTCCATAAATGAAAAAAGTACATGACCGTTCTTCCCAAGATTCTTTGGGTTTTTTCTACCGTCTTGTTTCACATTGAAGTTGATGCGAGTTAGTTCTTAATTGAGCAATACGAATCTTTTCTATCCAAGAAATGTTAGTGCCAATGTATTCTTTTTGTTGGAGACCACAAGTGGGGTTGAATTCTTGAACATAGTACTTTTTATTTTCACCCAACTCTTTTCCCCACATACGCTTACGAATATTCTCCATAACAAAATTCTTTAACTCCTTGCTATTTGTGGGACATGCATTAAGGTAAATATTCCATTTTTTCATCCATTTGTCGTTTTGTCTCATCCATGATTTCATCCTTTCACTCATGTGTTTGTTGAAGATAGCTTTAGACCATCTACCTACTCTCATTTGCTCAATTATTTTTAGGTACCTTATGAATAATACGATGCACCATAGCAATTGCTTCGATGGAAGTACTCCTATTTCACTCAACATTATCTCATAAGGAACTCAACTTTTTATTTTGAACTATCTCATGATCAAGCATTTTTGGATTTTCTCAATTTGTTTCCATTTTGAGACACAGATTCTGCTAGCCCACAATTCACACCCATATAACACCACTAGACAAAATGGGAGTCCAAAAAGCACTTTTATAATTTTCCAATCCCATAACTCTACTTCTATACATCTATTTAGAACATATAATGCTCTCCATCCTCCTAAAATTCTCTTATTTATGCGGTCCTCCTAATTAAGCTTGTTTTTAAAATCAATCCTGAAGTGCTTCTATTCATTTAATTCTTCAAGAATTTCGCCTTCAAAGAAGAAAATATGCTGGCTCTGCTTCCTTTTATTAGAGAAAATCATTATTTTGGTCTTGCTGGTATTGACTTGCATTCCCACTACTCTACAAAAAAGCTTTAAGAATATATAGGTGCATCTGCAATCCATGGGACGATTTAGCAATCGATATAGGGTCATTAACATATAAAATAAGCTTTATCACAAACTCCCCAGCCGAATACCATTCCCACCTTGCAAATTTAGCCACTGTTCCAGTTTATCAATATATAAACAAAAATAAATAAAAGATAAAAGACAACCTTGCTTGACTCTAATGCCACTTCTAAAGCAATACAATGATTTCTTTCTTTATAAACTCATCATACTCATTAACATATCCAAAAATATTTTAAAATTTTTCAATTTCACTAAATAAAATTTATATACCATAAGAAAAGTTGATGGATTAACTTTCTTATTTTTGTTATAGTAAAGGACAATTTCATAAACAAGATGATTACATGGAAACAATAAACAATTTCATAGAGAAGATGATTACATAGAAACAATAGCTATGAAACATATCACATGTAATTAAGTTAACCTTTTGGCATTTTAGAGTTGTATTTTTATTATATTTAAATATTTGCTTTATATTTTATTATTGGTAACAATATAATATAATATATTTTTTTTCCATGTAAATTTGGCATTAATATTGAAACTCTAATTTGTTTCTATGTAAATTTGAAATCATATTGAAACTCAAGTGCTTTTGTACCAACATATACACCAAAAAATAATCGAAATTATGATAGATTAAAGTATAACCAATCCAAAAATTCCATGGAAACATTCATATTGAAAATCAAGTGCTTTTGTACAAACTTATACACCAAACAATAATAAAAGATTTGATATAAACGATCCCAAAATTCCATGGAAACATTCATATTGAAACTCAAGTGCTTTTTGGACACACTTATACACCAAGCAATAATCAAAGCTATGATAGGTTAAAGTATAACGAATCTAAAAAATTATTCAAACCAATGGCAAGGAAGGCATCATCAATGACACTTTTCACTTTGAACTCAACATAGTTGAAAGGGATAAATGTTGGACAAACAAATTACATCCTCAACATTTGAATTGCCAATTGATTTTTGATGTTGTTCACTTTTATTGAAACAAGGTTATTTTAAGTCAAATATAACCATAATAAAATGGAATAGAATAAAAATAAAATAATGGGAGATGTTAAAAATAGGAAAGAATGGATAATGGACTTGGGCATTACAACCAAAAGGAAAATATATTAAATAAATACCTCTCAAATGAATAATTGTTTCCGTAATTTAAAAACCAAAGGCAACACTATAAGAAGATAAATGCAAGTCTTAATTATTGTAGTTATATTTTTGGAAGGTTTTTATTTCTTTTATATATATATATATATATATATATATATATATATATATATATATATATATATTTATTTATTTATTTATTTTTTTAGTTATATGTTTGGAAGGTTTTTATTATATATATATATATATATATATATTTATATATTTAAAGGTTTTTTTATTTTATTTTGTATAAATTTGTTGAAATCATAAACTTGAATTGTGAATTTTTTATAATTTTAGTGTTTTATAAGTTTTTCAAGGCGTTAAATGTATATAGTCAAAAACTAATTTTAAATAAAAAAATTAAGATTTCAAAACAAAAATCGATAAATTTTAACCTAAAACTCTAAAACATATAATATTTAAACGATATTGGCCAAACTAATTAAAAGAAAAACTAATTAATAAAAAAATTTAAAAAATATGTTCCATAGATTTGAGGTTTGGGTTCTCCAAATATGTTTATAACATTTTTAAATCATAACTATTATAGGTATTAAAAATATATAGTTAGACTTTGGGTTCAAGTAAAATACTTGATTATTAATGATGGTTTGTTTATTGTTGGAAATAAATTTTAATATATTTGGGGTTTGGGTTCTCTGAATATGTTTACAACTTTTTAAAATCATAATTATTATAGATATTAGGAGTATAGAGTTAGAGTTGAATAGAAATTAGAGAAAATTTCTGTTGCGGCCCGCACTGCTGCCTTCACGCCCTAGCCCCCATTGCTGCTCTCTTTCGAGGCTTCCATGAACCCCCCCAGAGTCCATCGCGGAGGAGGCAATTCCCCTTGACCACGCCTTGGCCTTCTTGGCCCTCATCACCTCCATGGACCCCCCGCACCCGCAGCCTGCAACCTCGAAGTTTGTGAAGAAACTGGATGGGATTTAGGAAGTTTCTTTGCCCCCGACAATCCATCGAATGAAAAATCTCTCTCTCGCTAAGAAAGGGCTTGTGGGACAATTTACGGGTCTTTGGCCTTTGCTAAAGACTATTTAGAAATGGGTTGAGAATAATTGGCTGGAAAAAACTCAAGGGAAAATCTCCATCAGATTCTGTGGCAATGGTTTCTTCGCCTTCCATTTTGAAACTAAGGAAGACAAAGATTTGATCTTTCAAAATGCCCCCTACTTCATGGATAGCGGGGGGCTCTGTTGAGATTGCAACAAGATGATGAGCTTAGTGGAAATAAGTCGCCTTCACTAAGTGGGCCCGCAGGCTATTTTTGGTGCAAGTCTATTTTTAGACATGTCGATCATATTCTATGAGTTGTAGGATGCTATTTGTGGATGGTTGGTCAAGTTGGAAAAATAGATGGACTTCTATTTTTAGACATATTGGGCGGAATCTATTTTAGATTGCCAGTCTAAAAATAGATATGTCGAATATTATTAGCTCTTAATAATATTTGGACTATAAACATTATCTTATTCTCTTGGAGCACTTCAGTTAAGTGCACAGATGTGGCACAGGAGATGACAGAAGAAATTACGCTATTCCTGAGGGTTAAGTGGAGATATTGCATGGATACTTCAGTTAGAACTCATGTGACAGAGTTTGGTGGAGTTATTGAGGTAGTTGATGGAGTTGTGTTCAGTTTAACTGAGTTAAACATAGTTGAGCTAGTTGTATCTAGTCTAACTAATTGATACACTAGTGAGAGTGGTGTGAATTAATTATTAATTAACTCACTAATTATTAACTCATTAATCAACTAAAGAATACATCAGTTAACTACAATGCATGGACAGTTTCAGTGGGGACCAGTGAAGAGGTAGGTGAAGGAGCAGTGTGACTATCAGTTGTGACTATACTGTTGCATGATTTGCAACACACAGTGGTTGGAGATGCCAATTAGTATTGCGTGAGCAAGGCTGGAACAATTCAAGTTCATTGAGAGCCATTCTTCAGCAGTGATTATGCAGTAGAGGCAGGCTATCAGGTGGCAGAGATTGGAGCATGTGATTTGCTAGATCGGGCTTGATTAGTGTGTAGAAATTGGGGATTATACTGAGAGCTTGTGAGGAGCTTTGTATAATGATTGTTACATGATCTCTATGAAATATAATATACAGATAGTTGGGGGTTTTCAGCTTTAAGCTTTCCCCTAAAATACTGTGTTCATATGTGTGATTGTTTATGGTTTTAATGTGCGCATGAGGTTTTTTTAATTTCCGCAATTAATGATCAATGGTAGAAGATTCTGTATTGTGCATGAAGTTAAAATAGTGTGTGATCAGGAGAATATCGGTGTATAACATATCAGTTATCAAATTTATACATGGTATCAGAGCGATATTGATCATTGGAGCAATTGCAAAACATTGAAGCGGTTGAGTTTTGTGCTAGTGGAATTCGAATTTGCAGCAAAGTTTTCTTGGTGTTGAAGTTGAGATGTCTTTCAATGGATTGCGATTGGGGTATGCCCTTGAGGGAAGCTCGAATTATATTTCATGGAAGGATAGGATGGAGGCGGTGCTGGATGACAATGGGTTGAAGGAGTTCATAGATGCAGAAATTCCAAAACCTTCTTCTAGTGATGCTGCTGCACTTGACGCATGGCAAAAGAAGACAAAAAAGTGTCGAAGAATTCTGTTGGAAGGTGTAAAGGATCACATAGTTTCTAGCCTTCATGGTAAGGCTTCTCCATTCTTGATTTGGAAAGCGTTGATAGACTTATTCCAAAGAAAGAGCGACCAGAGGAAGTTGGCGCTCAAGGATAAACTCAGGAACATAAAAATGGAGAAAGGCGACAGTATACCCAAGTACCTCACGAAGTTCATCCAATGCATGGATGAGCTGGGAAGTGTGGGGGTGACTGTAGATGACAAGTACTTGGTGAGCTTGGCTCTCCTTGGGCTTCCAAAGAGTTGGCATTCCTATCAGGACTCTGTCAATGGTCGGGAGAAATTGCTAGGATGGGAGCGACTTTGGTCGGATCATGTGCAAGAGGAGATAAGGCGAAGTACTAGGGACGGATCTTCATCAAAGAACTCAGATGAAGAAAATTGCACTTTGGCTTCCAAAGTAAGGGGAAGAGCAAGAAGAATGCTTCTCAATCCGGTGCGAAAGGCAAGAAGCAGGACATGTCCAAGGTGAAATGCTTTCACTGTCACCAACACGGACATTACGCCACTAATTGTCCATAGAAGAAGAAAAATAAGCAAGCTGCTGGATCTGCAGCTGGAGAGGCCTTAGCCTCGCAGTTTGAGTTGGATTTTTCACTGATCACATGCTTGGTCTCAAGTAGGATGGGTTTAGTGTGGTTTCTTGACAGTGGTGCGTCTTTTCACATGACAGGAGACAAAGATTTGTTTACTGATCTAGATGAGAAAGATCTTGGAGTGCACATCGAGATGGGCGATGATGGTAGATACATTGCCACTGGTATCGGTACCATTTCCTTTGAGAGGGAGTCTGGTAAACCCTTCGTATTGAGGGAAGTGATGCATGTTCCAGGATTGAAGAAGAATCTTATCTCTGTGGCGATGTTGGAAGACAATGGATATGATGTTGTCTTTAGTGAGGGAAAGGCTTTCCTGCACAGTAAGGCAACTAGTGAAACCCGGACGATAGGGGTTCGAGTTAAGAACCTTTATCAATTGCAGGTAGATGGCTGCGCAGCAATGGCAAGCAAGGTAGAAGGAGTGGTGAGCCGGGATGAGGGCGAGCTGTGGCACAGGATATTGGGCCACCTTCACCATGGAGATTTGAAGATACTACAACAGATTTCTACTGGGCTTCCTAAGGGTACTCTTGCGCAGTCAGATCAGTGCAAGGGATGTACCTTGAGAAAATTTGTGAAAGCCACCTTTCACGAGAAGGACAGTCGCGCCACGACGATCCTTGAGAGAATTCACACAGACGTGTGTGGACCTTTCTCAGTAGCTTCGACAACAAAGCATAGGTACTATGTGATATTTCTTGATGATTTTTCTCGGAATTGCTGGATCTTCTTCATGCAGAAGAAGAACGAGACAAACTCAAAGTTCTGTGAGTTCAAGGCACTGGTTGAGAAAGAATCGGGGAAGCAGGTGAAGGCTCTTAGGAGCGACAATGGTGGTGAATTCATCTCTGGCAAATTCAAGGACTTTTGCAGTGCAAAAGGAATTCAAAGAGAGCTCATAGCACCTCATAACCCATAGCAGAATGGGGTTGCTGAACGGAAGAACAGAATGATCATGGGTGCTACACGAGCGATGTTGCATGATCAGGGCCTTCCCATACACTTGTGGGCTGAGGCATGCAATACTGCAGTATATGTGAAGAACCGTTGTCCTCACAGGATACTTGGCATGAGTACACCCGAGGAGGCGTTTTCTGGTAAGAGGCCTGATATTTCCCATTTGAGGATTTTTGGCTCACCTCTTTACATTCATGTGACTAAGGATGCCAGGAAGAAGGCTGGGCAATGTTGTAGAGGTTGGGATATTTGTGGCGTACACAGAAACACCCCACAACTATCGTGTGTATTTTCCAGATAGTTGGAAGATTGTTGTGTGACGGGATATCAAATTTCTTGAGGAGAAAGCCATGAAATTTTCGCTTGAGAGGGAGCCACACTTGCATGCAGAAGGGGAGCTATTAGTTCCTAAGGATGAGCCTCAGGATGTGAATCAGCCACAAGAGGAGGTTCATGGAGTGGAAGAGACCACTCATGCAGTGCCAACCATTAGAGGGGGAAAGCGCACTACAGAAGCTGAGCGACTGGCTCAAGATGCAGAGAAGGTTGTAGGAGCACCTAAATCATAGCGTAGACAGAGACAGTCACCTGAATGGTACACTGGATACATGGCTCTTATGAGCAAGTGTATCGTGACAGAGCCATCCTCTTTCGAGGAAGATGTGGAGGATCCCGCATGGGTAGATGCCATGGTGGAAGAGTATGATTCGATTGTCAGAAACAGTGCATGGGAGATTGTCCCGAGGCCGGAAGGGAAATCAATGGTGGGTTTGAGATGGATCTACAAAGTGAAGCAGGTAGCTGACGGGAGTGTGGAGAAGTACAAGGCAAGATTTGTTGCCTGAGGCTTTTCACAGATAGAGGGGATCGATTATGAGGAGACCTTTGCACCTGTCGCAAGGTATTCTTCCATACGGACAATTCTTGCTCTCTTAGCGCAGATGGGGTGGCACATTCATTAGATGGATGTGAAGACTGCATTCCTCAATGGAGTCATTGAGGAGGATGTGTATATAGAGTAGCTCGAAGGTTTCGAGATCTTCAGCAGCGAGTCGCATGTGTGCAGGCTCAAGAGAGCGCTGTATGGGTTGAAACAAGCACCTCGTGCTTGGTACACACGGATAGACAGTTATTTCACCGGACTTGGATTCTCCCGAGAGTGAGGATAACAACGAAACCTATACCAGATTGTGGTGGAGGGTAAGTTGCTGATCATTGTACTTTATGTAGATGATTTGATTTTGACGGGTGATGAATAGTTGATACTCTCATGCAAGGCTGATCTTGCAAAAGAGTTTGAGATGAAGGACTTGGGCCTCCTTCATTATTTCTCGGGATTGGAAATTTGGCAGCACAATGATGGATTGTTTGTGTCTCAAGGAAAGTATGCCCGGGGGATACTGGAGAAGTTCAACATGCAAGGCTGCAAGCCTATCGACACTCCTCTTCCTGGTGGTTGGAGGAAAGAGGATGCTACATCGGCAGAGGTAGTGGATGCCACTGTTTACCGACAGTTGGTTGGTTCGCTTATGTATCTAGTAAATACACGATCGGACATATGCTATGCTGTGAACCAGCTTTCACAAGTTATGGTTAAGCCTACCAAGCTATTTTGGAAGGCAGGAAAGCATGTATTGAGATATCTCAGAGGCACATTGGGATATGGATTATGGTATAGACAATCGGATGAGGTGAAGCTGCGTGGCTTCACGGATGCAGATTGGGTAGGGAGCCCAATGGACAGAAAGAGCACATCTGGAGGGATTTTTAGTATCGAGTCGACAACAGTTTCTTGGTATAGTAGGAAGCAGAGATCCGTGGCACTCAGTTCAGCAGAGGCCGAGTATATGGCAGTGAGTTTGGCTGCATGCGAGGCTATATGGATGAGGAAGATCCTGGTCGGGTTGTTCGGTTCACACTTAGATCCTACTGTGATATATTGTGATAATCAGAGTTGCATCAAACTCTTGGTTAATCCAGTATTTCATGATAGATCTAAAAACATTGACATCCAGTATCATCATATCAAAGATTGTGTGCAGCGGAAGATCATGTTACTTTCATACATTCCCACGGAGGATCAGGATGCTGATATCTTGACGAAGGCGCTCACCAGGAGAAAATTCGAATACCACAGTGGCAGGATAGGGGTGGCAGATAATCCTTATCTTGTTGAGAGGGAGTGTTGAGATTGCAACAAGATGATGAGTTTAGTGGAAAGAAGTCACCTTCACTAAGTGGGCCCGCAGGTTATTTTTGGCGCAAGTCTATTTTTAGACTATGTCTATTTTTAGACATGTTGATCATATTCTATGAGTTGCAGGATGCTATTTGTGGATGGTTGGTCAAGTTGGAAAAATAGATGGACTTTTATTTTTAGACATATTGGGTGGAATCTATTTTTAGATTTCCAGTCTAAAAATAGATATGTCGAATATTATTAGCTCTTAATAATATTTGGACTATAAACATTATCTTATTCTCTTGGAGCACTTCAGTTAAGTGCACAGATGTGGCACAGGAGCTGACAGAAGGAATTACACTATTCCCGAGGGTTAAGTGGAGCTATTGCATGGAGACTTCAGTTAGAACTCATGTGACAGAGTTTGGTGGAGTTATTGAGGTAGTTGGTGGAGTTGTGTTCAGTTTAACTTAGTTAAACATAGTTGAGCTAGTTGTATCTAGTCTAACTGATTGATACACTAGTGAGAGTGGTGTGAATTAATTTTTAATTAATTCACTAATTATTAACTCATTAATCAACTAAAGAATACATCAGTTAACTACAGTGCATGGACAGTTTCAGTGGAGACCAGTGAAGAGGTAGGTGAAAGAGCAGTGTGACTATCAGTTGTGACTATACTGTTGCATGATTTGCAACACACAGTGGTTGGAGATGTCAATTAGTATTGTGTGAGCAAGGCTTGACCAATTCGAGTTCATTGAGAGCCATTCTTCAGCAGTGATTGCGCAGTAGAGGCAGGCTATCAGGTGGCAGAGATTGGAGCATGTGATTTGCTAGATCGGGCTTGATTAGTGTGTAGCAATTGGAGATTATACTGAGAGCTTGTGAGGATATTTGTATAATTATTTTTACATGATCTCTATGACATATAATATACAGATAGTTGGGGGTTTTCAGCTTTAAGTTTTCCCATAAAATACTGTGTTCATATGTGTGATTGTTTATGGTTTTAATGTGCGCATGCGATTGTTTTTATTTCTGCAATTAATGATCAATGGTAGAAGAGATTCTGTATTGTGCATGAAGTTAAAATAGTGTGTGATCAGGAGAATCTCAGTGTATAACATATCAGTTATCAAATTTCTACAGACTCTATCTGAATAAATGGACTTCGGATTTTGTTTTTGATCCAAAGTTAGATGTCCCAAACTTTGTGCCTGTCTGGGTTCAACTCCCCCACCTTCCCCTTCATTGTTGGGGGGATGACTCTGTAAGAGAAATAGGGAACACATTCCGAAAGTTCGTTGACAGAAGTGAACCAAAGGATAACATGCAGGCTTGCACAAGAATTTGTGTTGAAGTATATCTTGGCAAAGGACTTCCAGAAGAAATCGAGCTAAAGGTGGATAAATGGATACACATAGAACAATTGGATTATGAAAAATTACCTTTCAAATGCAAGGTATGTCATGAATATTGTCATTTTCCAAATAGATGCCCAAAATCGACTGAAATAGACCACTCAAGCAACCCCGAACCCCAGTGGGAAGTCATCAAAAAGAAAAACCCTCCTCCAAATCCAAAAATATAGTGCCTCAGACCTCTCATACTCCCCCTTCGATGGCCGACCCTAACAACCCTCCTCTTCTAGAATCCCAATTAGTCTCCTCTCAACCTTCATCTGAACCCATCCTGACAAATCCCTTCAGGATCCACCTTTCCATTCCTCCCCCTCCCCTATGGGCCTATCCCCCCCCCCCCCCCCCTAATTCTCCTTCCAAATCAGCTCCTTCTCGACCTCTAAACCCTCCTTTGCCCATATTATTACAAGAAATGATGCTAAGGATATAGGATCTATCCTGAACTTATAAAAAAAATCAAGACCGGGAAGGAAATAAATGAAGAACTACAAAGATGAGGCGACTCAGAAGGATATAGCCCTAGGAACACAACAACCAATAGAATCCTTTATTGGAGGTAAAGTAACAAATAACCAAGTCAACAAAATTTAGGAGGGAACCCTAGGTCTACACCCTCAACCCTTAAGCAATGAAATCTATCACATGGAACTGCAGGGGATTAGGGAACCCCTCTAAAATCAATGCCCTAAAATACCTCATCAAGAAATAACAACCAGAATTAATCCTCATACAAGAAACCAAACAGGAAGAAAATGACACGGAAGAAATCATAAGAAGATTCAAGCATTACACAGGTACAACTGTAGGATCCGTAGGTGCATCAAGAGGAATAAATTTAATTTGGAATAAGAACATATGGTAGCATCAAATAATATCAAAGACCCAACACTCGATAAAATCCAAGCTTCAAAATGTGCAAAAAGACATCGTGATCACAATTTACAACATATATAAGCCAAATCACTATCGAGACAAAGAAGTGTGTTGGCATTCTCTCCAGACAGATATGGAAAGTGAAAACAATAACAACTTTATCATTGGGGGCGACTTAAATTTGGTTATGAACCCGAAGGAGAAAAGAGGGGGAAATTTTACTCCTGATCCCTCAAGAGATCAGTTGGAATGCATCATGAGAGATCACAATCTGGTGGATATAATTCCATGGAATCGAAATTACACCTAGAACAACCGCATAATTGGCCCAGATAACATAATGGAGTGAATGGATTTCTTTCTTGTGGTGGTCTCTCTCATCACCCTTCTAAATGTTTCCACCTCCTCTATCTTGTCATGCTCGGCCTTAGATCACTAGCCTGTCTCTCTTTTCTTAGGCGTGCAATCAAATATTGGGCCCTTACCTTTCCGTTATAATCTACTATGGTGCAACTTCCAGGAGGCCCAAGCAATTGTGGAAAGCACTTGGCATTCCCAGGTAGAAGGGTATCCTTTGCTCAGATGGGTGTTATGAAACCAACTCCAAAAATAGAAGAAAAGAGAGATGAATGCCTTAAAAATCAGCCACTTCGAGGGGGCAACCTCCAATACATTACATAAATAAACAATTCTTAGATGATATAAATGAAAAAAACTCTTTCTATATATAGGAGTCCATGGGATCACAATATAATCCTAGCCGACCTAACAATAATAATGTAAGGGCACACTAATAACAATACTGGGGTTACAGGGGTACAATAATAACAATAAGGGGGTTATACTAAGAACAATAAGAGACTATACTAGTAATATAGGGACCTAACATGCCCCTCTCCTTCAAAAAAGTGTTGTCCTCAATGCTTGAGTAGCTATGGATGCTTCCGTACAAAATTATCATCCTCCCATGTAGAATCTTCAGTGGGTAAGTTCTTCCACTTGATGAGATACTCTGAAATTGATCGATTTCGTAGCTATAGAGTTCTTGTTTCCGTGACTTCTTCAGGTTCCAATATGATTTTTCCTTCCACATCAAGTTCTGGAAATATTGTTTGAACTGGAACTTTGTCACCTATAACCTTATTTAAGCATGAAACATGGAAAACTGGATGCAGTCGCAAAGAAGCAGGAAGCTCCAATTTGTATGCCATAGTACCAATCTTTAGCAACACCTTGTAAGGACCATAGTACTTTGGCGATAATTTATTATCCTTCTTAGCTTGCTTGAGGGACATTTGTTTCAATGGTTGTAGCCGTAAAAATACCCAGTCTCCTATATCAAAACTTCTCTCACTGCGATGTTGATATGCCTGTTGTTTCATTCGATTTTGTGCCAAATTTAGGTTATCCTTTAAGATTTGGATAACTTCTTGTTGAAGCTTGATGTGATCTTCCACTGCTTGAAACTTAGAATTTTCTCTTAAAGATGATGTGATGGACGGTGGATGATATCCATAAAGTGCCATAAATGGGGTCATTTTTGCTACGGTATGGAAGGAAGTGTTATACCACCATTCAGAGAGAGGTAACCACTTGACCCATTGTTTTTTCTTATCAGATACAAAACAATGAAGATATCCTTCCAAACATTTATTAACTATCTCAGTTTGACCATTAGATTGAGGCTGATAAGATGAGTTATGAGCTAGTTGAGTACCCAAATAGGAAAATAATTTTGTCCAAAAATTTCCAATAAAAATGGGATCTCCGTCACTTACAATAATCTTTGGGTTTCCATATAGCTTTTGAATTGTTTCCATAAAAGCAATAGAAATTGTACTTGCTTTAAATGGATGAGGTAATGCAAAAAAGTGTGCATACTTGGTAAGTCTATCAACTACCACCGTGATGACACTCTTTCCTTCGGACTTAGGTAAAATTGTGATAAAATCCATTGAAATCTCCTCCCAACATTGACTTGGAATGGATAAAGGTTGTAGAAGACCCGGGGTCTTAATTGTCTCAACTTTATTTTGAATATCAGATTTAAGGCCATCCCAAAAAAATTCTTTCTTCACCCTGTGGTAGGTTTTTAAAAATCCCGAGTGTCCTCCTAAAGGATAAGTGTGCAATTCCAAAAGAATCTTTTGTTTTAGTTGAGAATTCTTACAAATATATAAGTGATATTTGTACCATAAGGAATCATTTTTCCAACTAAATGTATCAGATGTACTAGGATCTTACTACAACTTTTGAATGAGTGTCCACACTTCTCTGTCCTTCTTCCATTCATCCCTTGATTTGATTATCCAATCTGGTTGGATTATAGAAATGGCATAAAGAAATTCTTCCACCTCTTCATCCTTTCTTGAGAGTGCATCTGCAACAAAATTTAGCTTCCCTTTTTTGTAGATGATTTCAAAGTCATAACCCAACATCTTTGTGACCCATTTTTGCTACTCTTCTAAAGATATTCTTTGTTCCAAAAAGTGTTTAAGACTATCATGATCGGTTTTTACCTTGAAGTGTCTTCCCATTAGGTAAGGTCGCCATTTCTATAGTTCATGTAGTATTTCCAACATTTCCTTCTCATAAATAGCTTTCTGTAAATAATTTCCTTTGATTGGATGAATTTAAAAAGTAATGGGTCTTCCTTCTTGCATTAATAAAACACCAATTCCACTTCTTGAGGCATCATATTCCACAATAAAGGTTTTTGTGAAGTCTAGCATAGCTAAGACGGGTGCTAGGCACATTGCCTCTTTAAGATGTTCAAAGGCCTTAGTTGCTTCAGGAGTCCATGAAAATGCATCTTTCTTCAATAATGTTGTTATAGGTGCTACTATTCTCCCATAATTATTAACAAACTTGCGATAATACCCTATTAACCCTAGAAATCATTGCAACTGCTTTATGGTTGTGGGGATTTTCCATTCCTTAATGAATTTAATTTTGTTAGGGTCTAACTTAATGCCCTCATGAGATACAATATGATCCAGATATTCCACCTCTTGTACTCCAAAGAAAAATTTGCATGTTTTTGCATATAATTGTTTCTCCTCCAATAGTTTGAGAACCCTGTCAACATGTTGAACATGATCCTTCTAAGACCTGTTGTAGGTTAGTATATCATCAAAAAATACTAGCACAAATTTTCTAAGGAAGGGTTTGAAAATGGAATTCATTAACCCTTGAAATGTAGAAGGTGCATTGGTAAGGCCAAAAGACATGACCAAAAATTCATAATGACCCTCATGAGCTCGAAATGTTGTTTTTGGAATATCTTCCATATTCATTCTAATTTGATGATATCCTGAATGAAGATCCAACTTGGTAAAATAAACTGCTCCATGTAATTCATCCAATAATTCGTCACAGGAATGGGAAATTTATCTTTAATAGTGAGGTTATTGAGCTCCCTATAATACAGACACATGGGCCATGATCCATCCTTCTTGTGCACCAATAGTACTGGAGCAGAGAAATAAAGTTTAATAGGTTGAATTATACTAACCTCTCACATTTCTGCAATCATACGTTCAATTTCAATCTTTTGGACATAAGGATATCTATAAGGCTTGATGTTTGGAGGAACACTTACTGGAATCAAATGAATAGCATGATCATGATCACAAATAGGTGGGAGTCATTTGGGAGTTTCAAACACCTTGGAATTATTGTCCAAGACTTTTTGGAGATCTGGAGAAATAGATGATTTTGATGTTGGAAATTATAGTGAGCATAATTGTGTAGTTACGCCTCATTGTTCTTTCTTCAGAAGATTTGTCATGACATTAGAGCTTATTATATTTCTTGACTTCCCTGCGAAACCCCGTAATTCGACTTCCTTTCCTTCTGAAAAAAAATTCAAGAAAAGTTCTTGAAAATTAAAATCTAGCGTCCCCAAAGAGTGTAACCATTGTAATCCTAGTAGAACATCAACAAATCCCATTGGAATGGAAAGCATTGGACTATTCAATACATATTACCCCATGGTTAGCTTGATATTATGACATTTTCCAGAGCAAATTATAGTTCCTCCATTTTCAACCATCACTTGAAATTCTGGTGCTAGGTATAGGAAACAATTCAATTCCTTGGCTACCTTACAATGAATAAAATTATTGTTACCCAAATAAATCAACACTATTACCTTTTTCTTCTTGATATGTCTTTATATCTTGAGAGTTTGAGGAGTGGTAATACCTGCCAATGCATTACACAATATGGTTGGACTCATTTCTTCTTATTCATGAGTCATAGTAGAGCCTTCTAAAGGCTTAATGTGTGTTGAATTATTTTTAGGGAATTTTAGAACCCAATACTAATATCTATTCTACAATATTCCCTTGGAATCAATTCAAACTGTTTTTATGCAATTCGAAAAAAAAATACACACCTTTTTCTTGTTTTTAAGGAGCTCAATAATGAAACTGAATTGTCTTTGCAATTGCGGATTTTCAATATATGAAATTTGGCTTTATAGTAGCCATATGAAGCTCCTTTCAAATGCCACAGGTCGGACCTGATTTGGATTCTTCAAGGCAAAGTTATGCCCAATCTCCCACAATGAACTAATTATGGACTGGTTCAGTAGATCGATCTTGTATAGCATGCCACGTGTCATTTTTTCCTCCTTTAGTTATGAAATTGATACACAAGAAACTACAGTCCGTGTACTTGCTGCCACTTTTTACATAATTCCAATCTGATGCTTAGAGAGAGAGTTATGATGAGTTACCCACGGTCACCTCTTTGAGATGAAATTCAAAAGCCTGAAAAAACCCTAACTTCCACAGATCATATCTCCAAAAATATTGCGAACCAAGATTTGAAATTTTTACACGACATTCCTCAGGATTTCGGCTTCACTATTTAAAAATTTCAGCTTCTATACCTTAGTATAAAATACATTATAGCGAAACTTCCACGATGACCTATTTTAGGTGAAACTCGAGAGCTTGAAAAAACTATAACTTCCACAAATCATATCTACAAAAATGTTGCGAACCAAGATCTGAAATTTTCACATGACATTTAACAAGATTTCAGCTTCGCTCTGTAAAAATTTCAGCTTCTGAAACTTCGTAGAAAAAATGTTATACCGAAAATTCCATGATGACCTATTTAGAGCAACGATTCCATAGAATCCAAAGCTCTGATACCAAATGTTATGAAATGAGTTCCAAAAATATAATAAAAGAGAGACCAATGCCTTAAAAATCAACCACTTCAAGGGGGAAATCTCCAATACATTACATAAATGAATAATTCTTGGATGATACAATTGACAAAACCTCCTTCTATATATAGGAATCCATGGGATCACAATATAATCCTAGCTGACCTAACAATAATAATGTAAGGACACAATAATAACAATATTGCAGTTACATGGTTACAAAAATAGCAATAAGGGGGTTACACTAACAACAATAAGGGACTATACTAGTAATATAGGGACTTGACGATGGGAGACAAAATTAAAGCTTGTTCGCACAACTCTCCGAAAATGGGAAAAAAAGCATTACAAAGAGCTGAAGCTGGAAAAGAAGGACATAAAATGGACGTTAGAGGAGACACAGAATGAAATTGAGGATAAAGGCATCGCCAAGGAGAAGAAAATTCAAGAGAGGGAACTCTATTGGAAAATGTACAATTTGAGCAGAAAGGAGGAAGGAAAATGGAGGATTAAGTCCATATGTCTTTGGCTTCTAGCAGGGGACAAGAATACCACATTCTTCCATAACCAATAAAAAATCAGAACCTCCAAAAACACTATCACAACTATAAAATATGATGAAGGAAACACCTTAAATGATCAAGTTGAGATCAAATTGGCAGCACAACAGCATTACAAGAGCCTCTTAATAGAAATAAAGGGTATAAAGGATTATGAAGATCTATTGAGACACACCTCAACCATGATTATTGAAGAAATAGATGCATCCTTAATGAAAGAGTTTGGAGAGGATGATATTATTAAGGCAATATATACACTTCAACCAGACAAAGCGCCAGGACCGGATGACTTTACTATTAGCTTCTAGCAGAAATTTTGGGAGGTAATTAGGAATGAATTCATAAAAATAACACAATGGATCCAAAGAAAGAAAAATATATGTGGATTCACCAACTCGACCTATCTACCCCTCATACCCAAAGAAGCTCGTCCTTATTCCTTCTCTAGGTTTTGGTTCATATCCTTATGCGATTCCTCTTACAAAATCATCACAAAAATCCTCGCTACCTACATCAAATCCTTTCTCCCTTTTTTAATATTATAAAATTAGGGAGGTTTCTTAGCCAACCGAAAAATCTCTGACTCTATATTTTTTGCCCAAGAATCCATACATTCTAGTATGAGAAGATTGTAAAAGGGGTTTGTGCTAAAGTTGGATCTTGCCAACACCTTCGATAGAGTTAGACACTCCTCCCTCTACTCAGTCTTAAAAAAAATGGGCTTCAATGAATAAACTATCTCCCTTATACAAGCTTGCATATCTCTCCCTTGAATATGTCCTCTAGTCAATGGGAGACCAGGTCCCTTTTTCCAATCTTCTAAATGTCTCAGACAAGGATGCCCTCTCTCCCCATTTCTCTTCATCCTCATGGATGGATCCTTGAATAGAGATTTGGACTTCAATCACAGATTAGGCTTAATTACTAACATACAATTATGCAATGGGACAAAAAACATGAATCACTCACAATTTGTGGATGATACTTTATTAATGGGAGGGGCTTCAAGCATAGTTGCCAGAAGATTCAAAGTTATCCTTAACAAATTCATGAAATATTAAGGAGGATAAATCAATTCCTTTAAAAGTTGTATCTATGGTTGGAATGCTACCCAGAAAAATATTCATAACATAGCTCAAATATTTGGAGTCCCATACAAATGGAACTGGAAATACTTCAACTATATCGGGATGCCTGTTAGTAACGGACTGCTGGGAACTGAGGTGTGGAACACAACTGTTGATAAGATGAAGAGGAAAATTCTTCAGTGGGGAGCCCCTTGTCTCAACATGATGGGGTGCTTAGTCCTAATAAAAGTTGTTGAAGGTTGCAACAAGAAACAATGAAATTGGCATCCGGAAACAACATCCTTGATCGTAGTCAAAATTAAGCACCTACACTAGGGGGGGCCCACACAGGCTATTTTTAGGTGTATGTCTATTTTTAGAATGGATGAGAAAATTCTATTTATAGCACAATTATATTTATAGACATTGAGAAAAATATATTTATAAATGATGTTCTATTTTTAGATGTATGTGCGAAGTCTATTTATAGATGCATGTCAAATATTATTATCCCTTAATAATAGTTGGAAAATAAATATTAATCTACTCCCATGGAGCACTTGGAATCAATTAACTGAAGTGAAAGACCAGTTAGCTGAAGGAATTTCGAGTTCAAAGGTTGGTTGGTGGAACATGTAAGTGGAATTATTTGTAACTGAGTGATTCGAAGTTGTAATAGAGTTGGATGTGTAGTTATGTGAGTTGTAAAGTAGTTTAACTTAGTTAAGTGAGTTAAACTCAGTTGTGATAGTTGTAACTAAAGATACACTAGTGAGAGATCAATGAATTAAATATTAAATTAATTCACATGAAGTGATATCACATGCAACTGAAGATTTACTACTGCTAACTACATGCATGTCAGATCCAGTGGAGACCCAATTGAGATGTAGGTGAAAGGGAAAATTGAATATCAATTGTACTATATTGGATTGCACTCTTGCAAGACAAATACACATTGGATATGCTCATGAGGATTGCGTAGCCAAGGAGGGCATGATTGCATCGAATTGGTCTTTGTAATCAACTTGGATTGCACAGTGGAGGAAGGCTATCTGGAGGCAGTAAATTGTGCAAGGGATTTTCAAATTTCTACAAGACAATGTGAGACGATTGTATATTGTACAGAGAGCTCTTGGAGTAGAGTTTTGTATGAGATTGTTTCATGATCCATGATATATACATAATATATGATGGTGGGGTTTTTAGCTTTAAGCTTTCCTGGTAAACATCTGTGTTATGTGTGAATGATCTTTTTTCATGTGTTTGCAATTAGCGATCATGTTTTAAATTTTTGCAAATATTTTTGTAGAAGAGATTATGTATTTAACAGTGGCATATAATTGTTAGATCAAGAGAATCTAGGAAACACATAGTTTTTATTAAAATTTATACATGGTATCAGAGCACAGTAGATTGCAAGTTGAGTAAACATCGAAATGGATTTCAATGGCTTGCGACTAGAGTATGCACTTGAGGGCAGCTCGAACTACATTACTTCGAAGGATAGGATGGAGGTGGAGCTCGAAGATAATGGCTTGAAAGAATTCATCGACATAGATGTTCCTAAGACTAATTAGATAGATGTTGCATTACTTAATGCATGGAAAAAGAAGGTAGCAAGGGTGTTGGCAAAAAAGGAGGTCTTTGGGCAAGACCCAGGTTCAAGGTAGAGGCCAACAAGGTTTCTGCAGTAGTCTAGCACAACGCCAACATTTTCACCCTACTCCAGAGAGCAGAGCGTCTCACCCGAGGCATGCCGTGACCTTAGTAAGATTAGAAGACAGATCATGTAGAAGAAAAATACAACCATGAAGAACAACTAAGGAAAATTGGAAGCAACAAACATATCTCACCTCTCTGTAGAAACTATCACTCATCAAAGCATGTTCAAAATGCTGAATTAAAATTTAAATTGGACATACATTCATAGTAAGCAAATGACTAACAATCAACTCATAACATTACACACAACAACAACTGGATTTCATTATCAATATCAGAACAACATACATCTACTCTGCAGAGTCTATTATATTTTGATTTAGTACAACAGAGTTCCCACAGAGCTCTCCTAAGGCTCTGCTCTCTCTATCGGCCTTTTGCCGCATTGACTAAATAACTTTCCTCTGCTAGCTGAATACCTATTTTTTCTTCCGCTAGTGTGACTTTCAGTCCTTCCTCTTTTCCTGCTCCACTGCTTTCTGCTTCTTCTTGATTACTAGGAGTTCTGATGATTGTTCTTGTCTCCTGGATTTACCATCTACACTATTCTCTGCAACTATAGCACCACCTATCTTCCGGATTTCCGCAATTGTGACAGCTCCCTGTCTACCTTGATTGCATTCTGCCACCTATCCTGCAACCTTCCGCAACTCAAAAATGTTTCTTTCAAAGAAAAAGCCCCAACAGGCCCTGACCACACGCTATTGACTCATCTTGAGTCAATATTTTCCTACTGTTGCAGCTTCCATTGGTCTATCGACTTCAGAAGCTGACTTTGTCTTTTCTGTTTCTTGGCTCTATCCAAACAAAGGCCCCAACTCTGGAACCTTACTCAATGCTAAGGACTTGAGTTATGCGAACTCATTGCTTTCCTGCTACCACTCTTTAATTAACTACTCTGTCTGGGTGGTGACTCTTTCAGCCTCAGTTTCACTCACTGCATGTGGCAGCTTGCTGAATACCTCCTATATCTTCGGCTCGGCTTCGACCGCTATCTGCCGTATCACCTATGCTTTTTTCTTGACCAGTTTCCTTAGCTCTCTAAGGACCTACTTTGTGGTAGCAAAGTGTTCTTCTATTTTCTAGATTTTGGTTTTCAGTGCCTCTGCTTGGTTGTACAGCTGGGTTATGCCGACTGGATCAGTGGCTTCTTTGATCTCCTGGAAAATTTGCTAAAGCTGTACTGAGATTGGGTGGGCTTTCATTGTTAATGAGTTGGGGCATTCATGTAAATGCTTTAGTAGGCTATAGGGCTCTTTTACTGTTGTACCCAGGGTTTCCTTCATGCCATTTACCTGCTTATATTTCTCAGTAACCTTCTCAGCATATACCGTGGCAGGGTTTGGTAATGTTGGTTTGGCAGCTAGCATCTCCTTGAGCTCCTGGTTCACTCTGCTGAGATTTGCGCATGCCATTTTCACTTGGATAGACCTTTCAACCATTGAGCAGTCCGATATGTCCTCTGGCGTTTTGTTATCCTAGGCAACTACTATCGGCCATAGGTCTTTGAATATTTCTGTTACCTTTTCCAATTGCTCCTGTAAAATATCCATTTCACCTTTAAGTTGATTACGCTCTTCAGTAAGAGCGATGACCTGTTGTTGTTGCTGCTCGAACCTCTGTTGGAGGTCATTCTGCAGTCCTTTTTCTTGGTGTGCTTCTAGCTAGATGAAATTGTATAATTTTCCAACCCCGCACCTCTGCGTGTTCTCGACGCTTGACATCTCCTGAGTTGGTTGTCTTTCTCTGAGGGGTTTCCCACTAGCGATTAATCTCTCTGAGTTCTCTTTTGGGGATGCTGGTTGGTTTTGTTGCAACAACTGAGGTTCTGGGTTGTTCATACTAGTGGTTGGTAGAATATACAATGGTATTAGGTTGGCTTGCTGAAAAGGGTTCAGCTCTATTGATGAAGGCATTGTATCCTGTTTTTCTATGCTACAACTCACCCCATCTTTATTTTCAAAATAATCTAGACCTTTGATAAATAGAAATATGGACCCTTCTTAAAAATGTGTTTTTCATTTTAAATAAAAAATCAAACTCCAAAAACATTATTTCTTTTATTAAATAAAAACATAAAAAGCAAAAAAGAAATTAATACAAACACCCTTGAAAATACCCTATCGCAAATCGCATCCCGCATAATCTTTTCTCATTAAAAGATAAGTAACAAAACAGTGAAATCCTGATTTTGCGATCTGTGATCGGAGTTTTGCAAGCGACAACATAAATTGTGCATTGCGAATATATGTTTGAAAACTTTAATAAAACTTTACCAAATTTCCGATATTGCGATAACTTCGATTTTACGATATTCCAATACTGCGATGTTGCGATTTCATGATTTCGCGAAATCGCATATCGCATAAAAAAAAGGTAATGCACTTCATAAAGAAAAATTTAAATAATTAAGGTAATGCACTTCATCCCAATGCAAATAATTATTGTTTGGATACAGATATTTAATGGAACAACTGCTTCCCAGATAATTTCTTTTCGAATTGATCATTTCAAATATATATTCCCTCATTTGATCATTACTCTATTTTTAATAGGGATTTTCCTTCAAGGTATGTCCATCCGCAAAGTAATGCAAAAGCACAACAAACAGACTATTGCAGAAGTGGAATACACAGAAATGTCGCCCATAGTTTCAGATACAGTCTGTATTGTCGATGGAGGTGCTACAAAGTGGCAAGATATCTATACCATTCTCGAAGATGAAGAACCTGAAGTAGTGGAGGTCAAAGCAACTGCTGATGATGCAACACCTTCAAATTTATAGTTTAAAGATATTGCACGCTCCTTCCTTCATAGGATAGTAGCAAGGGCCACTCTTTTTCCATATACGGACATGATTAGGTGGGTGCTTGACAATTCAAAAATCAAGGACAAACAATTAAGAACAACTAAGAATGAAATATTAGGTTCTTTCAGAGTTGGAGATTTGAAAGTCATGTACAAGCTACCCGACCCACAAGACATATATGATAATAAATTTGTTGAGAAATTTGCAAAGAACAATGAGGACCCTTTGAAGACAATTCAAGGTTGGAGGAAACTAGATGATAAGTTCAAACATGAGAAATCAGGTATGTATCCTATCGCCTCACTGGAAAATCCCCACAGTTTTGTAGCCGCGATGCTATGCAGCTTATATGGTCTCCCTGATAATACCAAGTTCTCCATAAATTGGCTTCCCCTAATTGATTCCTGTGTTAATTTCCACATCATGAATTGGGAAACCATTCTTTCTGAAATCTAGCTAAAGTAATTAATGAATATCGCCAGACAAGAGCTTCTTCCTCCAAACTCGTCCCCCAATTTTTCATGACTGCGTATATTTTTTATGCTATCTATTTTTCGATCAGTTTTCCAGTTATGGGTTGGAAATTGACTCCCGAGGATCACACCCCTATTCACTTGAGTCATAAAGAGATATGGGAGCATAATTATGCACCACATTTTCATAGGCTATGTTATGGAGTTGTATTATCGTTACATCAATTAATGTTTGACAGAGTGAGCCCTAGATTCACTAAAGAAGCCCTTTCAAACCTTCAAATGATAGGGAGATGTTTTATTGAAGAATCATTTTCATACATTAGAGTATTTGGAAGCTCCGCTCCCCCACATATTCTTCCTTTGTATGTTTCTGATAAATTAATGGCAATATAAGTCGCTTACCAAACTGTTGGAAATGTTCTCACCAAATCTTTGAAGGATAGTAAAAAATCCTTATGGCCAAGTTTTCCCATTCAATGTGGTACATTCACCCTCAGAAATTTCAATCATGCATTGAAAGAATGTCAGAAGATTGAGATTTTGAAGCTCCCCGTTTTACCCTCAAGGCAGTTTGACCAAGAGAAGATTGCTAACAAGTTTACTCAGTCAGTTAAAGTCAAACCTATCATACACACTTATGATAGATTTGAAGACATTTTGCAATCTATTGGGACTTTCGAAGAAGTCCAAAATTTTGTCAAATTGAACCTAAATCCAGAATAATTACAGAGATTCAATGAGTACAAAGAACAAAGACTCAGATGTATCACTCAAAATGTCTTGGTTACTAGTTATATTATTGAAGCAAGCAAAGAAATCAGGACAGAACAAACAGATTCACAAAATCAGAGTGAACTAGATAAATTCTAGATTTCAGCGAGCAACACATTGATAAATACCGCAGAGGTATCATCTTCACAGAAAGATACAAAATTTCAGACTCCAAAGGGACAAATAATTTTAGCAAAAGAAATCATTGAAAGTCCTGGGATATCCTCCCAAGATACAGAAGTCATTCTTCTATTTCCTATTGATGAGATTGTTTTGAAGGTAACTGACATCCCTCCACTGGATGTATTCTACAACCCTCTTCATAAAGCTGTAGTAATAAAACAAATAAATAGGATAAGGATTGAAACACCTCCAGGAAATGAAGTAATGGAAGTTGTATGGAAAGAAACTCCTTCAAATCCAATTGAAAATCTGACTCAACTATCAAAATTTACTAGAGCATACACTACTGAAACGATGGATAAAGCAGCTGAAGTATCCATTTTGGTTCAAGAAAAAGATGATAAGATCATGCAGCTACAACAGCAACTGGATGAAGAAAGGAGCAGTCTGAATCATAAAGTAGAGCAACAACTCCTCAAATTTCAGAAAGATATGGAAGTGCTTAAGATAAGTCATGAAAATGACTTATCTAGCAAAAACACACTGATTAAAGAATTGAGAGAAGATTTTACAAAATATGAAGGTATTCCTACTGCAGAGGAAAAAGAAGCATTGGCATTGAATGCCTTACTCTCAAAACAACAAAACTTGTTTATATTACAAATGTCAGACATAATCCCACACTTGGAAATCAGTGAACAGTTGCCAATACAGTCATTAACCAGAGAATTGAGTTTAATGAACTCAATACCAAATTTCTGATTATATTGAATCGAAGGATTCAGAGGAAGGGAGAAATTCAAGTCTCCCAAAGATCAGAGAAACTTTTAAAGATATCATTTTTATTGACTAGGATGCACAGGTAAAACAGGCAGAGTTGGCCATAGACAGAGTAGCAAGTATATCAAAGAGTATGGTCAAAATGATTGACCACATGTTTCATACCTCTGGTTTGATTAAAGAATAAAATCACAAATCAATTCCTGATATCAAAAATTTAGAGAAAATTTGGAAAAACACAGGTCAACTCCGAGAAGAAACGCTTGCACAATTGAAGAAGATGGATTGGGAATCATACTGGCAATTAATAGTTAAACCGCACATACAAGTAATGACATTGAATTTCTCTCTGGATTCCACACAAAAAATGCAGCCAATTTTGCACGATGCTATATTTACTGGGCAAATGAAGACGCAGTTCGGGAATCCTCCACAAGTTCAACCGATGCCTGGTATTTGTGAGCAGAAAAGCAGAGCTGGTAGTAATCTATCATCGGGCATGATTACAAGTCAGTTTGTTTTTAGTAATTTCAATTTTAGCAAATAGGCACTAGGAATGAGGAAGGTTGCTTGAAACCACCTCATAGGATATTTTATATAATCTATTTTTGTAAGTAGTTAATGTAGTATTTAAACCCTTCTCATGCATTTAGAGAAGGGTCCAGAATTTTATTGAGAACGTTTACAAAGAATGCTTTATTGTAAGTTTGTGGATGCCTTGATAAAATAATGGAGCACGACCTTTTTAGTTATACATCATTTTGTTGATCACTATTGATGCACTTTTGTATTCTCTGAAAAACTTATTGATAGAAGGATTGATTGTGGTCTATTAGTACTGATCATATGAATAGGACATCACACATCTGGTACTATTATCATGTATGCTAAAATCTGTTTAAAATTTTAGTGATAAGTCTATCTTTCATGAATTATGTATGAAATCAATTGTTTCTATTTGAAATATCAGTTGCACTATTGTACGATATAGGGATAGAAATTGATTTGTTTTATATATGATCATCAGAGTATATGCGATATGTTTCACATCTTCTTTTGATTAAATTTTTCTCAAAAGAATCATCTTACAAAGTATTAATTCTATTAAGTTTGTGATTGGTCTAAATCATCACAGACTGAATAGATATCATTCTAAATCGCATAAAATTAGCATTTTCCTGGGTTAGATTACATTAGACTTAATTCAAATTTTTGCATTTTAGAATAGATCTATTTTAGTTTTTAATTTATTCTTCCTGCAAATATTTTGAGAGAAACCCAACAATCATACAAAAACCCAAATCTGGGAAACTGTTCCCATTACACCCAGTTGGAGCCACTATCCAAAATGGAAAAGGAACTGCTTTAAGGTCCATACCGGGTGGTTATCCCCCTTGTTGTTGCCACATATTTCTAAGGCCTTAACATTTTTGGAACTAGAAGGAGGGCCTGACTACGAATGGCATATAAATCTAAACCTCAAACTAGAAACCCTAATAAGAGTCGATCTCCCCAAAAGCATCCTACAACTTCCCGATAAAACTCTAAATCACCAACTCAGAAATCATAAATTGTACAAACTTTCCCCTCATCTCCTGAAATATCTCTATAGTCATCTACTTCAGAATCTATTCCTGAGTCTCCCTAAGTTCAGTCTTTAATTCAGAAATTAGAAGGAATATCTATTTCTGTAGAAAAGCCTGTTAATCTAGAAGCTTCTGAAGAAAGCGTTACTTCCCTATTTAAAGAAATTGGTATATTAACCTGATCCAAAAGTGAAAGACTTGGAGTTCCTCCTTTTGAATTTCCAATAGAATCACATCGCAAAAGAGTTTCTATATCCAGATCTAAGTCAGATATGAGTGAAGTCACATCAAATTTTCCTTCAGTTACTTCTTCGCATCCTCTTACTCAATCTACATCTTCTTATTCTTTCATTTCCTCTACTCAAACAATCAGTACTATCACAAGTAGTACAGTTCCAGTTGTAAGTTCTACATCCATTCCTCCTACTTCTTGATCTACTTCTATATCTTTGCAAACTTCAAATCCAATTATGGTTAATCAGCCTTGGATGAATCCTGGTGCTGTATTGATTGCAAATCCAAATCCTCTTCCAAATCATCCCGAAAAATGGCTACCCAAATATAATCCAGATGATGGTCTTCCTGCTGAAAATCATATCAATAATTTTATGTTAGCCATGAATCTTAATGGAGTTTCTCATGAAGACATTGTAGTCATATTGTTTCCTTATACTTTACAAGGATCTGCATGATCTTGGTACTTTTCACTTCCATCAGGATCTATTTCCGATTGGGCAACTTTTGAACAAGTTTTTCTTGCAAAATTTGGAGATGATAGAACTATTGCATCTTTAATCAATGTGCTTTCCAATCTAAAAACAAATTCAGGTGAAAGGATCAAATATTTCAACTCCATATTTAAAAAGTTATTAAACAAAATCCCAACCACTTCCACGCTTGCTATCGATGTACAAATAGAGTGGTATATTTCTTCTTTACCTTCTAATATAGCCATTTTTAGATAGAGCTGGTAAAGATACCCTATTAGAAAACATGAAAGAAGCTCTTGCTGTAGAGAAAAGAATTTTAGCATTAGAAAAATGATCAGAGATAGAAGACAAGAAATCAAAGAAAGTGACATTTAGTCAAGATTCCAAAAAGAAAGTCTCGAAAGATCCATTCGATCTTGAAGGTCTTCAAAAAGTGTTAAAGACTATGTCAAATGACATGATTGATATAAAGAAACAAATTGCTGATTCCTCAGCACCTAAAAAATCATATCGCCCATTTAAGAAAAATCCTTCTTCAACTTCCCAGCCTCCAAATGTTATTTCAAAAGCCAAATTTGATCAAGATACTAAAGATCTCTCACCATTTGAACAAGAACCAGAGTCTGAGGAATAATTTGAATTGAATGGGTTTTGGGATTTCACTCTCCCCACAGAAGAAGAAAGAGAAGCTATGCATGTGTCTACAAGAAGCGGATCTTCTTTTGATTCAACTATATTAAATCAGAAACATAAATCTCTCCCCATAAAGGAGAAAACAACAGTAAAAAAATATAAAACTGTCCAGACAAATCCTGTTTCATCTGATCCTATTACAACTTCCAAAACTTTGATAGTTTCAGATACAGTGGAATACAATATAGTTGAAGATATGAAAAAGACCATAGAAAATATTTCATTACATGTAATGACCAAAATCAAACAACAGAGATAAAATTTTACTTAGAGAACTCGAGGAAATCCCTGTAGATCCTATGCAACCACCAGTTATATCCCAAGATTCTAAAGATATGGGAAAACCTCCGTCATCTCCAAAAAAAGTAAATCCCAATGATCTGGTTTTAATTGGTGATAGATAAATTTCTCACACTCCTCCTTTACTTTTGACATATGAGATTTTCAACAAAAATTTTCATAATTGTCTTATTGATTCAGGAGCTTCTTCAAACACCATGCCAAGAACAATGTGTACAAAATTGAATATCACTACTCAAAAATATGTTGTACATATAGTTCAATTAGATAGAAAAAAAGTAGAAGTTATTGGAGAAATGTTGTCAATATCCATTACATTATCATCCAATCCAAAGGTACTGCAAGTAATTGATATTTTGGTCGCAGACATCCCTGAATTTTATGGTCTTATTTTAAGCAGGGATTGGTCTGAAAAGTTACATGGATATTTCGCTACCAATTGGCCACAAATGTGGTTACCATACAATGGTAAACCAAATCAAATTAGAGTTGATCACAGAAATTTTTTGAAACATACAGTCACTGAACTAGAAGAAACAAACGAGCCTGTAGCTTTCACCAATAATATTATTGGAAATTATTTAGCTAATTCGTTTCTTGGATCGTCCAATGCCCAGATTTCAGCTTTTTCAACAAACACTGCTATTTCTCAAATGGGAAAATTTTCTCAAATAGACACTTCTAGATGTGTTAATCTTAGAAATAAAATTTCAAAAAATTCTTTATTTTGGACTTTATACTTTGATGGTTCAAAATCAGAAGATGGTGCAGGAGCAGAGTGCATTTTAATCAATCCACAAGGAGAGAAAACAATGCTAGCTTGCAGACTCGAATTTCAATGCACGAATAATACCGCTGAATATGAAGCATTAATACAAGGTATGTATAAAGCTATTAGTTTAAATTTTAAATATTTGCAGGTATATGGGGATTCTGAAATAATTTTTAGACAAGTCAGAAATACAATTCATTGTATTTTTGGACATTTGAAACACTATCAAAATTTAGCTCAGAACCTTAAATCCCATTTCTCTACATTTAATATCTCCACAATTCCTAGATTACAAAATGCAAGTGTTGATTTACTTTCTAATGTAGCATCTAAGCTTATACCATCCGAAGAATTTAGCCCAGACATATTTTCAATTGAGTTAATTTTTAGGCCTTCCATTCCTGACAACGTAACAAATTGGAGAGTATTTAACAATGATGCAGATATAGTAGACTTTCTTACATTAGATAGAGCTTATGAAGGTCAAATTGTAGATGAACATGAACATGACTTACAGATTGAAGATAAAAAAAATACTAATCTAATTCCCAAATCTGTAGTCAAAATGGAAGATCTCTATGATTTAAAATATAGGTTTAAAAATATCATGAATTCAAAAACCCAGAGTTCTACTCTAAAATTTGAATTGATTAATCTTGGTACACAAAAAAAACCTCAAAACATCAACTTATGTCTTGGTTTAAAACCTGAAGAAAAGATGTCATTCATTTAGTTGTTGTAAACATATAAAGATGCCTTTGCATAGGATTATTCAGATCTCAAGACATATGATACTTCCATAATTCAACATACCATACCTATGACCTTAGATGATAAGCCTGTTCAACAAAAACTTAGAAAGATCCACCCAAATTTAGAAAGTCAAATTAAATCTGAATTAAATAAAGTACTCAAAGCCAAAGTTATTTTTCCTGTTAGAAATTCGAAATGCGTGTAAAACATGGTCCCAGTTAGAAAGAAGAATGGAGACATTAGGATTTGCATAGAATTTAGAAATTTTAATAAATCTTGCCAAAAGGATAATTTTCCCTTGCCTACCATGGAACAGATATTACAGTTAGTTGTAGGATTTGAATTGATATATTTTCTCGACGGATTTTCAGGATATAATCATATTATGGTACATCCGGATGATAGATTAAAGACAACATTCAGGACAAAGTGGGGAACATACGCATACCAAAAAATGCCATTTGGGCTGATTAATGTTGGTGCTACATTTCAACGTGCTATGGATATAACTTTCAAAGGATTAATCAACATCTCAATTGTTATATACTTAGATGACATTACTGTTTACTCTAAGCATAGAAACAAACATGTTAATCACCTAAAACACATTTTTGAAAGATGTAGAATATTTGGCATTTCCCTGAATCCTAAAAAATGTTATTTTACCTTATTATAAGGTAAGTTATTAGGGTTCATTATCTCTAAAAAAAAAATTCATATTGACCTTGATAGGATTCAGGAAATTGAAAACATCCCTCTACCACTCAATAAAAAAATTATGCAATCATTTTTAGTACAAATTAATTTTGTAAAAAGATTTGTTCTTGATTTTTCCCAAATCATCTTACCTCTGCAATCAATGATCAAGAAAAATTCAATTTTTAAATGGGGAAAAGAAGAGAGAAATTATTTTGAGTTGATTAAAAAAGCCACCATTGAGGCTCCTTCTTTAACAACTCCTGATTTTCTTAAACCATTTGTATTATATACATTTTCTTCTGATACATAATATGGAGCAGTTTTGACACAGCTAAATGATCAAAACATTGAAGCATCAATTGTGTTTTTTAGTTCTAACCTTCAAGGTGTTGAATTAAATTATTCATCTGTAGAAAAACAAGCTTATGCTATTTTTAAAGCTTTGAAACATTTTAGAACTTTTCTCCTAAAAACACATACTAAAATAATAGTACCTTACTCAGCAGTAAGGAAATTATTAATCCAACGAGAAGTAGGAGAGAAGAGAGCAAATTGGGTCATTGAACTTCAAGAAGTAGAGATACATCCTGCTAAAATTATTAAAGGTCAACGTCTTTGTAGGATGTTAATGGATCCTCTCATTTACCAACAGAAGAAGATCAAGAAAAATAAATACAACTATCTGAGGTAAGCCTAAACGATTCTTAGTCACAATATGCTGATCTGAAATTTTTCTTAAAAAATGGATATGCTCCATTATAACTCAATTATACAGCAAAGTGTGCTGTGAGGTTTAAATAAAATCAATATCAACTCATAGATAATGTGATATTTAGAAATAATTATGATTCTGTATTATTGAGATGTTTAGAGAAAATTGAAGCTGAAAAAGTAATGCAGGAATTACATGATGGACCAGTTGGAGGTCATTTCGGAGGAAACACCACAGCTCATAAAATACTGCATGTTGGTTAATATTGGCCAACTCTATTTAAATATGCACATGAATACGCGAGAAAATGCAAAGTGTGTCAAAATAAAACAGGGAGAGAAAGGAAAGCAACATTTCCACTACAACCAGTAAATATCTAACAACCATTCGAACAATGGGGGTTAGATATCATAGGTGAAATAAATCCAAACTCTTCTAAACAACATAAGTATATTCTAACTACAACAGATTACTTCACAAAATGGGTAGAAGCTATCCCATTAAAGGTGGTTAATAGACAAAGTATTACAGATTTTATTGATCATTTCATAATCACCAGGTTTGGCCTCCCATCGGCTTTGATATTTGATAATGCATCTTACTTTTATGGAAATGCTATTATAGAATTTTCTTTGAAAAGAGGTTTTAAATTAAAATACTCAGCTAACTATTATCCACAAGGTAATGGATTAGTTGAATCTACAAATAAAAACCTTATCAGAATCATCAACTGAACTATAGAACAAAATCATAAAAACTGGCACAAAGCACTATTATTTTCTCTTTGGGCAGATAGAATCACCCAGAAAGCCTCAACAGGTACTTCTCCATTTGTGTTAGTTTATGGGAAAGAAGCAGTTCTACACACAAATATAACAATATCAGCATTTGTTTTAGTGCAATTTATTGATGAACATCCTTTGTCTTCCCTTCAACTTAGACAAGATAAAATTCTTAAAATGGAAGAATAGAGAGAAAAAGGCAAAGCTATACATGCTCATCATCAACAAATAGTGAAAGCCTCATTTAACGCAACATCCACCAACTCAAAAGATTTTGAGATTGGAGACCTTGTTTTGAAATGGGATAAGGCACATGAGGAAAAAGGTAAGCATACCAAATTCCAAAGATTATGGCTTGGTCCATTTCAAATCATTGAGAAAATAGGCTTATCCACCTTTTTGCTGCAAGACTTATCAGGTAAGAAAGATTCCTTGCCTATGAATGGTCAAATTCTTAAAAAATATTTCTCTTAGATCAAGCTTTAAATTTTATTTTTGCTTTAGGAAAATAAAAAGTTGAAAATAGCATCATTTTTTGTTGATTCAAAATTTCAAAATTTCTGATAAATTATTTTGATCTTTCACTTCTATAAAAAAGTGAAGTAAAAAGATGATTATAACTATGAGAATTGAATAAAATTCTTCCTTTTTTTTTCCTGAAATAATTTGAAATTTACTAAAGGCATTTACTTTCCGAAAAAACTCTTGATATCATAAAATATAGTTGTTATGTATCAGTCAAAAAAGGAAACTTTTAACTTAGTAAGGATTCTCTACGAAAAGGTATCTACCAACTCTATAATTATCATCCATAACTCTTAAACGAGCTAATGATTCATCCCATCTGATAAAATTTCTTCTTCAAAGTATAATTCAAAAAATAAAAAGAAATATATATGATGTACAAAGTCAAAAAGAAAATAAGTCTCATCACGAGCTTGTTTATCATGATCATAGAGAAATAATCTAGACTCATATTACCAATACTACATACTACAATAGGGTAATAACTAAATGATTATAAAAAAATCAATAGACAAAGGGTCTCATTACGAGCCAGATTGTTCAGTCTAAATTACTATCAGTGAATGACATTGTCACTATCAGGCCACCAAACCTGGACAATGATTTTGAAAATGTGTCAAAGAAAAAGAAATTCAATTACATGTCAAATTATATTTTGAAATAAGAAATCAAATTCAGATGGGACCATGAATCATTCTTGGTTAAAATATAACCCTGTCGAGGCTATAAACGCCTGCTGGAAACTTTGGCTCTATCTGTGATAAATGAGTAAAAATTTACGAAACCAATTTTAGAGAATACCTACTTAATGTTTTTAAATCTGAAAACTGACTGATACAGATACCTATGTATTATCACTGAAGGGGTTAATTAAGAAGAAATGAGATAGGTAAATAGATTATATTCTAAAAAAACATTGTTTAATTCATGAATCATAATATTTTTATTCTTATATATTTTTCTTGTTTTGAAAGTTTATAAATATCAAAATAAAGCAATCAGAGATATCTGGTTCTCCCAAGTGAATCACAAATTTTTGTGCTATGCAACAAATCCCCCCATTTTTATTTTCAAAATAATCTAGACCTTTGATAAATAGAAATAGGGACCCTTCTTAAAAATGTATTTTTCATTTTAGATAAAAAATCAAACTCCAAAATAATTATTGCTTTTATTAAATAAAAAAATAAAAAACAAAAAAGAAATTAATAAAACATCCTTGAAAATACCCTATCGCAAATTGCATCCCGCATAATCTTTTCTCATTAAAAGATAAGTAACAAAACAACGAAATTCCGATTTTGCAATTAGCGATCGAAGTTTCGCAAGCAACAACATAAATCACACATCATGAATATATGTTCGAAAAATTTAAGAAAAATTTACCAAAGTTTTGATATTGCGATAACTTTGATTTTGTGATATTCCGATACTGTGATGTTGCGATTTCGCGAAATCCTGTATCGCATAAACAAAATGTATGCGCTTCATAAAGACAGATTTAAAGGGTGTGATGCGATAGATTGGATAGGTTTTAAATAAAGGTTTTAAATGAAAATAAATCATGTCAGAAACGATTAAGTATGTTTTATCATCCCAATGCAAATAGTTATTGTTTGGATACAAATAATTAATGGAACAACTGCTTCCCGGATATTTTCTTTTCGAATTGATCATTTCAAATATATCTTCAATAATTTGATCATTACTCTATTTTTAATAGTGATTTTCCTTCAAGATATGTCCATATGCAAATTAATGCAAAAGCATAGCAAATAGACTATTGCAGAAGTGGAATACATAGAAATGTCGCCCATAGTTTCAGATACAGTCTGCACTGTCGATGGAGGTGCTACAAAGTGGCAAGATATCTATACCATTCTCAAAGACGAAGAACCTGAAGTAGTGGAGGCCAAAGCAACTGTTGATGATGCAACACCTTCAAATTTACAGTTTAAAGATATTGCATTCTCCTTCCTTCATAGGATAGTAGACTCTAAACATTATCTTATTCTCTTGGAGCACTTCAGTTAAGTGCACAGATGTGGCACAGGAGATGACAGAAGGAATTACGCTATTCCTGAGGGTTATGTGGAGCTATTGCATGGATACTTCAGTTAGAACTCATGTGACAGAGTTTGGTGGGGAGTTGATTGGAGAAGTTAGTGGAGTTGTATTCAATTTAACTAATCTAAACATAGTTGAGCTTATTTGTATCTAGTTTAACCATTAATACAATTAGTGAGAGTGGTGTGAATTAATTATTAATTAATTCACTAATTATAAACTCAATAATCAACTAAATAATGCATTCATTAATCAAAGGTACGGAGCGCTCAAAGGAGACCAGTGCAGAGATAGGTGAAAGAGCAGGTTAAATATCAGTTGTGACTATATAGTTGCTATTTGCAACACACAGATAGGTGGAGAAGCCCATGAGGATTGCGCAGTACAAGCTAGGTGGTTTATGTTATTTAATAAGCCATCCCATAGCATTGATTATGCAATAGAGGCTGGCTATCAAGTGGCAAAAGATTGGAGCATGTGTTTTGCTAGATCTAGCTTGATAGTGTATAGCAATTGGAGGTGGTGCTGAGAGCTTGTGAGGAGCTTTGTACTATGATTATTACATGATATCCATGACATATAATATACAGATAGTTGGGGTTTTCAGCTTTAAGCTTTCCCATTAAATACTGTGTTCATATGTGTGATTATTTGTGGTTTTAATGTGTGCATGCAATTGATTTTATTTCCGCATGTGATGATCAATGGTAGAAGAGATTTTGTATTATGCATGAAGCTAAAATAGTGTGTGATCAGGAGAATATCGGTGAATAATATATCAGCTATTCAAATTTCTACATGGTATCAGAGCGATATTGATCATTGGAGCAATTGCAAAACATTGAAGTGGTTGAGTTTTGTGCTGGTGGAATTCGAATTTGCAGTAGAGCTTTCTTGGTGTCGAAGTTGAGATGTATTTCAACAGATTGCGATTGGAGTATGCCCTTGAGGGCAGCTCGAATTATATTGCATGTAAGGACAAGATGGAGGTGGTGCTGGATGACAATGGGTTGAAGGAGTTCATAGATGCAGAAATTCCAAAGCCTACTTCTAGTGATGCTGCCATATTTGATGCATGGCAACAGAAGATATAAAAGTGTCGAAAGATTCTGTTGGAAGGTGTGAAGAATCACATAGTGTCTAGCCTTCATGGTAAAGCTTCTCCATTCTTGATGTGGAAAGCTTTGACAAATTTATTTCAAAGCAAGAGCGACCAGAGGAAGTTGGCGCTCAAGGATAAACTCAGGAACATAAAGATGGAGAAAGGCGAAAGTATGCCCAAGTACCTCACGAAGTTCATCCAATGTAGGGATGAGCTGGGAAGTGTGGGGGTGACTGTTGATGACGAGGACTTGGTGAGCTTGGCTCTCCTTTGGCTTCCGAAGATTTGGCATTCCTATCAGGACTCTGTCAATGGTCGGGAGAAATTGCAAAGATGGGAGTGACTTTGGCCAGATCTTGTGCAAGAGGAGATAAGGCGAAGTACCAGGGATGGATCTTCATCAAAGAATTCTGATGAAGAGAATTTCACTTTGGCTACCAAAGCAAAAAAGGGGAAGAGTAAGAAAGCTTCTCAATTCTGTGCGAAAGGCAAGAAGCAGGACATGTCCAAGGTGAAGTGCTTTCACTGTCACCAACACGGACATTACGCCACAAATTGTCCACAAAAGAAGAAAAATAAGCAGGCTGCTGGGACTGCAGCTGGAGATGCCTTAGGCTCACAGTTTGAGCTAGATTTTTCGCTGATCGCATGCTTGGTCTCAAGTGTGATGGGTTCAGTGTGGTTTCTTGACAGTGGTGCGTCTTTTCACATGATAGGAGATCGAGATTTGTTTACTGATCTGGATGAGAAAGATCTTGGAGTGCACATCGAGATGGACGATGATGGTAGATATAGTGTGACCGGTATTGGTACCATTTCCTTTAAGAGGGAGTCTGGTAAACCCTTCAGATTGAAGGAAGTGATGCATGTTCCAAGATTGAAGAAGAATCTTATCTCTGTGGAGATGTTAGAAGACAAGGGATATGATGTTGTCTTTAGCGAGGGAAAGGCTTTCCTGTGTAGTAAGGCAACTGGTGAGACCCAGAGGATAGGGGTTTGAGTTAAGAACCTTTATCAATTGCAGGTAGATGTCTATGCAACAATGGAAGGCAAGGCAGAAGGAGTGGTGAGCCGGGTTGATGGCGAGTTGTGGCACCGGAGATTGGGCCACCTTCACCATGGAGCTTTGAAGATATTGTAGCAGATTTCTACTGGGCTTCCTAAGGGTACTCTTGCGCAGTCAGATCAGTGCAAGGGGTGTACCTTTGGAAAATTTGTGAAATCCACCTTTCACGAGAAGGATAGTTTCGCCACGACGATCCTTGAGAGAATTCACACAGACATGTGTGGACCTTTCTCAGCAGCTTCGACAACAAAGCACAGGTATTATGTGATATTTGTTGATGATTTTTCTCATAAGTGATGGATCTTCTTCATGCAGAAGAAGAGCGAGACATACTCAAATTTCTGTGAGTTCAAGGCACTGGTTGAGAAAGAATCGGGGAAGTAGGTGAAGGCTCTTAGGAGCGACAATGGCGGTGAATTCATCTGTGGCGAATTCAAGGACTTTTGCAGCACAGGAGGAATTCGAAGAGAGCTCATAGCACCTCATAACCCACAGCAGAACGGGGTTGTTGAGCGAAAGAACAGAACGATCGTGGGTGCTGCACATGCGATGTTGCATGATCAGGGCCTTCCCATACACTTGTGGGATGAGGCATGCAATACTGAAGTATATGTGCAGAACCATTGTCCTCACAGGATACTTGGCATGAGTACAGCCGAGGAGGCGTTTTATGGTAAGAGGCCTGATATTTCCCATTTGAGGATTTTTGGTTCACCTGTTTACATTCATGTGACTAAGGATGCCAGGAAGAAGCTGGAGCCGACTGCAGAGGTTGGGATATTTGTGGGGTACACTAATACGCCCCAAAACTATCGTGTGTATTTTCCAGATAGTCGCAAGACTGTTGTGCGACGGGATATCAAATTTCATCAGGAGAAAGCCATGAAGTGGTCACTTGAGAGGGAGCCATACTTGCATGTAGATGAGGAGCTATTAGTTCCTAAGGATGAGTTTCAGGATGTGGATCAGCCACAAGAGGAGGTTCATGGAGTGGAAGAGACCACTCAGGCAGCGCCAACCATTAGAGGGCGGAAGCGCACTACAGAAGTTAAGCGATTGGCTCAAGATGCAGAGAAGGTTGTAGGAGCACCTACATCACAGCGCAGATAGAGACAGTCACCTGACCGGTATACTGGATACATGGCTCTTATGAGAAAGTGTATTGTGACAGAGCCATCCTCTTTCGAGGAAGCTATGGAGGACCCTGCATGGGTATATTCCATGGTGGAAGAGTATGATTCGATTGTCAGAAACAGTGCATGGGAGATTGTCCTGAGGCCGGAGGGGAAATCAGTGGTGGGTTTGAGATGGATCTACAAAGTGAAGCAGGCAGCTGACGGGAGTGTGGAGAAGTATAAGGCAAGATTTGTTGCCCGAGGCTTTTCACAGATTGAGGGGATCGATTATGAGGAGACATTTGCACCTGTCACAAGGTATTATTCCATACGGACAATTCTTGCTCTCTCAGCGCAGATGGGGTGGCACATTCATCAGATGGATGTGAAGACTGCGTTCCTCAACAGAGTCATTGAGGAGAAGGTGTACATAAAGAAACCCGAAGGTTTCGAGATCTTCAGCAGCGAGTCGCATGTGTGCAGGCTCAAGAGAGCATTGTATGGGTTGAAACAAGCACCTCGTGCTTGGTACACATGGATAGACAGTTATTTCACCGGACTTGGATTCTCCAAGAGTGAGGCGGATCCTAACCTATACCAGATAATGGTGGAGGGTAAGTTGCTGATCATTGTACTTTATGTAGATGATTTGATTTTGACAGGTGATGAGCTGTTGATACACTCATGCAAGGCTAATATTGCAAAGGAGTTTGAGATGAAGGACTTGGGCCTCCTTCATTATTTCCTGGGATTGGAAATTTGGCAGCGCAGTGATGGACTGTTTGTGTCTCAAGGCAAGTATGCCCAGGAGATACTGGAGAAGTTCAACATGCATGGCTGCAAGCCCCGTTGACACTCCTCTTCCGGTGGTTGGAGGAAGGAGGATGCTATCAATGAGGTAGTGGATGCCACCGTTATCGACAACATGGTCGCTATGTATCCGGGGTCAATACACGACCCGACATATGTTAGCCGTTAACCGGCCTTTCACAAGCTATGGTTAAGCCAACCAAGCTCTTCCGAAGGGGCAAAAGCATGTATTGAGATATCTCAGAGGCACACTCTGGGATATGAATTATGGTGCCGCAGGCCGAATGAGGTGGTTTCTGGATTTCACTACACAGACATTGCAAGGTTCAACGGACAGAAAGAGCACATATGGAGGGATTTTTAGTATCGGGTCGACAACAGTTTCTTGGTACAAAAGGAAGCAAATATCCGTGGAACTCATTTCAGCAGAGGTCGAGTATGTGGCAGCGAGTTTGGCTGCATGCGAGGCTATATGCATGAGGAAGATCCTGGTCGGGTTGTTTGGTTCACACTTAGATCCTACTGTGATTTATTGTGATAATCAGAGTTGCATTAAACTCTCGGTTAATCCAGTATTTCATGATAGATCTAAACACATTGACATCCGGTATCATCATATCAGAGATTGTGTGCAGCAGAAGATCATGTTACTTTCATACATTCCCATGGAGGATCAGGATGCTGATATCTTGATGAAGGCGCTCACCAGGAGAAAATTCGAATACCACAGAGGCAGGATAGGGGTGGCAGATAATCCTTATCTTGTTGAGAGGGAGTGTTGAGATTGCAACAAGATGATGAGCTTAGTGGAAAGAAGTCGCCTTCACTAAGTGGGCCCGCAGGATATTTTTGGCGCAAAGTCTATTTTTAGACTATGTCTATTTTTAGACATATGGATCATGTTCTATGAGTTGCAGGATGCTATTTGTGGATGGTTGGTCAAGCCGGGAAAAATAGATGGACTTCTATTTTTAGACATACTGGGCGGAATCTATTTTTAGATTGCCAGTCTAAAAATAGATATGTCAAATATTATTAGCTCTTAATAATATTTAGACTTTAAACATTATCTTATTCTCTTGGAGCACTTCAGTTAAGTGCACAGATGTGGCACAGGAGCTGACAGAAGGAATTACGCTATTCCTGAGGGTTATGTGGAGCTATTGCATGGATACTTCAGTTAG
This sequence comes from Pinus albicaulis, assembly GCA_034641835.2. NCBI lineage: Eukaryota > Viridiplantae > Streptophyta > Pinopsida > Pinales > Pinaceae > Pinus > Pinus albicaulis. The sequence continues at coordinate 1,479,901,488 of CM076581.1, forward strand.
AACTCACGTGATAGAGTTTGGTGGAGTTGATTGAGGAAGTTAGTGGAGTTGTATTCAGTTTAACTAATCTAAACATAGTTGAGCTATTTGTATTCAGTTTAACTAATTGATACAATTAGTGAGAGTGGTGTGAATTAATTATTAATTAATTCACTAATTATAAACTCAATAATCAACTAAAGAATGCATCAGTTAACTTCAGTGCATGGACAGTTTCAGTGGAGACCAGTGCAGAAATAGGTGAAAGAGCAGGTTAACTATCAGTTGTGACTATATAGTTGCTATTTGCAACACACAGATAGGTGGAGAAGCCCATGAGGATTGTGCAGTACAAGCCAGGTGGTTTATCTATTTAATGAAGCCATCCCATAGCATTGAAAATGCAATAGAGGCTGGCTATCAAGTGGCAAAAGATTGGAGCATGTGTTTTGCTAGATCTAGCTTGATAGTGTGTAGCAATTGGAGGTGGTGCTGAGAGCTTGTGAGGAGATTTGTACTATGATTGTTACATGATCTCCATGAAATATAATATACAGATAGTTGGGGTTTTCAGCTTTAAGCTTTCCCATTAAATATTGTGTTCATATGTGTGATTGTTTGTGGTTTTAATGTGTGCATGCAATTGATTTTATTTCCGCATGTGATGATCAATGGTAGAAGAGATTCTGTATTATGCATGAAGCTAAAATTGTGTGTGATCAAGATAATCTCGGTGAATAATATATCAACTATTCAAATTTCTATAGAAAGAATGTCAGAAGATTGAGCTTTTGAAGCTCCCCGTTTTACCCTCAAGGCAGTTCGACCCAGAGAATATTGCTAACAAGTTTACTCAATCAGTTAAAGTCAAACCTATCATACACACTGATGATAGATTTGAGGAAATTTTGCAATCTGTTGGGACTTTTGAAGAAGTCCAATTTTTTTTCAAATTCAACCTAAATCCGGAAGAATTACAGAGATTCAATGGGTATAGAGAACAAAGACTCAGACATATCCCTCAAAATGTCTCGGTTACTAGTTATATGACTAAAGCAAGCAAAGAAATCAAGACAGAACAAACAGATTCAAAAAATCAGAGTGAACTAGATAAATTCTAGATTTCAGAAAGCAACACATTGATAAATACCCCATAGGTATCATCTTCATAGAAAGATACAGAAGTTTAGACTCCAAAGGGACAAATAATTTCAGCAAAAGAAATCATTGAAAGTACTGGGATAACCTCCCAAGATACAAAAGTCATTCCTGTGTTTCCTACTGATGAGATTATTCTGAAGGTAACTGACATCGCTCCACTAGTTGTATTCTACATCCATATTCATCAAACTGTAGTAAGAAAACAAAGAAAAAGGAGAAGGATTGAAACACCTCCAGAAAATGAGGTAATGGAAGTTGTATGGAAAGACACTCCTTCAAATCCAATTGAAAATATGACTTGGCTATCACAAGTTGCTGGAGCATACACTACTCCAACGATGGATAAAGAAGCTGAAGTATCAATTTTGATTCAAGAAAAAGATAATAAGATCATGCAACTACAACAACAACTGGATGAAGAAAGGAGTAGTCTGAATCAGAAAGTAGAGCAGCAACTCCTCAAATTTCAGCAAGATATGGAAGTGCTTAAGATAAGTCATGAAAATGAATTATCTAGCAAAAACACATTGATTAACTAATTAACAGAAGATCTTACAAAATATGAAGGTATTCCTACTATAGAGGAATTCATAAAAGAAGCATTGTCATTGAATGCCTAACTCTCATAACAAAAAAACTTGTTTATCTTACAAATGTCAGACATAATCCCACACTTGGAAATCAGTGAACTATTGACCAATACAATTATTGACCAAAGAATTGAGTTTAATGAACTCAATACCAAAATTTCTGATTATATTGAATGTCAGGATTCAAAGGAAGGGAGAAAGTAAAGTCTCCAAAGATCAAAGAAACTTTTAAAGATATCATTTTTATTGACTGGGATGAACAGGTAAAACAGGAAAAGTTGGCCATAGCCAGAGCAACAGGTATATCAAAGAGTATGGTCAAAATGATTAACCACATGTTGCATACCTATGGTTTGATTAAAGAAGGAAATCACAAATCGATTCCTGATATCATAAATTTAGAGCAAAGATGGAAAAACACAGGTCAACTCAGAGAAGAAATGCTTGCACAGTTGAAGAACACGAGTTGGGAATCATACTGGTAGTTACTAGTTAAATCACATAGTCAAGTAATGACATTGAATTTCTCTCTAGGTTCCATACAGAAAATGCTGCCACTTTTGCATGATTCTATATTTACTAGGAAAATGAAGACGCAGTACGGGAAGCCTCCACAAGTTGAGCCGATGTCTGCTATTTGTGAGCAGAAAAGAAAAGTTGGTAGTAATGTATCATCGGGCATGATTATAAGTTAGTTTGTTTTTAATAATTTCAATTTTAGCAAATAGGCACTAGGAATGAGGAAGGTTGTTTGAAACCACCTCATAGGATATTTTGCATAATCTATTTTTGTAAGTAGTTAATGTAGTATTTAAACCCTTCTCATGCATTTAGAGAAGGGTCCATAATTTTATTGAGAACATTTACAAAGAATGCTTTATTGTAAGTTTGTGGATACCTTGATAAAATAATGGAACACGAACTTTTTAGCTATACATCATTTTGTTGATCACTGTTGATGCACTTTTATATTATCTGAAAAAATTATTGATAGAAGGATTGATTGTGGCCTATTATTACTGATCAAATGAACATGAAAACACACATTTGGTACTATTATCATGTATGCTAAACTTTGTTTTAAATATTAGTGATAAGTCTAGCTTTCATGAATTATGTATGAAATCAATTGTTTCTGTTTGAAATATCAGTTGCACTATTGTACGATATAAGGATAGAAATTGATTTGTTTTATATATGATCATCAAAATATATGCGATATGTTTCACATCTTCTTTTGATTAACTTTTTCTCAAAAGAATCATCTTACAAAGTATTAATTCTATTAAGTTTGTAATTGATCTAAATCATCAGAGACTGAATAGATATCATTCTAAATCGCATAAAATTATCATTATCTCGGGTTAGATTAGATTAGAATTAATTTAAAGTTTTTCATTTTAAAATAGATCTGCTTTAGTTTTTAAGTTATTCTTCCTACAAATCATTTGAGAGAAACCCAACAATCATACAAAAACCCAAATCTAGGAAACTGGTCCCATTACACCTAGTTGGAGCCACTATCCCAAATGGAAAAGGAACTGCTTTAAGGTCTGGACCAGGTCGTTATTCCCCTTGTTGTTGCCACATATTTCTGAGGCCTCAACATTTTTTGCGCTAGAAGGAGGGCCTGACTATGAATGGCATATAAATATAAACCTCAAAATAGAAGCCTTCATAAGAGTCGATCTCCCCAAAAGCATCCCACAACTTCCCGATCAAACTCTAAATCACCAACTCAGAAATCATAAATTGTAGAAACTTTCCCCTCATCTCCTGAAATATCTCGATAGTCATCTGCTTCAAAATTTACTCTTGAGTCTCCCGAAGTTCAGTCTTTAATTCAGAAATTAAAAGGAATATCTATTTCTATAGAAAATCCTGTTAATCCAGAAGCTTTTGAAGAAAGCGCCACTTCCATATTTAAAGAAATTGGTATATTAACCCGATCCAAAAGTGAAAGACTTGGAATTCCTCCTTTTAAATTTCCAATAGAATCACATCGCAAAAAAATTTCTATATCCAGATCTAAGTTATATATGAGTGAATTCACATCAAATTTTCCTTCAGTTACTTCTTCGCATCCTCTTACTCAATCTACATCTTCTTATTCTTCCATTTCCTTTACTCAAGCAACCAATACTATCACATGTAGTACTGCTCCAGTTGTAAGTTATACATACATCCCTCCTACTCCTGGATCTACTTATGTATCTTCGCAAACTTCAAATCCAATGATAGCTAATCGACCTCGGATGAATCCTGGTGCTGTATTGATTGCAAATCCAAATCCTCTTCCAAATCATCCCGAAAAATGGCTACCTAAATATAATCCAGATGATGGTCTTCCTACTAAAGAACATATCAATAATTTTATGTTAGCCATGAACCTTAATGGAGTTTCTCATGAAGACATTGTAGTCAGATTGTTTCCTTATAATTTACAAGGATCTGTAGGATCTTGGTACTTTTCACTTCCAACAGGATCTATTTCCAATTAGGCAACTTTTGAACAAGTTTTTCTTGTAAAATTTGGAGATGATAGAACTGTTGCATCTTTAATCAATGCCCTTTCCTATCTAAAAAATAATTCAAGTGAAAGGATCAAATATTTCAACTCTAGATTTAACAAGTTATTAAACAAAATCCCAACCGCTTCCAAGCCTGTTTTTGATGTACAAATAGAGTGGTATATTTATTCTTTACCTTCTAATATAGCTATTTTTGTAGATAGAGCTAGTAAAGCTACCCTTTTAGAAAACATGAAAGAAGATCTTGTTGTAGATAAAAGAATTTAGCATTAGAAAAATGATCAGAGATAGAAGACGGGAAATCAAAGAAAGTGACATTTAGTCAAGATTCCAAAAATAAAGTCTTGAAAGATCCATTCGATCTTAAAGGTCTTCAAAAAGTGTTAAAGACTATGTCAAATGAAATGATTGATATAAAGAAACAAGTTGCTAAATCCTCAGTACCTAAAAAATCATATCACCCTTTTAAGAAAAATCCTTCTTCAACTTCTCAGCCTCCAAATTTTATTTCAAATGCTGAATTTGATCAAGATACTGAAGATCCCTCACCATTTGAACAAGAAACAGAGTCTGAGGAAGAAGTTGAATTGAATGTGTTTTGGGATTTCATTCTCCCCACAAAAGAAGAAAGAGAAGCTATTCCTGTGTCTACAAGAAGCAAATATTCTTCTGATTCAACTATATTAAATCAGAAACAGAAATATCTCCCCACAAAGGGGAAAACAACAGTCAAAAAATCTAAAACTGTCCAGGCAGATCCTATTTCATTTGATCCTATTACAACTTCCAAAACTTTGATTGTTTCAAATATAGTGGAATACAATATAGTTGAAGATATGAAAAATACCAAAGCAAATATTTCATTACATGAAATGACCAAACTCAAACAACAACAGAAAATTTTACTTAGAGAACTCAAGGCAATCCCTGTAGATCCTATACAACCACCAGTTATAGCCCAAGCTTCTAAAGATATGGGAAAACCTCTGTCATCTCCAAACAAATTAAATCCCAATGATCTGGTTTTAATTGGTGATAGATCTATTTCTCACACTCCTCCTTTACTTTTGACTTATGAGATTTTCAACAAATATGTTCATAATTGTCTTATTGATTCAGGATCTTCTTCAAACATCATGCCAAGAATAGTGTGTTCAAAATTGAATATCACTCTTCAAAAATCTGCTGTACATATAGCTCAATTAGATAGAAAAAAAGTAGAATTCATTGGAGAAATGATGTCAATATCCATTAGATTATACATCCTATCCAAAGGTACTGCAAGTAATTGATATTTTGGTCGCAAACATCCCTAAATTTTATGGTCTTATTTTAAGCAGGAATTGGTCTGAAAAGTTAGATGGATATTTCGCTACCGATTGGTCACACATGTGGTTACCATACAATGGTAAACCAAATCAAATTAGAGTTGATCGAAAAAAAATTATGAAACATACAGTCATTGAACTAGAAGAAACAAATGATCCTGTAGCTTTCACCAATAATATGATTGGAAATTATTCAGCTGAATCGTTTGTTGTATGCCTAGATTTCACCTTTTTCAACAAACAATGATATTTCAAAAATTGAAAACTTTTCTCAAACAGACACTTCTAGATGTGTTAATATTAGCAATAAAATTTCGAAAAATTCTTTATTTTGGACTTTATACTTTGATGGTTCAAAATTAAAATATGGTGCAGGAGCAGGTTGCATTTTAATCAATCCGCAAGGAGAGAAAACAATGCTAGCTTGCAGACTCGAATTTCAATGCATGAATAATACCGCTGAATATGAAGCATTGATACAAGGTATATACAAAGCTATAATTAGTTTAAATGTTAAATATTTGTAGGTATATGGGGATTCTGAAATAATTGTTAGACAAGTCAGAAATACAATTCATTGTATTTCTGGACATTTGAAACACTATCAAACTTTAGCTCAGAACCTTACATCCCATTTCTCTGCATTTAATATCTCCACAATTCCTAGATTACAAAATGCAAGTGTTGATTTACTTTTTAACGTAGCATCTAAGCTTATACCATCCGAAGAATTTAGCCCAGACAGATTTTCAATTGAGTTAATTTTTAGGCCTTCCATTCTTGACAACGTAAGAAATTGGAGAGTATTTAACAATGATGCAGATATAGTAGAATTTCTTACATCAGACAGAGCTTATGAAGGTCAAATCAAAGATGAGCATGAACATGACTTACAGATTGAAGATAAAAAAAATACTAATCCAATTCCAAAATCTGTAGTCAAAATGGAAGATCTCTATGATTTAAAAGATAGGTTTAAAAAGATCATCAATTCAAAAATCCAGAGTTCTACTCTAAATTTTGAATTGATTAATCTTGGTACACCAAAAAAACCTCAAAACATCAACTTAGGTCTTGGTTTAAAACCTGAAGAAAGGATGTCATTCATTAAGTTGCTAAAAACATATAAAGAAATCTTTGCATGGGATTATTCATATCTCAAGACATATGATACTTCCATAATTCAGCATACCATACATATGACCTCAGATGATAAGCCTGTTAAACAAAAAATTAGAAAGATCCACCCAAATTTATAAAGTCAAATTAAATCTGAAATAAATAAAATGCTTAAAGCCAAAGTTATTTTTCATGTTAGACATTCGAAATGGGTGTCAAACATGGTCCCAGTTAGAAAGAAGGATGGAGACATTAGGATTTGCATAGACTTTAGAAATTTGAATAAATATTGCCAAAAGGATAATTTTCCCTTGCCTACCATGGAACAGATATTACAGTCAGTTGTAGGATCTGAATTGATGTCTTTTCTCGACGGATTTTCAGGATATAATCAGATTATGGTACATTCGGATGATAGATTAAAGACAACATTCAGGACAAAGTTGTGAACATACGCATACCAAAAAATGCAATTTGGGCAGATTAATGCTGGTGCTACATTTCAACATGCTATGGATATAGCTTTCAGAGGATTAATCAACAGCTCAATTGTTATATACGTAGATGACATTACTGTTTACTCTAAGCATATAAACAATCATGTTAATCACCTAAATCGCATTTTTGAAAGATGTAGAAAATTTGACATTTCATTGAATCCTAAAAAATGTTATTTTTCCTTATCAAAAGGTAAATTATTAGGGTTCATTGTCTCTAAAAAAAGAATTCATATTGACCCTGATAGGATTCAGGAAATTGAAAGCATCCCTCCACCACACAATAAAAAAACGATGCAATCATTTCTAGGACAAATTAATTTTGTAAAAAGATTTGTTCCCGATTTTTCCCAAATCATCTTACCTCTGCAATCAATGATAAAAAAAAATTCAATTTTTAAATGGGGAAAAGAAGAGAGAAATTCTTTTGAGTTGATTAAAAAAGCCATCATTGAGGCTCCTTCTTTAACAACTCTTGATTTTCTTAAACCATTTGTATTATATACATTTTCTTCTGATACATAATATGGAGCAGTTTTGACACAGCTAAATGATCAAAACATTGAAGCACCACTTGTGTTTTTTTAGTTCTAACCTTCGAGGTGCTGAATTAAATTATTTAGCTGTAGAAAAACAAGCTTATGCTATATTTAAAGCTTTGAAACATTTTATACCTTTTCTCCTAAAAACACATACTAAAATAATAGTACCTTACTCAGCAGTAAGGAAATTATTAATCCAACGAGAAGTAGGAGAGAAGAGAGCAAATTAGGTCACTGCACTTCAAGAATATGATGTAGAGATACATCTTGCTAAAATTGTTAAATGTCAAGGTCTTTGCAGGATGTTAACTGGAGCCTCTAATTTACGAACATAAGAAGATCAAGAAAAAGAAATACAACTATCCGAGGTAAGCCTAAACGATTCTCAGCCACAATATGCTGATCTGAAAATTTTCTTTAAAAATGGATATGCTCCATTATATCTCAATTATACAGCAAAGCGTGCTCTGAGGCTTAAATAAAATCAATATCAACTCATAGATTATGTGCTATTTAGAAAGAATTATGATTCTGTATTATTGAGATGTTTAGAGAAAAATGAAGCTGAAAAAGTAATGCAGGAATTACATGATGGACCGACTGGAGGTCATTTCGGAGGAAACACCACAGCTCATAAAATACTGCATGCTGGTTACTATTGGCCAAATCTACTTAAATATGTACATGAATATGCTAGAAAATGAAAAGTGTGTCCAACTGCAGTAAGGAGAGAAAGGAAAGCAGCATTTCCACTACAACCATTAAATATCCAACAACCATTCGATCAATGGGGGTTAGATATCATAGGTGAAATAACTCCAAACTCTTCTAAACAACATAAGTATATTCTAACTGCAACATGTTATTTCACAAAATGGGTATAAGCTATCCCATTAAAGGTGGTTAATACAAAAAGTATTATATATTTTATTGATCATTTCATAATCACTAGGTTTGGCCTCCCATCAGCTTTGATATTTGATAATGCATCTTACTTTTCTGGAAATGCTATGATTGAATTTTCTTTGAAAAGAGGTTTTAAATTAAAATACTCAGCTAACTATTATCCACAAGGTAATGGATTAGTTTAATCTACAAATAAAAACCTTATCAGAATCATCAAACGAACTATAGAACAAAATCATAAAAATTGGCACAAAGAACTATTATTTTCTCTTTGGGCAGATATAATCACCCATAAAGCCTCAATATGTACTTCTCCATTTGTGTTAGTTTATGGGAAAGAAGAAATTCTACCCACAAATATAACAATACCATCATTTTCTTTAGTGCAATTTATTGATGAACATCCTTTGCCTTCCCTTCAACTTAGACAAGATCAAATTCTTAAAATGGAAGAACAGAGAGAAAAATCCAAAGCTATACATGCTCATCATCAACAAATAGTGAAAGCCTCATTTAACACAACATCCACCAGCTCAAAATCTTTTGAGATTGGAGACTTTGTTTTGGAATGGGATAAGGCACATGAGGAAAAAGGTAAGCATACCAAATTCCAAATATTATGGCTTGGTCCATTTCAAATCATTGAGAAAATAGGCTTATCCACCTTTTTGCTGCAAGACTTATCAGGTAAGAAATATTCCTTGCCTATGAATGGTCAAATTCTTAAAAAATATTTCTCCTAGATCAAGCTTTAAATTTTATTTTTGCTTTAGGAAAATAAAAAGTTGAAAATAGCATCATTTTTGGTTGATTCAAAATTTCAAAATTTCTAATAAATTATTTTGATCTTTCGCTTCTATAAAAATTGAAGTAAAAAGATGATTATAACTATGAGAATTGAATAAATTTTTTTTTTTTTGAAATAGTTTGAAATTTACTAAAGGCATTTACTTTCCGAAAAAACTCTTGATATCATAAAATTTAGTTGTTATGTATCAGTAGAAAAATGAAACTTTTAACTTAGCAAGGATTCTCTATGAAAATGTATCTACCAACTCTATAATTATCATCCATAACTCTTAAACGAGCTAATGATTCATCCCATCTGATAAAATTTCTTCTTCAAAGTATAATTCAAAAAATAAAAATAAATATATACGATGTACAAATTCAAAAAGAAAATAAGTCTCATCACGAGCTTGTTTATCATGATCATAGAGAAATAATCTAGACTGATATTACCAATACTGCATACTACAACAGGGTAATAGCTAAATGATTATAAAAAAAATCTATAGAAAAGGGGTCTCATTACAAGCCAACTTGTTCAGTCTAAATTACTATCAGTGAATGACATTGTCACTATCAGGCCACCAAACCTGGACAATGATTGTGAAAATGTGTCAAAGAATAAAAATTCAATTACATGTCAAATTATATTTTGAAATAAGAAATCAAATTCAGATGGGACCATGAATCATTATTGGTTAAAAAATAACCCTTTCGATTCTATAAATGCCTACTGGAAATAGTGGCTCTATCAGTGATAAATGAGTAAAAATCTATGAAACCAATTTTAGAGAATACCTACTTTATCTTTTTAAATCTGAGTACTAGCTGATACAGATACCTATGTATTATCACTGAAGGGGTTAATTAAGAAGAAATGAGTTAGGTAAATAGATTATATTTTGAAAAAACATTGTTTAATTCATGAATCATACTATTTTTATTCTTATATCTTTTTCTTGTTTTGAAAGTTTAGAAATATCAAAATAAAGCAATCATAGATATCTGGTTCTCCAAAGTGAATCACCAATTGTTGTGCTATGCAACAAATCCCCCCATTTTTATTTTCAAAATAATCTAGACCTTTGATAAATAGAAATAGGGACCCTTCTTAAAAATGCATTTTTCATTTTAGATAAAAAATCAAACTCCAAAAACATTATTGATTTTATTAAATAAAAACATAAAAAATAAATAAATTAATAAAACATCCTTGACAATACCCTATCTCAAATCGCATCCCGCATAATCTTTTCTCATTAAAAGGTAAGTAAAAAAAGAGCGAAATCCCAATTTTGCAATCAACGATCAGAGTTTCGAAAGCGACATCATAAATCACACATCGCGAATGTATTTTTGAAAACTTCAAGAAAAATTTACCAAATTTCCGATATTGCGATAACTCTGATTTTACGATATTCCGATACTGTGATGTTGCGATTTCGTGATTTTGCGAAATCGCATATCGCATAAACAAAATGCAATGCGCTTCATAAAGATGGATTTAAAGGGTGCAATGTGATAGATTTTATATGTTTTAAATAAAGGTTTTACGTGAAAATAAATCTTGTCAGAAACGATTACGTATGTTTTATCATCCCAATGCATTTGTTTTATCATCCCAATGCAAATAATTATTGTTTGGATACGGATAATTTATGGAACAACTGCTTCCCGGATCTTTTCTTTTAGAATTGATCATTTCAAATATATCTTCCATCATTTGATCATTACTCTGTTTTTAATAGGGATTTTCCTTGAAGATATGTTCATCCACAAAGTAATGCAAAAGCACAACAAACAGACTATTGCAGAAGTGGAATACATAGAAATGTCGGCCATAGTTTCAGATACAGTCTGCATTGCCGATGGAGGTGCAACAAAGTGGCAAGCTATCTATACCATTCTTGAAGATGAAGAACCTGAAGTAGTGGAGGTAAAGGCAACTGCTGATGATGCAACACCTTCAAATTTATAGTTTAAAGATATTGCATGCTCCTTCCTTCATAGGATAGCAACAAGGGCCACTCTTTTGCCATATACCGACATGATTAGGTGGGTGCTTGACAGTTCAAAAATAAAGGATAGACAATTAAGAACAGCTAAGAATGAAATCTTAGGTTCTTTCAGAGCTGAGGATTTGAAAGTCATGTACAAGCTACTTGACCCACAAGACATCTACGATCATAAATTTGTTGAGAAATTTGCAAAGAACAATGAGGACCCTTTCAAGACAATTCAAGGTTGGAGGAAACTGGATAATAAGTTCAAACATGAGAAATCAGGTATGTATCCTATCGCCTCAATGGAAAGTCCCTACAATTTTGCAGTCACGATGCTATGCAGATTATATGGTCTCCCTGATAATACCAAGTTCTCCATAAATTGGCTTCCCCTGATTGATTCTTGTGTTAATTTCCACATCATGAATTGGGCAACCATTATTTCTAAAACTATAGCTAAAGTGATTAATGAATATTGCCAGAAAAGAGCTTCTTCCTCCAAACCCATCCCCCAATTTTTCATGAGTGCGTATATTTTTGATGATATCTGTTTTTTTACGAGTTTTCTAGTTATGGGTTGGAAATGGACACCCGAGGATCCCACCCCTATTCATTTGAGTCATAAGGAGATATGAGAGCATAATTATGCACCACATTTTCATAGGCTATGTTATGGAGTTGTATTACCGTTACATCAATTAATTTTTGACAAAGTGAGCCCTAGGTTCACTAAAGAAGCCCTTTCAGACCTTCAAATGATAGGGAGATGTTTGATTGAAGAATCATTTTCATACATTAGAGTATTTGGAAGCTCCGCTCCCCCACATATTCTTCCTTTGTATGTTTATGATAAATTAATGGCGAGAGAAGTCACTTACCAAACTGTTGGTAATGGACTCACCAAATCTTTGAAGGATAGTAAAAAATCCTTATGGCCAGGTTTTCCCATTCAATGTGGTACATTCACCCTAAAAAATTTCAATCATGCATTGAAAGAATGTCAGAAGATTGAGATTTTGAAGCTCCCTGTTTTACCCTCAAGGCAGTTCGACCCAGAGAAGATTGCTAACATGTTTACTCAGTCAGTTAAAGTCAAACCTATCATACACACTGATGATAGATTTGAAGACATTTTGCAATCTGTTGGGACTTTTGAAGAAGTCCAAAATTTTGTCAAATTGAACCTAAATGCAAAAAAATTACAGAGATTCTATTATTACAAAGAACAAATACTCAGATGTATCCCTCAAAATGTCTTGGTTACTAGTTATATGACTGAAGCAAGCAAATAAATCAGGACAGAACAAACAGATTCACAAAATCAGAGTGAACTAGATAAATTCTGGATTTCAGCAAGCAACACATTGATAAATACCCCAGAGGTATCATCTTCACAGAAATATACAGAATTTCAAACTCCAAAGGGACAAATAATTTTAGCAAAAGAAATAATTGAAAGTCCTGGGATAACCTCCCAAGATACAAAATTCATTCCTGTGTTTCCTACTGATGAGATTGTTCTAAAGGTAACTAACAACCCTCCACTGGATGTATTCTACAACCCTATTCATAAAGTTGTAGTAAGAAAACAAAGAAAAAGGAGAAGGATTGAAACACCTCCAGGAAATGAAGTAATGGAAGTTGTATGGAAAGACACTCCTTCAAATCCAATTGAAAATCTGACTCGGCTATCACAATTTGCTGGAGCATACACTACTGCAACGATGGATAAAGCAGCTGAAGTATCCATTTTGGTTCAAGAAAAATATGATAAGATCATGTAGATATAGAAGCAACTGGATGAAGAAAGGAGCAGTCTAAATCATAAAGTAGAGCAGCAACTCCTCAAATTTTAGCAAGATATGGAAGTGCTTAAGATAAGTCATGAAAATGACTTATCTAGAAAAAACACACTGATTAAAGAATTGAGAGAAGATCTTACAAAATATGAAGGTGTTGCTACTGCAAAGAAATTCATGAAAGAAGCATTGGAATTGAATGCCTTACTCTCAAAACAACAAATTTTTTTTATATTACAAATGTCAAATATAATCCCACACTTGAAAATTAGTGAACAGTTGACCAATACAGTCATTGACCAGAGAATTGAGTTTAATGAAATCAATACAAATTTTTTTGATTATATTGAATGGTAGTGATTCGAATGGAAAATGGCATCAACCTATGTTATTCATCTACCCATGTTATCCATCCACCCATAGAATTTACCCATGGTATTGTAAATGGCATCGACCCATGGTATTCATGTACCCATGTTATCCATCCACCCATGGAATTTACCCATGGTATTGTAAATGGCATCGACCCATGGTATTCATCCACCCATGATATTTATTCACCCATGGTATTCATCAACCCATGATATTTATTCGCCCATGGTATTGTAAGTGACCCATGGTATGTATCCACCCATGGTATTCATCCACACATGGGATTTACCCATGGTATTGTAAGTGGTATCTATCCATGGTATTGGCCCATGGTATTCTATCTAAAAAAAAAACTATAAGTAACAAGCCTCACTTTGTAAAAGGACAGATGGTCCGCCACAATGTAGCTTCTACAATTATTCTCTATTTTAATAAAACAAGTTTCTTTGTAGTTTTATTTTTTATTTTTATTTATTTATTTATTTTTTTGCTGGCATTCTAATTTTGCAGATCTGGTTAGATCCATTTCAATTTTGTTAGATCTTGGGGGCCTCCCCCCAAGATCCGGATCAGTGGTATCCGATTCAGGTTACGCCTCCATAGGAATGAGGGATTGAAACATATTTCAGTTTCAATGTTTTGCAACAATCTTCAGCAAAATCCATGAATGTTTTTTGGGCGGCGAGTTTTCAAATCAGATCTGAAACTTTTGGTAAAAAATTTACAAAAAAAAAGACCATATCTGGATTCCTTGCGAAAAAATACTCAAATTAAAAAAAAAAAATTGGTCGAATCAGAGTCCAGATGTGGGAGTTATTGTTGATTTAAAATCAGCTATTTTTTCAGAAATTTTGTGACGACGAAACAGTTCCAGCGCGAATCTGCGGGTCTAGAGTCTCTATATAGTGGTTTCAAACACATAAGAAGATGCAGAATGATCATTCCATTTCCAAAACCAGGTTATAATAAATATTCTGAGTTATATTGACTGAGTTATGCTCATTTTAAATCTGGAGCAGCATTCAGAGCGGGTTCCCTTTGGAGACGTGCCCTCCCACCCCGCTTTAGTAGGCACCTGCTTCACATTCATCAGTTTCATCATAGCAGCATTCGGCTTGGGTTATTTGGAGATGTGCCCTCCCACCCCAAGCTATGTAGGCACCTGCTACTTCATCAACAATCAACATCACGGTTATGGGTCAACCGCACAAAATCTTTTTCATCGAAGTCCATTTGCTAGGCCGCACACTGTTAGTCACATAGTTGGTCACAAGAATTACAGGGTATCTCTATCCTCAGATCTTCATTTTTCATGGTTTTGGTTCATGCACAAACCCACACTTCATTGAAGTCCATTTGCTAGGCCGCACACTTTCAATATCACAGTTGGTCACAAGCATTACAGGGTATCTCTATCCTTGGATCTTCGTTCATCACGGTTATGGGTTAACTACACAAAACCCTTCTCTTCAGTGGCTCTTCATATTCAACAAAGGCTTCTCAGGATGGAACTTCAGGCAATGGGGACCATTGCTTCTTAAGGAGGGAGGAATGATCCGAATGGAAAATGGCATCAACCCATGGTATTCATCTACCCATGTTATCCATCCACCCATGGAATTTACCCATGGTATTGTAAATGGCATCGACCCATGGTATTCATCTACCCATGTTATCCATCCACCCATGGAATTTACCTATGGTATTGTAAATGGCATCGACCCATGGTATTCATCCACCCATGATATTTATTCGCCCATGGTATTGTAAGTGACCCATGGTATGTATGCACCCATGATATTCATCCACACATGGGATTTACCCATGGTATTGTAAGTGGTATCTACCCATGGTATTGGCCCCTGGTATCCATCTATGGTATTCTATCTCAAAAAAAGGCTATAAATAACAAGCCTCACTTTGTAAAAGGACAGATGGTTTGCCACAATGTAGCTTCTACAATTATTCTCTATTTTAATAAAACAAGTTTCTTTGTAGGTTTTTTTTTTTTTTTGGCATTCTAATTTTGCAGATCTGGTTAGATCCATTTCAATTTTTTCATATCTTGGGGGCCTCCCCCCAAGATCCGGATTAGGAAGGATTCAGAGGAAGGGAGAAATTCAAGTCTCCTAAAGATCAAAGAAACTTTTAAAGATATCCTTTTTACTGACTAGGATGCACAGGTAAAATAGGCATAGTTGGCCATAGCCAGAGCAACATGTATATCAAAGAGTATGGTCAAAATGATTAACCACATGCTGCATACCTCTGGTTTGATTAAAGAAGGAAATCACAAATCGATTCTTGATATCAGAAATTTAGAGCAAAGTTGGAAAAACACAGGTCAACTCCGAGAAGAAACGCTTGCACAGCTGAAGAAGACAAATTGGGAATTATACTAGCAGTTACTAGTTAAACGACATAGTCAAGTAATGACATTGAATTTCTCTTTGGTTACCATACAAAAAATGTAGCCACTTTTGCATGATGCTATATTGACTGGGCAAATGAAGACGCAGTTCGGGAAGCCTCCACAAGTTCAACCAATGTCTGATATTTGTGAGCAGAAAAGGAGAGCTGGCAGTAATCTATCATCGAACATGATTATATGTTAGTTTCTTTTTAATAATTTCAATTTTAGCAAAGAGGCACTAGGAATGAGGAAGGTTGTTTGAAACCACCTCATAGGATATTTTGTATAATCTATTTTTGTAAGTAGTTAATGTAGTATTTAAACCCTTCTCATGCATTTAGAGAAGGGTCCAGAATTTTATTGACAACATTTACAAAGAATGCTTTATTGTAAGTTTGTGGATGACTTGATAAAATAATGGAACACGACCTTTTCAGTTATACATCATTTTGTTGATCATTGTTGATGCACCTTTGTATTCTCTGAAAAACTTATTGATAGAAGGATTGATTGTGGCCTATTATTACTGATCAGATGAACAGGACAACACACATCTGGTACTATTATCATGTATGCTAAACTCTATTTTAAATATTAGTGATAGGTCTAGATTTCATGAATTATGTATGAAATCAATTGTTTCTGTTTGAAATATCAGTTGCACTATTGTATGATATAGGGATAGAAATTGATTTGTTTTATATATGATCATCAGAATATATGCGATATGTTTCACATCTTCTTTTGATTAAATTTTTCTCAAAAGAATCATCTTACAAAGTATTAATTCTATTAAGTCTGTGATTGATCTAAATCATCAGAGACTAAATAGATATCATTCTAAATCGCATTAAATTAGCATTATCCTGGGTTAGATTAGATTAGACTTAATTCAAAGTTTTTAATTTTAGAATAGATTTGTTTTAGTTTTTAAGTTATTGTTCCTGCAAATATTTTGAGAGAAACACAACAATCATAAAAAAACCCAAATTTTGGAAACTGGTCCCATTACACCCAGTCGGAGCCACTATCCCAAATGGAAAAGGAACTGCTTTAAGGTCTGGACTGGGTGGTTATCCCCCTTGTTGCTGCCACAAATTTCTGAGGCCTCAACATATCCAAAGTAAAAGACCCTCCTTGAACTAATATTTCTAGGAAAGTGCCCTATCCCACTGAGGGTTGGTCAACCTCGGGTACTCTAGCCATACCCGAGTTAACTTCTGCCTCGGTGCACCATTTGTCTTGTTTTATAGCTTTATTGGATCTGAGATAGTCGCTAAGGTGGACAAAGTGTGAATGGAATGGTATTTTGAAGTGAATGAAGTATGTGGTGATGAGTTGTGAGTATGAGGTGGAGACAATGTCTAAATGTTTAGAACCGAGGATGGATCAAACACAGGTAGCACGGAAGTTACCTGGGTGGTAACCTCTAGCTCTTCTTTAACTGGTACTCCTGTATCCATAGGTTGGGTCTGATCTTCCATGGTAAGATCAAATATTTTCTTTGGAACCATAATTCATGCTTTCTTGGGCTTGGGTGCAGCTACCGGGGGCTTGGGTGCCTTACTCTTGCAGATTGGGGTGAATGTTGTTGCTAGAGGGGAGTTAAACATGGTGGAAGGTAGGGCGATAATGATAGGCATTGTTGTGGATGATGATACAGAATTCAAATATTTTAAATAAAAAAAATAAGGAAACACAATAGAGGCACTTGTGAGAGTTTTTATTACCAGATTGATGTCCTTCACCCTCATGTCGAATTGGTCCAATAAAGGTCGTAACTGTAGTTGGGAGATTCTCCTCATTGCTTCCTCTAGTGACTCCCCTGGGAGTGCTTTTGGTAGCATCGCCTTGAACGAATAATGGGGTATTCCGCTTCTAACCTCCATCGCAGCTCCTGGCCATGAACAAAATTCGGTGTGGAAGGCTTTTTCTTCTACTTGAAACTTTAATGGACGCATTCGGAATGTGGTTTCATCCACACAACTAGGTCTGATATATGTCTTCTTGTGGGTTACCTCGAACCATATCTGTGGAGAATATTTGTCCAATAGGTCCCTCGAAACCCTTTGCTGGCTCCCCACCACATCTACCATTTGCATGTACCATAATGACAAAACCTCCTCATTGACCTCCTTGGTGCTTGGATTTCACAATACTCTCCCAAGTGTAAATATTAATGCCATTGGTTGGTCGTGAGTGATTTCTGTGAGATTCCTTATCCCCAAGTGAGTCCATTTCCACATTGAAAATTCCATAACGAGATAGCCATAAATGAATCATGTGGCTCAAATTATCCTCATAGGCCTCAAACAGTTCGTTCAATATGAAGTTACACCAGTTTAGCTGGGTTCCCTGGATGCAGTGTTCCACGAATGATATGGTGTTGAGGGTGCATTTTCCTTTGGTGTAATGCCTCATTGTTTTATCTGCTATTAGATAGCAAGAAAATTTCATTATTGGATTGTTGATGAGGTCTATCTTCGCTCTCTTCCCTCCTCTTCTGGTCTCATACTTCTTGTAATAATCACAGCCCCCTGACTTCTTGGCTCTCTTGGAAACATTCTAGAATGTCATTGAGACATCATTCCCCTTTGCTGATAATGTAAGTCTACTGATGTCCTCTGCATGGATATGTATTTCTCTCCCCAGCCACAATGATCTGTTTTGGACTCTGCTCATCAGGAATTTTGTACATTGCATTGTCGCTCCCGTTGTTCCAAAAACTGGGAGGTTTCTGAGGTTTAGTATAGTTGATCTTTGAATACCTCTGAATTCCGGATTCATCCTTGCTGTTCACCTCCTCCCTCTGTGGCATACTTTTCTATGTATACTTGTTGCTTCATAGCTGGGAATTGATAGGAGTCCGTGAAATCTATATCAATTAAAGAAGCATTGCCATACTTTCCAATCAATGATTCTATCTTCTTAATTCTCTCATAGAGCTCAGGCTTGATGACTGATGTTTCTATATTCGTCATCTTTGTTCTTCTGTTGTATACCTGAATTGTTGTTCCTGGTCTCTTGCTATGAATTCCTACTACTAGTCTTCTTCTTTGAACTTCTTTTGCTGAAATATTTCTTGTTGTTGTAGTTGTTTCTATTTGTTCTAACTCAGAAATTTCTGGCATTCTGGTGCTTTTATTCTTTCATGTGGGTTAAGTAATGCTACAGGAAAAAATGAGGTTGATATGACCCCATAGCTAATTAATTTTTTTCTATCTCTCCCAAGGCTATAATCGTGCGATTAATTACCATGGTGAGGTGTATTCTGACATCGTTGACTATGGATTCGTGATTTGGGTAGACGTGATGGGTAATAATTATGGTTTAATATGGAAAATTTAGTACAGTATGGGTGTTACTAATTACGAAAATTAATTTTCAAATTCAGGTGATCCTATGGGCTGACAACGATATGATGGGTTATTATGATGGAATGATATTTGGCACACTTGGCTTTCTGACATGGATGACATGTTAGACTCTACCACCCCCCCGACCACAATTGGTTGTGATATGGTCTCTGCATCGCAATAGGTGCAATTGATTTCTATGTTATTTTGAGGTCTTTTTATTGGGATTCCTATTCTATGTCTCATCTCGGGTGCGAGAGAGTTATTGACTCTATATATTTCTATTCTACCCTACTAACTGTTCTTGGTTGCGAGAGTTATTTGAAGAAATAAATAGTGGAACTTACTCATGATAGGGCTTCAAGCGTGCGCCATTTACCCATCCTTGCAGTATTTGGCCATCTAGTTGAACTAGTCGAACCACGCCTGAATCTTTAATTTCTATGACATGCTATGGTCCCATCCAGTGCATTTTGAGTTTTCCTGGGAACTTTTGAAATTTTTTGTCATACAATAGGACTTTCCCTTCGATAGTGAACATTTTGTGCTTGATGTGATGGTTATGCCAAGCCTTCTATCTTTCCTTTTGCACTATCTGATGGAAATCCGCTAGGAATCTCTCTTCTTCAATCTCCTGTAGCTCATGGTGGTGTTCAGTGATTGAGTCTCTGTCTGTCATATGTATTGTTGAAGTGATTAAGAGACTTGGTATGATAAATTCGGTAGGTACCACCGCCTCTTTCCCATACACCAGCTGAAATGGAGTTTTATTGTGTAACATTTTATGGTTTTCCTGTATTCCCATAATGTTGTTGGTATCCTTTCATCCCAGTCATCTCGGTTGGAATTGCATATCTTGGTTAGTCCTTTTTCTAATATCTTGTTGAATGCTTCAATGGTTCCATTCGCTTGAGGGTGGTACGGTCTACTTTTGTGATGTTGTACCATAAAAATATCTAACAGAGATTTGATCATTGTATTAATGAAGTGTGTACCTTGACCACTTGTTAGGCTTCCGGGGTTGCCAAATTTGCTAATGATATTCTCGAAAATAAACCTCGTTGTTGTGTCTACTGTGTAGTCTCTTACTGGTGCTGCCTCTGCCCACCTTGTGAGATAATCCGTTGTGGTTAGTATATACCTTGCCTATGAATATCGTGTCATTGGTGCAATTGGCCCTAGGAAGTCAACGACCCATTTTTCAAATGGTTGCAGTGCTCTTACAGGTTGCAGTGATAACTCATCCTGGTGTGACGGACGTCCTATTCTTTGACAGATATCACATTTGTTTACATATTATTTACCATCCTTATGAACCGTGGGCCACCATAACCCTGCTTGTAGTATTTTTCTTGTGGTGGGTTTTGTGCCGACATGGCCTCTCACAACTCTGCTATGACATTCCCACAAGATATACTCTCTTTCATGGTCCATGACACATCTCCGCAAGACATGATCCAATCCAATTTTATATAATTGTCCTGCTATCAGTTGATATTCAACCATTTTCACCACCAAATATCTTCTTTGAGTTGCTGTGTATTCTATTGGGAATTTCCCTATGGCTAGATACACTGCTATTGGATCGAGATAATCTAGGATGGTTTCTAATTTGAAGATATCAGCATCCGACCACTGATCGTCAAGGGATCCCCCGTTCTTCCCATTCTCCAACCTTGATAAATGGTCATGACCCACATTTAACCTTCCTGGTTTTACTATCACTTCAAAAGTGAACTCCTGGAAAAGTAGGAGCCATGTATAGATTTTTCCTTCAAGCATAGGTTTGTTTACCAGGTATTTCAATGTTGAGTGATCTGTGAAGAACTTAAATGTACCTCCTAGTAGGTAATGACGAAACTTCTGAAGAGAGTACACCATCAGAAGAGCTTCTCGTTCTATTATTGTTTAATTCCTTTTAGCTGTAGACAACTTCCTACTTGCAAAGTATATTGGATGATCAACAGAAGTCTATTCTGGCTGAGCCAACACTGCTCCTAATGCAATACTGGAGGCATCAATATGGACATGGAATTTTTGTTCCAGTTAGGATCAAGGAAAATTTTAAGAAACCCCCCAAATTTATATTCATAATAAATGGGAAAATCCCCATGGTATATAGAAAAATGTATAGGCTATTTTTTCATTAATATAATATACATATATAATTTTTTGGCGAATCTTTCACTAAATTATAAATTTTTTTTAAATATTGGCGAATTTTTCACTAGGTTATAAAGTATTGAAAATTATTGGTTAATCTTCTAAAAAAATTAGAAAACACTGTAAAATATTAGTGATTAGTTACCAATGTATAGAAACATATTAATAATAAGAAAAATATTTATTTAAAAACTATGATATACAATTTTCCATGTTTTGGAAAAGAAAAATCATGGGTAGTGTTGCTCTAGGTTCTTGTTATACACTAGTGAAAACATTTTTGCATGTTTTTATTATGTTTTACCACAAATGTCTTATCACATCCCAAGTGGAAATTAATTGGAAAGGCACCCCCAAAGGCATGTGATGTTGAACCAAATAAATTCTTTTGCTCAAACTTGGTCTTTACGCATGTAGATAACCCTGCAATATTCTATGTAATTCATATTGTGAGTTTACTCAAACCCTACTCCAGATGAGTTCACAGATATTGTGAGTTTACTCAAACCCTATAGAGATGTGGAAGAAAAGAGTGTTTTTTATTGGTTTCAGAACACTCACTGCAGGAAGAGACAGAAAGAAAAAAAATTCCATGCAGGAGTCCTCTCAATATGAGAAGGAAATCACAAAGCTCTCTTTGGGGCCACCTTGCACCCCTTCAACCCCTAGTAAACTCTACATTGTTTGTTTATGTTTTTCAATAATTTTAACTATTTTCCTAAAAAAAAATTATTTTGTGGTGTTGTCTATGTTCATTCCTAACCTACAACATTATTTGTGAGACTTCCATGAATATAGCTACATTTTTATCTCAAGTAAGTAGATTATTGATTCTCAATTTCTATGATTTGGATATTAATAGGGAAATATTTTGTTAAATGCATAAGAAAGTGATCCAAGTTGTTTTCAAAGGGATTTGAGCATAACTCATTTCAGGTTTCGAAATTTTCTCGAAATTTTGATGGATATGTTAGTCATCAGTAATTTTTTCTTTTGTAGATGACTAAATGCTTATCCTAGATTTCTAGAAACAAAGTTCATGAACATTGTGAGTTCTAGAAATCTCACTGCCTTCATGATCCTTAGGATAATTTTTTCACTATTTAATCATCCCATCATGTCAAGCTCAGCTCACCCATCCCAAAAAACCCATCATGGCCTCATGTCACTCATTTTGTCCATATTTTTTCACCTTTGGCCTCAATCCACTGTTTTGTTTTTAGCCTAAAAAACCCCTCCATTACTACCTAGGGCCACCAGTCAATCATCTCTCTTATATCTCCAGAAATGCCTCAAGCATTGATGGTCTCAAAACTATCTCTGTAGGCTCTTTAGATAAATCAGGAACTTTGGATTTTGGATATTCAATACCTCAGTCTATCAAAAAAATCTATTTTACACTTAATGACCTCAAAGCCAAGTTTTTCAGTCAAAGACCAAGTCAAAAGAACCTTCCACTAGGTCACCTAGGGTTTCATAAGTCATAGGGTTGATTTGGTGTTCTCAAAGTCTCTATTTTACTATGTCAACAGGCTACATTCAAAGGAGAATAAGGGCAAGAAAATTGGTCCAAGACTGATCAAAAGCCATTCAAGAAAGGCATCCTTGGCCAAAGCACAAATTCTGCAAGGGACAGCTGCCCTTGTTCACATTTATGCAAAAATGATCAAGTTGGCCATCAGCATAAAAAGAGGTAAGGTAATGGGATGAAATCATCACAAGAAGACATCCACAGCCAAGATAAAGGTAGCAAGCTCGTGCTTAAAAAGAATCAGGGTTGTATGACTAATTGGCAAAACAGTGTTGCCAAAGCAAGAAGCTAGTACAAGAACCACAAGGACAGAAGTCACCTCAACTCCACCAAGTACACATTGAAGATTTTCAAAAATAATAAATGAATTTTGAAAGGTTATAGAGAACTTAGAAGACAACATTGTTTACTTTTCTCTAACATCCCTAAAACCTAAGATCTTGGAAATATGGACATAACAAGTCCAAGAAAGATGATACATCCTCCTTCATAACAGCAGATGGCATCAAAAAGTTATCCAAGGTGTCCCTTAGGGTTTGTCAAAGGCAACACTGTTTAACTTTCACCAAAGAGAGAACTTGTAAAGGGTATCAATATAAGAGGCTTAGTTTCCAAATACAGTTATAGGTCTTCAAAATGATCAAGGGAAAGGAAAGCTCAAGGTCAAGTATTAAAATGAGAAATCAAGTTGAAACATGAGTTTACTGTTCAAAAAATGAGGTGTCAAAGTCCAAACAATGAAAAGCAGACCAAAAACCGTATGTTGTGGCACCTGCAGAAATAAGAAATGGCCAAGGGAAAACATGGTAAACCTGATGCACACCTTTCTGCCAAAAGGACCTCATTGTTAGAAATATCAGTAAAAGGTAAGGAACACCAGTTTCAAGTCACCTGCAACCAAGGAGGCCAAAGAGGATAAAAACAATGTTCTGAGTTTGTTAAAAGCATGCCAAAGACAGTTTCAACAGTGCCCAAAATTCCAAAAGGAAAAGGGGTGAAAAAGACATCTACATCAGCCAGCCATCAACACAAAAGAAGAAGAAAAGATGCCTTGAGGAAGTCTTCAAAACCCTGCAAAAGACATAAAGAGTATCATTCAAGTGACAAAAAAGATTTAAAAACATAAGTAAAGTGGGTTTTGTAACTTTGATTTATTTTTTAAGGGGTATAAAGGGCCTCCTTAGCCTTTTTTCATCTCATTCAGCACTTGGTGAAGAGAAGAAACTTCAGGGAGAAAAAATAGGGTTTTTGGGTTGTTTCTGGGCAGAGTGTTCTGGCACTGCACAAATCACTGGCGCTACGCAAATACAGGTCGGCGTTGCACTAACCAGCCCTCCACTTGTTCAACATTGCATCGTGTTGCCCTAATAACCCTAGGGACTACGAAAATACCGGATGCTGCGCAAACGCAAGCCCCACTCGCTCAGGATCGATGGAACATGGCACGACCACCCGACAACTCTGCACTACTCGGGCGCTACGCTAACGAGCTGCACGACACCTCTGCACGATCACCCAACACCTCTGGATGACCACCCAACGCTACGAAAATGCTCCACCTGACTCGCCTAGGAGACTGGCAGATGGTGCACGCGCCCGACGTTGCACTAACCGTTATGCATGCCTTGTCGGCGCTGCACAAACAACCTGACTGGACAGCTTGGGAAGGGCGCTGTGCAAACGCAGAGGAACCCCAAAGTGCAGAATCTCTTGCCCTAACTCAATTTTTTGTCTTAAATTCACCTCCAATACGTGTAGGAGTGCCAAAAAACTGGTAAGTAACCTCCTTTAATCATCCTCATAGCAGTTTTCCACAAATTTAAGTATTTTGAGGTTTTAAAAGTTAAAACCCTAGGAGGTAAACCCTAGATCTTGCATACACATGAACCCTTGTGTTTGAAACCTCCTTAAAACTATTTTTGATGTCATGAATGGGTAAGTGAATTAAAGTGGCTGTCATGCACCTTTGAGAAGTTCCTCCTTAAGCTACAAAACCACTCAAGACCTAAGAGCCCTATCTTCCATATCACTCATTCTCCAAAGTTGACTCCATCATCATCTTCACCTTATTTCATCAAGCCCTAGTTTCTAAATCAACATCTCCTATCACCATGTCAGGAGCTAAGAACAACAATGGTAGTGATAAAGGTAAAAATCCTTTAAGACCAAAACATAAGGGAGGAAAATTCAATATATTGGAGCCTCAAAGCACTATGGCCATCACCTCCTCTCCTAGGATCCTGTCATGCTTTCAGAATGCAAGATGCTTTCAGTTTTGTGAGAAGGTCAAACAAGTCAAGAGCCATCCTAAGCTTACAAGGCTCCTCATTCTCAATTTACACAACAAGCAATCAAGCCTTGCAGGAGTGGCTTTTGAGATCTCAGCAGGTGCCATATCTGAGGCTACAGGTATCCTAGCTGTGGGTGAAAAGTGGTTTAAAAAGGGTAAGTTGGACAAAGACATTTTAGAGCCATTTATCAAAACAAGGTATAGAAGAGGCAACAAAACAATTTTCCCTTTCTCACACCTCAAAAAAAGATATGCCTCCTTGATGTTGGTTATCATGAAGTACTTCACCTGTCAAGGGAGGTACTCCAGGCTCTATACCTATCATGTTAGACTCCTCATGCATTTCACAGGGATTAAGGTGCTAAAATTTCCTTACTATCTCTATAGGAGCATTGAGAAAATGTCTTATGTTGTCCGCAGGAGGAATCCCACACAACAAATGCATAGCTTGTTCCACCATTCCTTGATCAAGATGGTGGTACTACATCAGTTGGAGCAACAGGGTATACCTTGGAATGTTTTCATAACCCATGAAGTATTTACAAACCCACAGCCTCCTCATCAACCAAATATACCTTCCTCATCTACAAAAGTACCCTCACAACAAGCAAACCTCCTTTCCTCTCCTTCTCTTGGTGCATCAGGTGAAGCAGGAAGTGGAAATGAAGAATCACATGAAGATCAAGTTGAAAGTGATGAAATCAGTGAGGCAGAAGCAAAAATTAATGAGGAAGAGCAAGATGGAAATGAAGAAGAAGATGAGGGAAATGAGCACAACACTGGTGAAGACAAAAATAGTGACAATTTGGAGGAAGGAAGTGATGGTAATGATACCAATGTTTCAACCCAAAATGAAGAAAGTGATGATGTAAATGAACAAAGTGATGACAAGGTTGGGAATCAAGAAGATTATGATGAGGCAGAGTCCATGGAAACAGATGATGAGGAAAAAGTAGAATTTGATGAAGGAGACAGTGACAAAGAAAATGACACTGATAGGACAATCAGTGAGGAAAAGGATAGCAAAGGAGAAATTCATGACAATCATGAAAGCTGTCATGACGGTCATGACACTAATCAGCCTCTTAGTGACAATGAGAATGACAACAGTACAGAGGATGAAGAAGAAAAGGATCTTAATGATGAAAAAAGCTAGGATGAAGCAAGTGTAGGGGCTGATAATCCCAATGAAGACCAAAGCTACAACATAGAAGGCAACAAGGAGGGTAATTATGATGATGGTGTTGAAGGTCAAGAAGGCAGTGATCAAACAAATCATGAGATAATTGATGAGGATCATAGTGAAAGTGAAGGAGATGATGACAACACCAAGGGTCATGGTCACGATGAAAACACTTTCAAAACCACCATCAGTCCTCTCACATGCACATACCACAGAGGGCCAAGGCAAGTGTTTGTTTCCTCCAAAAGGCAAGGGGCCTTGCCATCTGGATCAACTCCAAGGCTTGACAAGGGCAAGGAAAAGATGGAAAGGGTAAGCAGAAGGTAAAGGTGGAAGAAGAGGATCCTGAAGTAGAAAGGGAGTTTAAACTTATCCATATAGACAGTGATGAAGAAAATGAAACAAGAGTTTTAAACTCCCTCCTCTAAAACAATAATTCACAAATAGAAGACCTATAAGCTGAGTTGGAGAGTGCAAAGGATGCCATCCACTTCTATCAAATGAAAAACAAGAAAATGAGTGCCCAGCAAGCCATCTATGAGGCTAGAGCACTCAAAGCCGGGAAAGAAGCCAAAGAACACAAGTCAAACTAGAAGAATACATGGGCCCATATGAAGAAAGTGAAGGTGAAGAGGAAAAACCTAGGAAGAGGCCAAAAACCATGGGACTAAGGAAAGCATTGGCAAAACAGAAGGAAGAGGAATCAACCCTAGTAGAGAAAATTTCCCTCACTGAACTCCTTGCTTTGGAAATTGAACATGATCAGGAGTCATGGCTTGAGAGGGAAAACATACACCAAGAGGCCAAGCTAAATAAGTAAAATGAAGGCTTAGAGCTGCAAAGAAAGATGACAAAGTATTATGCCAAGAAACAAAAGCTTGTTTATGCTAGACTGAAGGAAAACCTACTTGAAGTCCAAACCCTAAAGGAGGAAAAAGAGTATGACAACCTTGTATTTTTGGCTGAAGCTTCTTAAAAGTTGTCCAATACCCCTTAAGGAAGTTCTCCACCAATTTTGAGAGGATTTGGAGAAAATTTTGTTTTTTGAGATTTTTGAGCCTCATTAGCGTAGTGCCACTGGCGCTACGCTAACACATGGAACATCCTCAGAAGGATAACTTGACATTTGTGGTCTTTTCACACCTATTACATTATTCTTACCAAGTTTTAGATGATTTGGAACATGTTTGACCCCTCAAAAGGTCAAAACAACTCACTTTTTTCACCTTTCTGCCACTGTTTTGGGCTGGCACTGCGCAAATGATAGTCTTAGGATTTTTGAATTTTTTACTAGGCTAAAGGAGTTGGATCTAGAAAATAAAAGTATTTTTTGAAATTAGACTCATCCGGCTTTCCAACGAGCCATCACGGAGCCAAATCCAACATCGGGAAGGGTTCCAAAACTTAGTTGCAAAAGACCCTATTTTCTGTTGAAAGTGGTGCTGCGCAAATGGGCTGTTTATTGTGTTTTGGACCAAAAGTCAACAAAACACACTCATTTATTGAAAAATAATTTTTAAGTGTTTTTTTGAAGAAAATCACTCTAGTATTAGGTGCGAGAAATTATTTTACCATTTATTTCATGAGATATTTTGTGCCTTGGGCCTTGCATGGTCTCTTAGGCATAAATGACATTTATGAGTGATTTTGACGTTTTCCAACCCTATTTAGGGTTTTGTCCCTCCTTTGTTGAGTTAAATGGAGTATGAAGGCTTCATTGTAAATTTTGTCATTTTATGAGCTCTAAGAGCAATACATGGTTTTTATGAGCTTGGAGAAGAAATTGGTGTTGTGAAGTTGATGAATGGCTTGCTTGGATTGATGATGGAGAAGCTTGTTTGCAGAATTCCTTGGCTTGATTAATGGTGATGTATTCTTAATTTTTTTATGTTTTCTTGTTATCATGATGTTTCATCCTTCTTTGTTTCTATAGAACATAAAAGTATAGGTTGAGAAATGCTCGTTGAAGCCCTTAGTCCTCCTGTTTGCTATGGCCTTGATGTTTTCCTCTGCTGGGTGTGTTTGAAGAATTCTTAGCTGCTCTTCAAGCCTCCTTATGCTTGTTTGTTTCATCTATGGATTAATTTGCTAGTTTACAAATCTGATTCATGGTAAGCCCTACTTGTTTGAAACTATATAAACTCTATCTTGAAACCTTTCTTTGTAGTACTACTTGCTAGGTTAAGTGAAAGAGGTCTTGTTCTGATCTTGCGCTTTGTCCATGCTTATCAGTTTGCTTCAGAGTTCTCTATAGCTTGATCAACAGTGTTTAGGAGTTCCCTCTTTTATAGATTAAAGTTATTGTGTCATCTTATATGTTTTCTAATTCTAAAGGTGAATTTACTAAAGTTAGATAAGCTCTTATGCTTTCTATGTTTCACTGGAATGTTTATCTTGGATATTTAGTATGATCATTGATTAAATGGTTTTTCCTATCTCATGATTAGTATCTTTTTCTTATCATATTTAAGACCTTCTTATTTATGGGTAAATGACAAAGGATACTTCACTGCCCTTTGCCCTACCTTGTTTTTCCCAAACTTGATGTCCACCCCACTTCACACATTACCTTAAGGATCTATTAACCCTGCTAAATTGGCCCTACAACACACTGTGATTCATCATTGAGACACTCATGACCTTCTTTGACTCCATAGCCCAATGATTTAAAGACCTCTCACTCCACCTATTCTACTTGACCATCTTACCCAACCAAAACAATCAACAAACCCTACACTTAACAACTTGCCTAAAATCAACCATCAAAAGCAAACAAGAACACATCCTTTGCATCTAATAGAGAGATCCCTCTCTGAGTCCAGGAAGGCCAGGTCCTAGGACTCCAAAGACTGGTTCCATGTTACCCTGTCATTTGGTCTACCAATCTACCAAATCACGGGACCCTAACATTCTGGTGATCACAGTGGGACCCTGAGAAAATAACATCCTAAGCCCTCTTTAGAATCTTAGAAACACTCCTGTCAAGTAGTATATATTGATTTATTGCCACCTCATCGCCACCCTAACATTTCTGGTGATCATGGTGGGACCTTATGAGTTAGTGACAATCTAAGTATCCCTTAGGACTTTAGAAACCTTTGTCAAATCATAGAGAAGTCAATTGATAGCCAAGAGTAGACTCTGTTTTTTTCAAACATCTTAGCAAAATGATGATTCAGCTATAGGACACTCTTACAAACCTTAGGGATACAAAAAAAAAACTCAGAAAACCCCAAAACATCCCTAGATTGTTTTTCTGTCAGTTATTGGTGGTGGACCATAAACATTTATCCTTAAAAAGAACAAAAATATCCACCTGGCGACTCCACTAGCCTGCAATAGGCCTATTACTTCATTAGTACTCATATGACTCCCTGGGTTTGTGTCAAGCCAACCCTGAGAATTTTATGAGCCCAATTATATACTATGAGAGTTTACCAAGTACTGAGAGAGGTCAGCCTTCAGAAAATAGTCCTAAAACTTTCAGCCTCTCTGAATTTTAAGTTTTAAATCTGGCTTCACATAGGATCAGTACCGGATCTCATTCGGACCCAAACCCTCCCAACATAGTTGATGACCTAGAGGAAATTTGGTGGCAAACTTCTAGATCTGGAAACTTAACCACTGTTAGGACCATTCATAGAGAAAGCTCTGTACCTGAACATCTTACAGCTTTGCAAGATCCCCAGTTTGACTTGTACCATACAAAGAACCTTTTCAGAACCAAGTCACAAACTGATATTGACCAGACTAACCTTGAGCCCCTAGATTTGCAGCAGAGTTCTAGTAGAGAAGCTTCTCCTTCCACACCACCTCACTTTCAGCTTCTCCATCACTTTAAATCTTTCCATACTAAATCTATTCAGAATCAATTTGTTGGTCCAAGTACTTTCACCACACCCATCCATACCACCACCGTGAAAACCACTCCGATTCATCATACATATCCTTTCACTAACCCTCCTCTTGTAAACCCTCCATTAGCTCCCATCATGGCAGCTTGGTATGCCTCCTTGGCCTTACCTCAACCCCTAGTACCTTTGCCAAATGACTATCAGTCCAAGATCCCTCATTTCACAGGAGCTGAGTCCATCACTGCTAAACAACATGTAGATAGGATAAATGATGCCTTTGATTGCATGGAAATAGAAGAAGAAACCATTAAGATGAGGATCTTTGCACAAAGCTTAGGAGGAGAGGGCAAAAAATGGTTCAAAGAATTAACTCCTAGCACAATACATGATCTCCCTTCCCTCTACCAGACTTTCATAAACAAGTGGGAAATCAAGAAAAATCTCCTTCAAATCCTTTCCGAATATAACAAGCTTAAGAGGAATGTGGGGGAAAGTGTACCGGATTATTGCACCAGATTTAACAGTGTCTACAATGCTCTCCCACTTCACATTAAACCCCCTCATGGCCTAGCACTAGTGAAATTTCCTGAAGGTTTTGATCCAGACATGACATTCCAATTGAGAGAGAGAGACCCCGCAACTTTAGAAGAAATTCAGAATGCATCCATCAATGCAGAGGTAAACTTGATTGAAAAGAGAGCTAGGATGAGATCAGAAAAGAGAGTGACCTACGAAGATGGAACAATGCCCTCAAATTACTCATCTGATACCAAAATGGACAGCCTAATGAGAACCATGGAGAGAATTCTAGAAAGGATAAACTTGAATGAAAAGACAACTCCTAAGGAAAATCAAGCCAATTCCCCAAATAGAAATAGAAATCCAAACTTCAGAAGAGACCCTCCCCAAAACGGGTCAAGAGACAATGATCAAAGAATTAGGCCACCCTTCCAAGATAATTACATAGATGAAGAGGGAAGAGAGGCTAAAGAACCTGAGGAAAGCAATGTAAACCTGATAGGTTCTGATAATGAAGATGAAGTTTTTCTCACGCAAGAGGAACAAGGTCTCTTTTCTTTTGACCAAATTCAAACAAATTGTGATGATTCTGAAGATTACCAATTGGAACTTGAAAATGCCATCATGGAAGTCCATAGGCAGTATGACCTAGGAGAAAGAGAAACCAAGAAGCCTCCAAGAAAAACCAAATTGACACTATTGCTAGGAAAGCTCCATAAAATAGTCCCAAGAAGACAACAAAAACTGTCAACACTATGGCTAAGAAAACTGACCCAAACAAAGAAAAAATCAGTCAACAAAACAATGAACCAAGCTTCCCTAGTACCTCCACTAGTGGCCCTGAGAAGTCTATTTTTTGTAAAGTTCCAAATCATAATCAACAAATTAAAAATGTAGAAAGATTCATGGCTGATAAAACTGATGGAAATCTATCTAAAACACAAGTACCTTTCAACTTTGAAGGAGAGATTGCTAAAATAAAAATAACCATGCCTCTCACTGAACTAGTAACTCAAGGAGTGTATATATCCCAAGTGTTGAAGGTCTTGAATGTAGAAAATGATACTGACACTCTGAATTTAACTGATGACGGACCTGAATTGTTGTTAGGACCTAAGGTTGAGGGAAAGTATCAAGAAGGAGTTGATCCTCCTTTCTATATCAGCCTAAACATACATGACAAGATATTACACAATACTATGCTAGTCTCCAGAGCCTCACACAACCTCATGCCTAAAGTGGTAATGGAAAGATTAGGCCTAGAAATAACTAAACCTTACAAAGACTTGTACTCATTTGACTCGAGTAGAGTCAAGTGTTTGGGCCTAATCAAGGATCTTTGTGTCAATTTGGCATAGATACCTGCTAAGGGTCTTATCATGGACATAGTGGTGGCTGACATTCCCCCTAAGTATGGCATGCTTTTATCCAGATCTTGGGGAGCCAAAATTCAGGGAAACCTTCAACTAGATATGTCCTATGCTACTATCCTTGTTTTTAACCAGACAAGAATACTATACCAAGAGTCACACATGAAGTATATGGTGAGTAGCCTTGATAGGCCAAACAACACCCCTGTCTATTCCATTCATTCAGACTTAGATTCATTCATCTTGTTTAATGAAAACAACATTGGTGAACAAGTGAATGAAAATGACAAAGATCTAGGCCCAACAGAACAACCAAACATATCCTCAACTAAATAACATATCATCCAAAACTTTAGCATGATGGCAAGCATGAAATATAAACATTTTGGAACATAACCTTTGATGGCTCTTGTGGCAAGGTTGGGTCAGGGGCTGGTGTCTGGATACATAACATAAATGAAGGCCATTCTTACAAACTGGACTTCCAGTGCACTAATAACATTGCGGAGTATGAGACTCTCCTCCTTGGCTTACACTTGCTCAAAGACTTAGGAGCTAAGAAAATCTCTGTCCAAGGAGCTTCTGAGCTGATCATTAAACAAATCAGAGGTGAATATTCAGCAAAGAATCCAATATTGAGATAGTACAAAAATGCAGCCCTAGATCTCCTCAAAACCTTTGAGAAATATGAGTTGGTTTACATTCCTAGAGCCAAATATAGTCTTTCCAATGAGCTTGCCTTTGCTGCCAGCAATTTCCAAATACCAGTTGCAAGTGAACAATACACTGTGAAATTCAAACATTGGCCTACAGTACCTGACAACATTAATCATTGGCAAGTGTTTGAAGGTGTTGAACAAATTTATGATTTTCTGCAATCTAGGAATGAATTTAAATTAAAAAAATCAAGCTTAGGGCATGAGAAAGATGTTTTTGCTAAAGAAAAGGTCCAAGGAACAGAGCTGTCCCCTTTTGCTGATATAAATCTGCTTGCACATCCTTATGAGGTAGAAATGTTTGAAGATCTAGACCAAAAGGACCTTGAGGTTTTAGAGTGTAAAGATGATACATTACCAAGAGGCCTTGCACCATTATAAGAGCTATTCGACTTCAATGATGTAGCTAAAATGCTAAAAATAGAATCCATCGAGAATGATGTAGAGGAGTGTAACATTGGCAGCCTAAAGGAACCTAAAATGATAAAACTCTCCAAAAATCTTCCTCCTCACATAAAACAAAGATATATTGAGCTTTTTCAAGAGTTTAAATATGTGTTTGCATGGGGGTATGAAGATTTAAAATCATATGACACAAGAATTATCCAACATAAAATTCCTCTTAAGGAAAATCAAAAACCTTTCAAACAAAAATTGAGGAGAATAAACCCTTTTCTACTACATTTAGTTGAGAAAGAGATCAAAAAATGTATGATGTCAGGATCATAGTTTCCCTTCGATACTCAGAGTGGGTTTCCAACCTTATGTCAGTTAGGAAGAATACTGGGGAGATTAGGCTTTGCATTGGCTTTAGAAATTTGAACAAAGCCTCCCTAAAATATAACTACCCCTTGCCTAAGATGGATCACATACTTCAAAGGGTAGTTGGCTGTAAGAGAATCTCACTACTTGATGGCTTTTCCGGTTACAATCAAGTGCTGGTATTCCCAAGTGATCAACACAAAACTGCTTTCACCACCCCTTGGGGTACATTCATGTATGTTAAAATTCCATTTGGATTGATGAATGCGGGGGGAAATTTTCAAAGGTCTATGGATATAGCTTTTTCTAAAGACATAGGCTACTTCATAGTCATTTACCTTGATGAAATCACTGTTTACTCTAAGACTGATGAGGAGCACTTAATTCACTTGAGGAATTTTTTTGAAAAATGTAGAAAATATGGCCTTTCCTTGAATCCTAAGAAAACAATGTTTGGTCTCTAGGAAGGAAAAATCCTAGGCCACATCATCTCAGAAGAAGGAATCAAAATAGACCCCCAAAAGGATTGAAGGCATATTACAAATCAGCCATCCTAGAAACTTTAAAGAGTTACAATCTTTCATCGGGAAGATAAAATTTTTGAGGAGGTTCATCCCCAAACTTGTTGTACTGTTGAGGAATATTACAAACATGCTTAAAAAGGAGATAGGGGTTAGATGGACCTTAGAATCTAAACAATCTTTTGAACTAGTCAAACTAGCCCTCACTCAAACACCGTTTCTAATCAGTCCCGATTTTACCAAAGACTTCTACATTTTCTCTTTTTCATCTAAACATACCATTGTTGCCGTGTTACTGCAAAAGAACACGATGGGGCAAGAACAGCCCATAGCCTTCTTCAGCAAAGCCCTTAGAGATTCTCCTTTAAAATACAACATCATGGAGAAACAAGCCTTTGCCTTGATCAAGGCATTGGGAGACTTTAGAGTTTATATCTTACATTCTCATATCATTGCTTTTGTTCCACACTTAGTTGTCAAGGACATTTTAATTCAGGACTCTGATGGTAAAAGGGGAAAGTGGATTGCCATTATATTAGAATATGACTTAGAATTAGGCCCACTAAACTGGTCAAAGGACAAGGGCTTGCAAAACTCATGGCTGAGTCAAATTTCAAAGCCTTAGATATGAAAATGGTGGATGTTTTATAAGAACAAGAATAATGCAATACTCCCCATGTTGAATAAGCATTTCTGAATCATCTTGGTATGCTGATATTCTTTATGTGTTTTTCTATCTTAATACTCCTCCTACATTATCAAAGACAAAAGCTAGATTCCTAAAACAAAAAGCTTTGAAATTCTATATTTTAGATGGGATATTATATTGGAAGAAGCCTTTTGGTATACTGCTTAAATGCTTGCTTGAGGATGATGCAGGTAATATCATGCATGAACTACATGAGAGAGAGCGTGGAGGCCATCTTTACTAGAAAACCACAACCAAAAAAATCCTTAGAGCTGGCTTTTATTGGCCCACCCTTTTCTTGGACACCCAAAAACTAGTCATGACTTGCCATAAATGCCAAATTTTTGATGGCAAGAGAAATTTTTTATCTTTGCCTTTACATCCCATCACTATTGAAGCTGCTTTTCAACAATGGGGTTTAGACTTCATTGGAGAGATTCACCCCACCTCGTCTACACAACATAAGTGGATCCTCACTACCATTGATTAATTTACCAAGTGGATAGAAGCCATCCCCTTTAGAAATGCCATCGATTCAGTCATTATAAAATTTCTTGTGACAAACACCCTGTCTAGATTTGGTTTCCCTAGAAAAATCATCACAGATAATGCTGCTGACTTTTTATCCAAAAGGATGATTGATTTTTGTCATAAATATCACATCACACTAGGCAATTCCATAGCCTATTACCCTCAAGGTAATGGGCTAGCTGTGTCCTATAGCAAAAGATTTATCAATATCATAAAGAAGTTTCTAGAACAGAATCAAAAGGCATAGCATGGCAAGCTAATACATGCACTATGGGCTGATAGACTAACCACCAAGAAATCAATTGGTATGTCTCCCTATCAACTATTGTATGGCATGGATGTCATTTTTCCAACATCCTTGGGAGTTCTGATGGTAAGGTTTCTCCAAAGAGTGCAATAAGAAGAAAATGACATGCAAAGGAGGTTGAACCAAACCATTCATTTGCAGCAAATAAGGGAAGAAGTTTATAAAAATACTCAATCAATGAAAGAAAGCATAAAGAAAATCTTTGACATAAGAAATAAAGCCAAAAATTTCCACATTGGAGACATTGTACTCAAATGCGATTCCAGGAGGGAAGGCAAAGGTAAACATGTTAAATTTTAAAATTTGTGGAAAGGTCCTTACCTCATTCAGTCAGTTAGAGGTCATAATGCTTTCTTTTTACAAGGGATGAATGGAGAAGAACTTTTTGGAGGTCCTATAAATGGCAGGATGCTCAAGCAATATTTCTGTCAAGAGTCCTAATTTTAAAGCTTTTCATTCATTGTACATACACATTGCATGAGGGAAATAAAAAAAATACAAAAACATATAAAAAAATAGAAAAAGAGGGCAGATTTTAAAAGAGGTAAATCCCCATACCCAAAAAAGAGTAATACTGAAAGTGAACAACCTTAAATGCCACTGCTGGTTCAAAAAGAAGGTCTTGTTTCAGTCATCTAGCCTAATCATGGCTGAAACATGTTTTCAATTTATTGTTGATAAGTTATGTAAAATATAGATGGTCAAATTATTCAAACTTGACTTGTCAAAAAAAAAAAAAAAAAGATTAGGAAAGAAAGATATTGGTTCCACATGCTTAAAACAGAACCAAAGAGGAAAATAGGGATGCTTAGCACATGTTTGATCATAGCCCTCATATTTCCTAAAGGTCTTATTTTGTACAAAAATAACATTTTTGTGCAGCTTGTTCTTATGCCACAAAACCATGGTAAGTCAAATCGCCTAATCATGATTTAGACCATGTTTTCAATTTCATGTTTATAGATTAGTGAATGAATCTTGTCAAATAGTTTAATCTTGATAGCTGAGTAGCCTAGGTAGAGAATAAAAGAGTTCATTAGCATAATCTGAACTCTGGGAAGAAATAAGGTAGAAGTAGGTAGTTTGTTTTTCTTTCAAAAATAAGAAAATGTCAAGGGTTTGCTAGTCTAAATGCACACAAGAAAAAAAAATTGTTAAGAAAGTAGGTTGGGTAAGTAGAGATAAATTTGAGCTATTCATGTCTTTCAGATTATTGAGATCATAACGTCAAAGCAAGCATCAACAAGTAAAAAGATATAAAAATCTGCCAAATGGATGAGGCACTGGTCTCCATAAAACCAGAGATCTGAAAGTTCTAGACACCTCTTGAAAATGAGTTTCCCTCCCCGAGTGGAGCCACTATTAGTCATCAGTAATTTTTGCTTTTGTAGATGACTAAATTCTTATCTTAGATTTCTAGAAACAAAGTTCATGAACATTGTGAGTTATATAAATCTCACTACCTTCATCATCCTTAGGATAATTTTTTCACTAATTCATCGTCCCATCATGTCAAGCTCACCTCACCCATCCCAGAAAACCCATCATGGCCTCATGTCACTCATTTTGTCCATATTTTGTCACCTTTGGCCTTAATCCACTGTTTTTTTTTTAGCCTAAAAAACCCCTCCACTGCTACCTAGGGCCACTAGTCAATCATCTCTCTTATGTCTCCAGAAATGCCTCAAGCATTGATGGTCTCAAAATTATCTTTGTAGGCTCTTTAGATAAATCAAGAACCTTGGATTTTGGATCTTCATTACCTTAGTCTATCAAAAAACTCTGTTTTACACTTAATGACCTCAAAGACAAGTTTTTCATTCAAATAACAAGTCAAAAGAACCTTCCACTAGGTCACCTAGGGTTTCATAAGTCATAGGGTTGATTTGGTGTTCTCAAAGTCTCTATTTTCCTGTGTCAATAGGCTGCATTCAAAGGAGAAAAAGGTCAAGAAACTTGGTCCACGACTGATCAAAATCCATTCAAGAAAGGCCTCCTTGGCCAAAGCAGAAATTCTGCAAGGGACAACTACCCTTGTTCACATTTTTTCAAAAATGATCAAGTTGGCCATCAGCATAAAAACAGGTAAGGTAATGGGATGAAATCATCACAAGAAGACATCCACAACCAAGAGAAAGGCAACAGGATTGTGTTTAAAAAAAATTGGGGTTTTGTGACTAATTAGAAAAACAATGTTGTCGAAGCAAGAAGCCAGTACAAGAACCACAAGGACAGAAGTCACCTCAACTCCACCAAGTACACATTGAAGATTTTCAGAAACAATAAATGAATTTTTAAAGGTTATAGAGAACTTAGAAGACAACATTGTTTAATTTTTTCTAACAGCCCTAAAACCTAGGATCTTGGAAATATGGACATAACAGGT
This sequence comes from Pinus albicaulis, assembly GCA_034641835.2. NCBI lineage: Eukaryota > Viridiplantae > Streptophyta > Pinopsida > Pinales > Pinaceae > Pinus > Pinus albicaulis. The sequence continues at coordinate 1,479,939,694 of CM076581.1, forward strand.
CCAAGAAAGATGATAAGTCCTCCTTCATAACAACAGATGGCATCCAAAAGTTATCCAAGGTGTCCCTTAGGGCTTTTCAAAGGCAACATTGTTTCACCTGCACCAAAGAGAGAACTTGTAAAGGCCATCAGTATAAGAGGCTTAGTTTCCAAATACAATCATAGGTCTTCAAAATGATGAAGGGAAAGGAAAGCATGAGGTCAAGTATTAAAATGAGAAATCAAGTTGAAACATGAGTTTGCTATTCAGATAATGAGGTGTCAAAGTCCAAACAATGACAAGCAGACCAAAAACCCTATGTTGTGGCACCTGCAGAAATCAGAAGTGGCCAAGGGCAAACATGGTAAGCCTGATGCGCACCTCTCTGCCAAAACGACCTCACTGTTAGAAATATCAGTACAAGGTAAGGAACACCTGTTTCAGGTCACCTGCAACCAAGGAGGCCAAAGACGATAAAAACAATGTTCTCAATTTGTTAAAAGCATGCCAAAGACAGTTTCAACAGTGCCCAAAATTCCAAAATGAAAAGGGGTGAAAAAGACATCTACATCAGCTAGCCATCAACACAAAAGAAGAAGAAAATATGCCTTGAGGAAGTCTTCAAAAACCTGCAAAAGACATAAAGAGTGTTAATCAAGTGACAAAAATATTTAAAAACATAAGTAAAGTGGGTTTTGTAACTTTGATTTATTTTTTAAGGGGTATAAAGGGCCTCCTTAGCATTTTTTCATCTCATTCAGCACTTGGGGAAGAGAAGAAACTTCAGGGAGAAAAAATAGGGTTTTCGGGTTGTTTCTGGGCAGAGTGTTTTGGTGTTGTGAAAATCATCGGCGCTACGCAAATGCAGGACGACGCTACGCTAACTAACCCTTCGCCCGTTCAACATTGCATTGTGCTGCGCTAATAACCCCCGGTGCTACGCAAGTACCGGGCACTGTGCAAATGTAGGCTTGACTCACCCAGGATCGATGGAACACGACACAACTACCCAATGAATCTGCATTTCCCGGGCGTTACGCTAACAAGCCGCCCGACACCCCTGCACGATCGCCTGACACCTTTGCACGATTTCCCAGCGCTACGCAAACGCTCCACCCGACTCACCCAGGAGACTGGCAGATGGTGCACACGCCCAGTGCTGCGTTAACCATCATCCAAGCCTTGTCGGCTCTACGCAAATAGCCTAACCTGACAGCTCAGGCAGGGTGCTGCGCAAACGCAGAGGAACTTCAAAGGGCAGAATCTCTTTCCCTAACTCAATTTTTCATCTTCCATTCACCTCTAATACCTGTAGGAGTGCCAAAAAACTGGTAATTAACCTCCTTTAATCATCCTCACAGCAGTTTTCCATAAATTTAAGTATTTTTAGGTTTTAAAAGTTAAAACCCTAGGAGGTAAACCCTAGATCTTGCATACACATGAACCCTTGTGTTTGAAACCTCCTTAAAGCCAGTTTTTATGTCATGAATGGGTAAGTGAATTAAAGTGGTTGTCATGCACCTTTGAGAAGGTCCTCCTTAAGCTACAAAACCACTCAAAACCTAAGAGCCCTATCTTCCATATCACTCATTCTCCAAGGTTGAATCCATCATCATCTTTACCTTGTTTCATCAAGCCCTAGTTTGTAAACCAGCATCTCCTATCACCATGTCAGGAGCTAAGAACAATAGTGGTAGTGATAAAGGTCAAAAACCTTTGAGACCAAAACATAAGGGAGGAAAATTCAATAGATTGGAGCCTCAAAGCACTGTGGCCATCATCTCCTCTCCTAGGATCCTGTCATGCTTTTAGAATGCAAGATGCTTTCAGTTTTATGGGAAGGTCAAACAAGTCAAGAGCCATCCTGACCTTACAAGGCTCCTCATTCTCAATTTACACAACAAGCACTCAAGCCTTGCAGGAGTGGATTTTGAGATCTCAGCAGGTGCCATCTCTGAGGCTACATGTATCCCAGCTATGGGTGAAAAGTGGTTTAAAAAGGGAAAGTTGGACAAAGAAATTTTAGAGCCATTTATCAAACCAAGGTATAGAGGAGGCAACAAAACAATTTTCCCTTTCTCACACCTCAAACAAAAATATGCCTCCTTGATGTTGGTTATCATGAAGTACTTCACCTGTGAAGGGAGGTACTCCAGGCTCTATAACTATCATGTCAGACTCCTCATGCATTTCACAGGGGTTAAGGTGCTAAAATTGCCTTACTATATCTATAGGAGCATTGAGAAAATGTCTTCTGTTGCCCAGAGGAAGAATCCGACACAACAAATGCATAGATTGTTCCACCATTCCTTGATCAAGATGGTGGTACTACATTAGTTGGAGCAGCAGGGTATACCTTGGGATGTTTTCATAACCCATGAAGTCTTTGCAAACCCACAACCTCCTCATCAACCAAATGTACCTTCCTCATTTGCACAAGTATCCTCACAACAAGAAAACCTCCTTTCCTCTCCTTCTCTTGGTGCATCAGGTGAAGCAGGAAGTGGAAATGAAGAATCACATGAAGATTAGGTTGAAAGTGATGAAATTAGTGAGGCAGAAGCATAAATTAATGAGGAAGAGCAAGAGGGAAATGAAGAAGAAGATGAGGGAAATGAGCACAGTAGTGGTGAAGACAAAAACAATGACAATTTGGAGTAAGGAAGTGATGGTAATGATACCAATGATTCAGCCCAAAATGAATAAAGTGATGATGCAAATGAATAAAGTTATGAAAATGTTGGGAACCAAGAAGATTATGATGAGGAAGAGTCCATGGAAATAGATGATGAGGCAGAAACATAATTTGATGAAGGAGACAGTGACAAAGAAAATGAAACTGATAGGACAGTTAGTGAGGAAAAGGATAGCAAAGGAGAAATTCATGACAGTCATGACAGCTGTCATGATAGTCATGACACTAATCAGCCTCTTAGTGACAATGAGAATGACAACAGTGCAGAGGATGATGAAGAAATGGACCTTAATGTTGAACAAAGCCAGAATGAAGCAAGTGTAGGGGCTAATAATCCCAATGAAGACCAACGCTACAACACATAAGGCAACAATGAGGGTAATGATGATGATGGTGTTGAAGGTCAAGAAGGCAGTGATCAAATAGATCATGAGATAACTGATGAGGATCATAGTGAAAGTGAAGGAGCTGATGACAACACCAAGGGTCACAGTCACGATGAAAACACTTTCAAAACCACCATCACTCCTCTCACATGCACATACCACAGAGGGCCAAGGCAAGTGTTTGTTGCCTCCATAGGAAAGGGGCCTTTCCATCTTCATCAACTCCAAGGCTTGATAAGGGCAAGGGAAAGATGTAAAAGGGTAAGCAGTAGGTAAAGGTGGAAGAAGAGGATCTTGAAGTAGAAAGGGAGTTTGAACTTATCCATGTAGACAATGATGAAGAAAATGAAACAAGAATTTTAAACTCCCTCCTCAAAAACAAGAATGCACAAATAGACCTAGAAGCTGAGTTGGAGAGTGCAAAGGATGCCATTCACTTCTATTAAATTCAAAACAAGAAAATGAGTGCCCAGCAAGCCATCTATGAGGCTAGATCAATCAATGCCCGGAAAGAAGCCCAAAGAACACAAGTCAAACTAGAAGAATACATGGGCCGATATGAAGAAAGTGAAGGTGAAGAGGAACAACCTAGGAAGAGGCCAAAAACCATGGGACTAAGGAAAGCATTAGCAAAATAGAAGGAAGAGGAATCAGCCCTAGCAGAGGAAGTTTCCATCACTGAACTCCTTGTTATGGAAATTTAACATGATCAGGAGTCATGGCTTGAGAGGGAAAACATACACCTAGAGGCCAAGCTAAAGAAGGCAAATGAAGGCTTAGAGCTACAAAGAAAGATGACAAAGTATTATGCCAAGAAACACAAGCTTGTTTGTGCCACACTAAAGGAAACCTTACTTGAAGTCCAAAATATAAAGGAGGAAAAATATCATGACAGCCTTGGATTTTTGGCTTAAGCTTCTCAGTAGTTTTCCAAGACCCGTTAAAGAAGGTCTCCACCAATTTTGAGAGGATTTGGAGCAAATTTTGTTTTTTGAGATTTTTTAGCCTCATTAGTGCAGCGCCACTGGAAGTATGCTAACACATGGAGCATCCTAAGTAGGAGAACTTGACATTTTTTGGCTTCTCACACCTATTACATTATTCTCACCAAGGTTGAGTCTATTTGGAACAGGTTTGACCCCTTAAAAGGTCAAAAAACCTCACTTTTTCGCCTTTCTGCCACTATTTTGGGCCTGGTGCTGCGCAAATAACAGTCTTGGGATTTTTGACTTTTTGACTAGGCTACAAGAGCTTGATCTCAAAAATAAAAGTATTTTTGGAAAGTAGACTCATCAGGCTTTCCAACGAGCCATCACGGAGCCAGATCCAACATCGGGAAGGGGTCCAAAACTTAGTTGCAAAAGACCCTATTTTCTGCTGAAAGTGGCACTGTGCAAATGGACTGTTTAATGTGTTTTGGACCAAAAGTCAACAAAACACACTCATTTATTGCAAAATCATTTTTAAGTGTTTTTTTGAATCAAATCACTCTAGTATTAGGTGCAAGAAGTTATTTTAGCATTTATTTCATGAGATATTTTGTGCCTTGGGCCTTGCATGTTCTCTTAGGCATAAATGACATTTATGAGTGATTTTGACATTTTCCAACCCTATCTAGGGTTTTTTACCTCCTTTTCCAAGTTAAATAGAGCATGAGGGCTTCATTTTAAATGTTGGCATTTGATGAGCTTTGAGAGAAATACATGGTTTTTATGAGCTTGGAGAATAAATTGGTGTTGTGAAGTTGATGAATGGCTTGCTTGGATTGATGATGGAGAAGTTTGTTTGCAGGATTCCTTAGCTTTATTAATGGTGATGTATTCTTAATTTTTTTATGTTTTCTTGTTATTATGATGTTTCATCCTTCTTTGTTTCTATAGAACATAAAAGTATAGGTTGAGAAATGCTCGTTGAAGCACCTTAGTCCTCCTGTTTGCTATGGCCTTGATGGTTTCCTCTATTGGGTGTGTTTGAAGAATTATTAGCTGCTCTTCAAGCCTCCTTATGCTTGTTTGTTTCATCTACAGTTTACAAATCTGATTCATGGTAAGCCCTACTTGTTTGAAGCTATCTAAACTCTATCTTGAATCCTTTCTTTGTAGTACTGCTTACAAGGTTAAGTCAAAGAGGTCTTGTTCTGATCTTGCCGTTTTTCCATGCCTATCAATTTGCTTCAGAGTTCTCTATAGCTTGATCAACAATGTTTAGGAGTTCCCTCTTTGATTGATTAAAGTTATTGTGTCATCTTATATGTTTCACTGGAATGTTTATCTTGGATATTTATTTGTTTAAGTATTATCATTGAGTAAATGGTTTTCCCTATCTGATGATTAGTATCTTTTGCTTATCATATTTAAGACCTTCTTGTTCATGGGTAAATGACAAAGGATACTTCATTTCCTTTTTCCCTACCTTGTTTTTCCCAAACTTGATGTCCACCCCACTTCACACATTACCTTAAGGATCCATTAACCTTGCTAGATTGGCCCTGCAACACACTCTAGTTCAACATTAAGACACTCATGACCTTCTTTGACTCCACAGCCCACTGATTTAAAGACCTCCAACTCCACCTATTCTACTTGACCATCTTACCCAACCAAAACAATCAACAAACCCTACACTTAACAACTAGCCTAAAATCAACCATCAAAAGCAAACAAGAACACATCCTTTGGATGTAATAGAGAGATCCCTCTCTGAGTCCAGGAAGGCTAGGTCCTAGGACTCCAAAGACTAGTTCCATGTTACCATATCATTTGGTCTACCAATCTGCCAAATTATGGGACCCTAACATTTTGGCGATCATGGTTGATATTAGATATTGTCAATAAAGGTATTCAAATGAAAGTAAAGGTCAACTGAACTTACTGAAGTTAAGATGAATCCTTTCCCATAGAAAATTCTACTAATCATGAGGCTCAGTTAAAGGAGGAGTCTCGTCTTGCATAAATTCCATGGAGGAGGTAAAATATTCCATGAAATCGAACATTCTGAGCAAATTACAAGAAGATTTTGTTAAAAAAATGTCTACCCTCTAGATATCAGAATTAGAAATTCCATGGAGGAGGGAAAATATTCCATGAAATTGAACATTCTGAGAAAATTACAAGAATATTTAAAAAAAAAATGTCTACCCTCTAGATATCAGAATTAGGAATTCCATGGAGGGAAAATATTCCATGAAATCGAACATTCTGAGAAAATTACAAGAAGATTTTGTTACATCATCTTCATTTTCACACAATCCATAATGTCAATTTCCCTATAATATTTAAATTTCTATCTTAATGGGGAAATAAATCTCTATCTTAATGGTGAAATAAATTGTTTACTGCTCCTAACAATATTTTAAAACAAAATGTATAACATAAAAAATAGACCCACTTCTAAAGCTTCATTTAGGAATGTATAACATAAAAAAACATATCCACTTCTGAAGCATCATGTAGGCTTACAAAATGTGGCCAGTGTAAATCCACTTTAACTTTGGATCCACCAAACCTCAAAAGGGTTGAAATTTATTTTCACTCAGTGAAAATAGGTTTGCGTCACAAGCTATTTGATATCTGATATCTCTCTCTTTGTTTGGTAGATCCTAAATTAAGATGGATCTAGGTTGGTTTAATTTTACCCTTTAAATATGTTATGTTCCACATGAATACCATGGGTTCTCATACCATGTGTCAATACCATGAAATTATTTTTATTTTAATGTTATTTTTTTATTATTTTTATTTTATTTTGATAACGTAAAATTATTTTCACATAGTGTGATTTTTAAATTTACCTAGATCCATCTTAAATCCAGAGATTTACTTTTTTTACCCTCTCCGTTAAAATAAGGTGGGCTAATCTCGAGACCTAATTTTTTTATAAAATAAATTTGGGGCGATTTGAAATATAAATTTACTTTTTTTACGCTCTCCCTTAAAATAAGGTGGGCTAACCTCTAGACGTAATTTTTTTATAAAATAAATTTGGGGTGATTTGAAATAATATACTATGATACAAAAAATTTTCCCAATAAAAATTTAAAACCCTTTAATTTCGCCCATGGGCTAAAATTTGCCCCTAAAATTTTCTATGGTTATGATGAACCAAGATGGGTGCACTTGGTAGCTTTTCCTTCAATGTGTTGAGGGCGTTAGTAAATTCGTCACTCCACATAAATTGCTTTGAGTTCTGCAACAGTTTTTATAATGGTACTGTAATCTTTGCATAGTTGTGGACGAATCTTCTATAGTACCTTGTATGTCCGAGTAGTGACCTCAACTGTTTTACAGTTTCTGGTGCTTTTGTATTAACAATGACCGCTACTTTTGTTGTATCCACACAAACACCCTGCTTACAAACAACATGTGCCAGAAGTGTCCTAAAAGGTACTGAAAATATGCATTTCTTAAGGTTGAGGGAGATTTAGAGTTGTTTGCATCTGTCAAAAATTATTATGAGTAAAGTTTCATGTTTCTTCAGTAAGCTGTAAATTGTCCAATTATCCATGTATACCTCTACGAACTTATGGATATAGTCCCTAAACGCTGCTATCACTATTCGTGAAAATACTGTTGGCGCATTCTTTAGTCCAAAGGGCATGACATGGTATGAAAACGATCCCCATTCGGTTGTGAAAGTGGTCTTTATTTTGTCTTCTTCTGCTATTCTCACTTGATGATATCCTGAGCATCCATATGTCAATGAATAGACTTCATTTATTGCCACATTATCGAGAACCTCATCGCTAAATGGAATAAGAAATGGATCATGAATGCATGCATTGTTGAGACTTATATAATCCACACATACTCTAATCTTGATTTCTCCTTTTTTCTTTGTATTACAATTGGACTGACCCACTCTGCTTCCTCAACTGGAAAAATCAGGCCTGCTTTTAGCATTTTATCTATCTTTGCTTTAATTTTTTCCTTTACTCTTGGATTTAGGTGGTAAGGCCCATGTTTTACTGGTCTTACTTTTGGTTTTAAGACTATGCACATTTCCCCCATGTTCCCTTCAATCCCCTTGAGCTCTGCTACTGAATATGGGAATAAATCTTCATATTCCTGTAATAGGTCAAATATTTCCTTGGTTGTTTCTGTATCCCAGTAATATCCGATAGACGCGATTTTGGGTTTCTTCGTGATTCCAATGTTTAGCTTCTTAGTCTTCAAGGGTAACAGGTGTAGTCCTTCTATGGTTGGTTCCTCCTGTATATCCCGCTCCCCCTCTTTCTCTTCAAAGTATAAGCGTCGGAGATTCTCTAAGTCATCATCATCCATCTCACGATCTATCTATTTGCATGCTATTGATTTTTTTATTTTCTGTTCTAAGAGCGGTAATTCTTCATCTTCCTGAATCTATGGAAAAAATAGTACTCTTCTGATGGCTTGGAGTGCATTCATAACTGGTTATGTTTCTCCCTTGAAAGAAAAACATTGCATAAACCTTTCTGCAACTACTCGCCGGTGCCAGTTCCTCTCTTCTTTTCCTTTGTCAAATACCAAGCCTATGGAATTGTGTCCAGTGAATGTATGAAATTGTGCATCCACAGAGATTCTGGATACCCTGCTTTCTTCCAGTTAAAATCACAATTCCGTAAAGGTTCTATGGGGTTAGAATCCACTTGGTACTTTTTGATGAATTATGGTCCTGAAGCTTCTTGGAATCTAGCTCTTAATGCTATTGCAACATCTTCCCATTGCGGAAGAGAATTGCGATGGTTGACTCACCATCTTGCCGACGTGGATTGTAGTGATACATCCATAAGAGGGACTCTATGTTCTATTGGTACCTTTTCTTCTACTTTTGCAATAAATGTATTTACAACATGGATATTTGATAGAGTCGGATATATGCTTACCTTGGTTCCAATCTGGTTGACTCCCCGAATGTTAGTACATCTTCTAGTGTTGGTTTCATATCCTCCTTGTTGCCAATAATCCCAAGCTATTTCTGAGCCCAAATCTGAACTATGAACACTTCTCCAACTTACGGTCCCTCCTGTTGTTGGATTGATATAATCCTCTCTCTTCCCTGCCGTCATCTGGTAAAGTTGATTGAGAAGTTGAGCATCCTCTCTATTGTCAACAATCTTTGTATATCAGGGTCCTTGATATGGATGAAGTGGCTGAATTATCCTTACTTCCCTATCTTCAAATATCATCAATTATTTTTTTAAATCATTCACTGCATAATTCTCGAAGGCCCAATCTATCCCCAGTAAATCAGGATAGGGATCATTGTCCCCCATGATGTCTATCACCTCAAAATATGTAGATGTTTTCACTCTCGCGACATCAACCTCGACCTCTTCTAGCCTTCCTATGGGTACAATACAGTACTGATTTTCCATTCGGAGCTGTATTGGTGAGTATGTCAACTTTGGCCTCCCTAGTGCTTCCCATGTCTTTCTAGGTAGAATGTTGACATTTGATCCTAGATCGAGCATTGTATCCTTAATTTGAAATCCCGCGACTTGAGTATTCACACATAATTCCTTTCCAGTTCTTCTCTTGTTTCTTTTTATCCTTCTTATGTATTTTTCTATAGAATTTTTTGACTCTCCCGGTTCTGCATTTCTTGCACCACCAACTCTAGATTTTGCTTTAGTTGTTCCAGCATTGGTGCACTGGTTACAAATTTTAGGAATAGTTAGAACCATTCCTCAATCAATGTACTTGTATGAGTCTCCTCTTTTTCGAAGGTCGGAAATGGAAGCTCAATACCTCTACTCCCCCCTATCTGGGAAAATGTTTCCACTACCTCCTTAAAATATTGCTTCTATCTATTTGGTTTGAAAGCATTCTTTGGAGATGCGGGCTTGATCAGCTTCACTGAGTCCATACTCTATGCATTCTCCCCTATTTTCTTCCCTCCTCGGAGTATTATGGCTACGCTTTTCATAGGCTGAGCTTCTACTATTCTCGGTTCTGGATTTACCAAATTAGCTCTTCTTTGTATGGCTCTTTCCTCCCATCTCTTAATCAATTTTGGACAGTATTTAGTTGTGTGTGTATTAACTATGGACTGAGAGCACCATGGTGTTCTGGGTAGCGGACAATACCTTGCTATGTGTCCTTATTGATCACAATTATAACACCTTACTGGTCCTCTTCCTCTAGTTTTTCCACCTCTCATTCCTCCTCCTCGGCCCCTTGGAGTTTCATTCACGCTATAACATGGTCTGTCCAGTCATTCTTCCAGTGCATCGAGGGCTCTACATTTCTCTATATTATGCGTTGTAGAAGCGCCAAATTGAAAATATATATTGTTTGGAACATTGGAATATTTTTAAAAAATTGGACATAGTCGTGGAGGATGACTAATGCCTTTGCATACTTCACAGTAGTTTTTTGTAGTCTGAATCTATTGAGTGGGGAACCCTAGAAAGTGGGGTTGCGGTTGGTATTATACTTGAGTATTTATCTATGCAACTCCCCCAACTGGTGGATTCCCCTGTGTCCTTATTGCTGAAGTTCCTGCATTGTCCCCCCACAACCTCAGGCATTCTGTGGCCACATGTCCTTCCATTAGGCAATGGGTACACCACTTGTTGGGCCTTACAGGTCATATTGGTTGAATATATTTTAGCTTCTCCGTTAAACTAGCTATCTGATGTTGTAGCCCTAATATGAAAGGGTCTTGTACTGCTGCTCCTCCTTTGAACTCTTGCGAACACCCCACCATAACTTCTATTTTCATGGCTTGCTCAAGTGCATCTTGTAGGGTATCAATCTTCTGTTGTGTCAGTGGAATTCTTGTCAACATGAGGAGTGCTTTAAAAAACCAATATAATTGCTGATTTGGATTGACTGGGTAACTTAGCTTCCCAATTGCATCCGTAAACCTTATCATCATGTCCCAAGACATTTCTCCTTTCCACTGTTTGATTTCCCATAACTTAGACAATCCTTGCTGATCTGTCTGAGGTAATTTAAATTCTTTGACAAATTCTTTCTTCACATCATCTATTGTTGGGTTTGGATGAGCTTCTGAACATTTAATGAACCAGCGAAGAGCTCTATCTCTTAAAGTAGTCTAGAACTCAATCAACTTAACTACCTCTAGTGTCTGCCGAGCCCTCCATATCGCTTCACAAATATACCAGTGTTGCTCCACATCATCGTTGCCTCTCCTAGAGAATTCTAGGTATGGGGTGAATGATCCCACCATATTTCCTTGTATGGGTGGTACTAAAGTAAAAACTCTACTTCTTGGCTGAGAGATTTTACTACCAGCAATGTAGCTAGTAGATATTTGTACTGTAGACTTAACACTATTCAACTTGCTAAATTCTCGTAACTTAACAAAATTTTTATCAGGTGGATGATAGAGTACCAGGGGAAGGTTGGGACTAGAGCTACTTGAACTTTGGGGAATAATATTACCTTGCATTATGGGTGCCGGCCTCTCTCAGAATAGTTTCTCCATCGTAACATGAAGCTCCACATTGGATGTCTCCTCGGGGTGCGCATCCTCCACATTGGACTTTTCTCCCTTTTCTCTTCACGTTGGGCTCCTATACGCTTTCATAAATTCTTTAATGGTCCCTTCTATTACTTGGGATCCCATCTGACCTTCCCTTTTCTTTTTCATTTGTGGCGCCTTCTCCTTGTCCTGTCGATTACTCTCTTGCTTCTCAAACTCTTTCATCATCATTTCCCACCACTTCTCAACACTTTGCACCCTCTGATGTTCTCGTCACTCTCTCAATCTAATCGAGGTTCCAACATCCATATCCCTATTCCCCCTTCTTACTTAATTATAATATCTTTCCCTCAGCTCCTTCCCCTAGTACTGGAGGTTTAAGTCTCTATCTCAAAACTTTGAAATGATATCAAACCCTCGTCCACCATTAAATATTTGATACAAAACAATATTTCCTTCAACAGTTCTCCCCGTAATCCAGATCTGAGTATATATTCAGCTTTTGTAAAGGATTGGTAACACTCAGTTGCGAATACCACAATGTATCCTTCCAAGGTAGATTGTACCCAAAAATATACTGCTCGGGTCAAATCGACATCTAACCGATGGAGTGCTACTAGGTCTGTGTGCACCCACTTCTGACAGAATCTATGTGATCCCCCTGGGAGTCACTTGATTTGCAGTCTCCACAACCAATTATAAAGCTCCTCAGGAAACTTTCCCTAGAAAATTTCGTATAGGTCACTTGTAGGTTCAGAAAACAGGACCCAATCTTTGACAATCTTTTCGCTCTATTTTCGAAGCTCCACTTGTTGCGATATGAACTGGTATAAATGATTATACCACTAGCTTCGTAGTTCTCTCTCAGAGATCCATGATACCATGATATAACTCCTAAATGAATTTTCAGGTCCTGGCAACAGAATCATTTGTTGGCGAAAAATGAGGTCTCTTGGCAAGACCCAAGTTCAGGGTAGAGGCCAACAAGGTTTCCACAATAGTCTAGCACAACACCGACATTTTCACCCTACTCTAGAGAGTAGAGCATCTCACCCGAGGCGTGTCGTGACCTTAGTAAGATTAGAAGACAAATAAAACCATGAAGAGCTTCTAAGGAAACTTGGAAGCAACAAATATATCTCGCCTCTCTGTAGAAACTATTACTCATCAAAGCATGTTCATAATGTTGAATTAAAATTTAAATTGGGCATACATTCATAGTAAGCAAATGACTAACAATCAACTCATAACATTACACACAACAACAACTAGATTTCATTATCAATATCAGAACAAAATACATCTACTCCGCAGAGTCTATTATAGTTTGATTAAGTATAACAGAGTTCCCACAGAGCTTTCCTAAGGCTTTGCTCTCTCTATCAGCCTTCTGTTGCACTGACTAACTAACTCTCCTCTGCTGGTTGACTACCTATTTGTTCTTCTGCTAGTGTGACTCTCAGTCCTTCTTCTTTTCCTTCTCCGCTACTTTCTGCTTCTTCTTGATTACTGGGAGTTTTGTTGATTGTTATTGTCTCTCGTATCTTCCATTTGCACTGTTCTCCACAACTCCCGCACCACCTACCTTCCGGATTTCTGCAACCGTGACAGCTCCCTGTCTACCTTGATTGCATTCCACCACCTGTCCTCCAACCTCCTGCAACTCAAAACTATTTATTTTTCAAAAAAAAGGGCAAGGATGATTTTGTTGGAAGGTGTAAGACACCACTTTGTCTCAAGCCTTCATGGGAAAGCCACACCATATGATATGTTGAAGGCTTTGATGGATCTTTTCCAAAGAAACAATGACCATAGGAAATTGGTGCTAAAGGACAAACTCGGAAATATCAAGATGGAAAAGAAAGAAACTATTCTGGTATACTTAACAAAATTTGTCTAATGCAGGGATGAAATTGGGAGTGTAGGAGAAAGTGTTGTTGATGATGATTTGGTGAGTTTGGCTCTCTTGGGACTTCCTAAGAGTTGGCACAGTTATGAAGACTATGTCAACAGAGGTGAAAAACTGCTGGATTGGGAATGACCGTGGTTGGATCTAGTGCAGGAGGAGTTCAGGCAGAACACCAGATATGGCTCTTCATCAAAGCATGATGATGAAGAGGATTGTGCTTTGGCTGAGAAGGCGAATAAGGGGAATGGGAAGAAATTCCATTCTAAATATAAGGCCGGTGAAGATGGAAATGAGCACAACATGTCCAAAGTGAAGTGTTTTCATTGTGACGAGTATGGACATATTGCCACAAATTGTCCACATAAGAATAAGAACAAGATGGATGCTAGAGCTGCAACTGGTGAGGCTCTTGCCTCACAAATTGAGTTTGAATTCTCATTGATCACATGCATGGTGACAAGTACATTAGGATCGGGATGGTACTTGGATAGTGGTGCTTCCTTTCACATGACGAGAGATAAGAAACTTTTCAGTGACTTTGAGGAGAAATATCTCCAGATGCATATTGAGTTGGGCGACGATGGACGAGACAGTGTGACTGGAATTGGTACAATTACCTTTGATAGGGCTTCAGGTAAAATATTTCATTTAAAATATGTTATGCATGTTCCAGGTTTGAAGAAAAATTTAGTCTCAGTCCCAAAGTTAGAGGATAGAGGCTATGACGGTTTTCTTTAGTGAAGGAAAAGTTTTCTTGCGACACAAAGCAATAGGGCAACCCAAGAAGGTTTGGATTCGAGTTAAAAATATTTATAGACTTGATGTAGATGGGATTTCTACTGAGCTTCCTACTATTGGGAAGTGTGAGAAAGCCATGCAATTAACACTTGAGAGGGAGCAGGATATGCATGTAGGTAAGAGTGAACCTCGGGATGTGGAGTAGCCACAAGATGAGGATCATGGAGTGGTAGCAACCACTCATGCAAATAAATTTCATGCCATATGGGAAGAAGGATTGCATGCAAATATACCACCAGGTGAGAGGTGGGGCGACATGCATGGATAATCCTAAGAAGAAATTTCTGGGCAGGATTCATGGAGATGGTGTGGATCTCATGAATTGAACCTGGCTACGAGGAGCCCACAGTACAACAATATAAATATAATTTGGATTGATGTAGTCAAATGTCGGGAGGACATGAAATTATAGTGATAGTTTTAGATATTAGAGCACAGATCAGAGTTGACAACAAGTGCAGAGTGCATGGATGAAAAGGTCAACAATGTAGTGGTTCTTGAAGACATGTGCAGTTGGTATGAGCAGAAGTTAGAAGACTTTGATGACAGATGCATTATATTGATTCATTTTTTTGGAGGCTATTCAGTTTCAGAAGTGTTGCATACAAGAGTTGTAGGGCACATGCATGGAGTTGCATGGTGCATGCAAAGGTTGCAGGGCACATGCATGGAGTTGCATGTCGCATGCAAATAAATTCCTTTCTTGTTGAGAGGGAGTGTTGAAGGTTTCAATAAGAAATAGTGAAATTGGCATCCGGAAACAACATCCTTGATCCTAGCGAAAATTAAGCACCTACACTAGGTGGGGCTCACATAGGCTATTTTTAGGTGTATGTCTATTTTTAGAATGGATGAGAAAATTCTATTTATAGTGGAAGTCTATTTATAGATGTTGAGAAAATTATATTCATAGATGATGTTCTATTTTTAGATGTATGTGTGAAGTCTATTTATAGATGTATGTCGACTATTATTATTCCTTAATAATAGTTGGACAATAAATATTAATCTGCTCTCATGGAGCACTTGGAATCAATTAACTGAAGTGGAAAACCAGTTAGTTGGAGGAATTTCGAGTTCAAAGTTTGGTTGGTGGGACATGCAAGTGGACTTAGTTGTAACTGAGTGATTTGAGGTTGTAACAGAGTTGGATGTGTAGTTACGTGAGTTGTAAAGTAGTTTACCTTAGTTAAGTGAGTTAAACTCAGTTTTGCTAGTTGTAACTGAAGATACACTAATGAGAGATCAATGAATTAAATATTAAATTAATTCACATGGAGTTATCTCACATGCAACTAAACATTTAGTACTGTTGACTACATGCATGTCAGATCCAGTGGAGACCCGGTTGAGAT
The DNA here is from genome assembly GCA_034641835.2 of Pinus albicaulis. NCBI lineage: Eukaryota > Viridiplantae > Streptophyta > Pinopsida > Pinales > Pinaceae > Pinus > Pinus albicaulis. The sequence continues at coordinate 1,479,955,243 of CM076581.1, forward strand.
GTAGGTGAAAGGGATAGTTGACTATCAATTGTACTATATTGGATTGCACTCTTGCAAGACAAATACACATTGGATATGATCATGAGGATTGTGCTGTCAAGGAGGGAATGATTGCATTGATTTGGTATTTGTAATAAACTTGGATTGCGCAGTGGAGGTAGGTTTTCTGGAGGCAGTAAATTGTGCAAGCGATTTGCAAATTTCTGCAAGACAATGTGAGACAATTGTATATTGTACTGAGAGCTCTTGGAGAAGAGTTTTGTATGAGATTGTTTCATGATCCATGATATATACATAATATATGATAGTGGTATTTTTAGCTTTAAGCTTTCTAGGTAAACATCTGTGTTATGTGTGAATGATCTTTCTTCATGTTTTTGCAATTGGTGATCGTGTTTTAAATTCCCACAAAGAGTTTTGTAGAAGAGATTCTGTATTTAACAGTGGCATATAATTTTCAGATTAGGAGAATCCAGGAAATACATATTTTGTATTAAAATTTCTACAAAATTTGTCCCCTCAACACTCCCTCTATACCATTTCTCCTTGATGCAAGTCCCAGTCATTATCCATAACAATATGGAGATCATACTAAGGGATTTTATGGCATCATGGCAAGCAAGAAAAAAGGAAGTTCATTTTGGTTAAATGGAGACATGTCACTGATGTGTACGAAAATGGAGGCATTGCCAAACACATTCCACAATTACTGAACCAGGCCTTCGGAGGGAAAATTGTTTGGAGGGTTATAACGGGAAAATCGTCATGGTGGAAACAATTTCTGGAGTGAAAATACCTTTCAGGCCCTAGACAACACTTACTGGATCAAACCATTCCCAACGGAACATGTTCCCGAATGTGGTCTCTCTGTAAGAAATCTCTAGCCTTCCGGCATGATCACATCTCTAAAGTTCCACATGGGGGCCTCATCATCAACCTATGGAACACTAAGATCATGGGGAAGCCACCCCTATAAAATGATTTGGGACTCCATCGCATCCAACATCACCTCCAAGGGCTTGACTTCAACACTCTAAATCAAATCTCCAGTTGGAACAAAGCCATCGTCTTTGGGAAGGTTAGTTTCTCCATAACCTTCCTTCACATCTCTACAATGACAAAAAAATCTCATGAGAGTGCTCAATGGAGCTTCCCCCATGGTAATGGGAGAAGAAGATGGTTTCAGATGGGATCCCACTAGGTCCTCCTACTCCATCAAAGCTAGATACAAGATCCTCCTTGGAGACCTCTCATCATCACCTCTGTGGATTGTCTGGAAGTAGGTATGGAAATCAGAATCTCTCCCCAAAATTAAAATTTTCACTTGGACCTTATTAAAATGGAATATTGTGACGACAGACAACTTGCAAAATAAAGGCATCCAGGGGGCCTCCAGATGTCCCCTATGTAATGCTTCAGAGGAATATATACAACACTTCTTTGTTGCCTGGCCCTTTTCTCAAAATTCCTGGAATCATCTCACCCCTCCCCTTCACATGGAGGTTGAAGAAAATACCTATGTTTCAGACTCCATAGCTATGTGGAAAAAGAAACATCCCTGCACCAATAAAAAAAAGCATAATCAAAATAATCTGGGAGACTTTGCTTTATGTTCTCCTTTGGAATATATGGCTTATGAGAAACAAAGTGATATTCTGAGAGAAAAAACCTTGAGTGAGAAAGGTTCAGAGAAAAACCTGGAGCCTAATTGTTGAAGCTATCCTTGCAAAGAACAATAGCTATTTTAATGTTAACGACATGCAAGTTGATGAAAGACAAATCTTCAGATGCATGCTCTACCACCTCCCTAATTATCAAAGGCCACCAGCAAGGCAACCAAATTATAATGAGTAGTGTAAAGTAAGGCTAAAAGAAAAAAAGTTCTTGGAATGGCTTGATGGAATCCATCAACCTAAAGCTCTTCTTTGATGGTGCTTCAAAGTCAAATCCTATAATAGCTGGAGAGAGGGGCATTATCATGGATGAATACGGTAATCACATTGCTTCCTATGAATGGGGCTTGGGCACTATGTCAAACAACAAGGAAAAAACTTATGCCCTGATGCTAGGAATAAAATTAATTAAGAAGCTCAAAAATAAAAAAATGTTCTAGTCTTTAGACACTCCTCCATTATCATTCGAATAATGTTGAACTCCTCAATGTCCCCAACGTTTATCTCAAAAAAATCATAATCAGAAATCACATCCTGGCCCAAAGCATTGGAGATTTAAATTTATATCACATTCTCATAAGGAATAACAAAAAATTTAACTCCCTAGCCAGCTCAGCTTTCTCCAATCCCCTTGGTCTTCTCTCTTCTCAAGGTACCTCTCAAATAACCCCAATCCCTTGAATATCCTATGACCTCTCTTGTCATGATGGCCTTCTTTAATATCTATGCCTTCTCGATTTTCTTCCCGACCCTCTCTCATGGCCATCCCCTCCCCCTCTCCTATATCGTGACTCTGGCCCCCTACCCTATCCTTATCCCCTCTTCCCTCCTCTCTCTCCCCTATTTATACCTCTCCTCGTCCCTATGCATCATTCACTCTATCTAGTCCTCCCTTTGGCGTTGTGACCCAACGTTCTTCCTTTCCTGCTCCTCTTTAGTGTTCTCTCCCTTTTGGTCTTGACACTATTTTATCCTCTATCTGCGTTGTGCTGGTATCAACCGAAAATGCCTTTTTTGGTCCCTTCTTGATTTTGCTGAATCCCAGATCCTCCTTTCCCCCTTCTCCTCCAGCTCAAAATACACATCAATATTTTCCTATTTCAGTCAACATGAAAATTGAGAACTGTATTCACTGCTCTGACATGCAAGCATAACTGGAGAAAATAAAGACTCAGATTAGGATCACTGAGGAGAAACATGTCTCGGACATGAACTTTCTCAACAACAGATCTTAATAACTCGCAGAACAGCTTAGAGGAGTCAAAAATCATTGCGTGCATATTGAAGAAGCTTTGGAAAGCCTTCACTACATGATGGAGAAAAGAACTGCACCAAGCACAAGCATCAACAATGCAGCCAACTCCAATTTTGATAACACCAGTGAATAACAAAACCAAAGGAGCTAAGCTCGCTCCTTTCCTCCTGCAGGGATAGGATCAACCCTTCTATTTTGTTTAATGTCTTTTAAATTCACTGTCATGTTGTGTCAGTTTTTTAGGATTTATAAAAATTCAGGTGTCAAATATAGTAATAGCTGTTTCTTTCTATAAGGTGGGGGTTTTGGTGTGATACCCCTCCTTTTCTGCACTCTTTGTAACCTGGATGTAATGGAGCTCCGACTTCCCTCTTTTTTTGGAAAATAAACAGCAACCGACTTTGTCAAAAAAAAAGTATAGAGTTAGTGTTTGGGTTCAAGAAAAATAATTGATTATTAATGATGGTTTGTTTTATTCTTGGACATAAATTTTAAAGGGATAATATTAAGTGCAAGTTGAAGATGATTTTAGTGAAATAAAGTTTTTAAAAATTTGATAATTTAAGGAGTTTGAACATTTTAATAATTTTGGCAGTAAATATAATAATAAAAGAATGGAAAAAAAAATAAAAATTGTAGAATATATAATATTTATTTTAGAAATTTTAATGAGGAAAATTGAGGTAATTTATATATATTTTTTATTTTTTTAATCAAATTGTATTAATTAATAGTGTTTTTATATGTTTTTAATTAGACCATAAATATTTTTGCATTTATTTTTATTTATCATGGTTTTCAAATTATGAAATGTCACTTTATGTGTAAGCTATATAATTTTAACTTGCTTTAGTTTATCTAATATATTTATAAAGAATATTACATCACCATACTATAGAAATCTAAAACTAGTTCAATCACTCTCAATTATTATGTACTTGAACACCAATTATGTTAATGAGAATAATTATGTAAATGTAATCACTTCACATGGTTTAGGCTCTTTGTATTTCCATAAATAATAGCTCTCATTGTTAGCAAACTTTGATAGAAAAATAGTGTAGGAATTGAAATGATATTATAGAAAGGAAACACATCTCCATAAATGATAAATTAATAAAATGAAATAAAATATAAAGGGTGTATAGATGCATAAATAAATAAACACACACAAAAAAAAATGATTATCAAACTGTCCAGATGTTCTTATGGAGTGAATGTTTCCTCCCATAACAAGGAATTGAATTGAAACTACAATAGAATAACTCGAACCAAATCACACACTACCAAAATAATAGAAAAATACAATTCTTATTAGAATAAGATCCCATGAAATAGGTATATTATGCGATGATAGAGTGACTTGCATGCTCAGAGTCATCTCCTTGGATTGGAGATGACACTCTATTTTGTAGACGAGCTTACTTGAAATAGAAATAACAAATATCTAAATATGGATCCACTTGATGATAGTATATTCTCAAATGGTTACAACAAATATATGAATATGGATCCACTTGAGAATATTCTCAAGTGGTTACAACAAATACCTAAGTATAAATCCACTTGAGGATAAAATATTTTAAAGTGGTTACAACAACTCATAAATAGTTTTAAAATCCATACTAATTCCCAACATATTCTTGAATTCCATTAATTTTCAAATTTGAAATAAGTTATGTGGGTTATAACTTGCTCAAAATATGTTTAAAAACCATTATTAATAACGGTTGGACACCTTGTATACATGACATACACATGAAATATATTTAAGTCTATAATAAAAAAAAATATGCACACATGGGCACACATAAATTTATCTTCCAATTATTAAAATGATGAAACATGTGCTTTATTATCTTCTCCAACTAGCTATATGATTGGTGGTGGTCAATTTTTTAGAAACCAGGACAATAGTAAGAGTTGGGGTTGGGGGGGGAGGGGGTGAATCAATATTATAGGAATTTTAAAACTTTATTTTACTTGTAAAAATTATTAGGAGGCCGTTAAATAATGCAACAATTATTTCATATCAGCATCACAAGGATCAATCATTAGAGGCATAAATGAAACACATAGATTCTTCAAACTTTCTTCAAATTACTTCACAAAGTTAATCTTCTACTTGTTGTTACAAAGTTCTTTGGCTACAACCAAAAGGAAGCTACTACTCCCTTATTTATCAGCTACACCTGAAAGGAGCTACAACCCCTATTTTACCAACGATTACTGAAAGGAGCTCCAACCCATAAAAGTTTACTAGCAACTACTGGAAGGAACTATAACCCCTGATCTATAAAATACCACTTGCTTGACCTCAATGATTCATCTTTCATACAATTTTCAAACTCAAATCATGAAGGCCACTTCCTTACACAAAAAATATATTTTTTCACTTCAAACACTCACCACACTCACTATATCACCATCTACATCAAACTATGATCACTAATCAACCCACCAACATTAACCAACACAAATAACACAATACACATACTCACAACCATTCTGAGAATTTGATTACGCTTTTAAAGAATTTTGGACTGATATTTTTAGTCATTTAAATTTTTTCATATTGTAATTTAACACTTGCATGAATCTTTATTTTTTACTTTGTCTTGCTTCAAACATGTTTTCTAAATGTGCTCATCAAGTCTTCAAACAATGCTTAGTTGTCTCTTTAAGAAAATATAATTTTAACTTCTAATTTTATTCATTATAGTAAGTTACATGATTTAGTAGAGGTTTTTCTAAATCTGGAAAATCGCCAAATTTAATAGTTATGTAAAATTCACCTTCAAAATTTCCATGTCGCTATATATTCTTCTAAATAATTCATGCCTGCTTTTTTATATTATTTTTAGTGATGTTGGTTTGGTGTATTTTCACCAAATATGACATATAATGCAAAATTTTAATGTGCTATTGACCCATTGATACATAAGTCTCAAATATAGCCCAAAATTCTTTAACCAAAACACAACGAAACATTACTTTTTTCGGGCCCCTTGCAATTTAATCCTTAAGGATAAACTCAACATTTCAAAAAATTATGCTCCCTTGGTCAAAATGCTTCAGGGAATCATGTCCTAATCCTAATCCTTAGCCCCTGACCATATTTTCCTAGCATAAATTTATAAACACATATTGGGTCTCCCTTCCAGAATTACATTTCATGTGGGATTTCCATTTCCACTTGTGCTTTTTTGATTAGTCCTCGACTGCCTCTTTGTTTTCCATTATGTCCCCTAGCTTTGTCATCCCAGAGCTTCCTCCTTTGTGCCATTTTATTTCCTTCTGTGGTGGCGCTTCTAAGTTGACATGTCTTGGCCATTTTATTATTGGTTGTGTGGCTCCAACTATAACTGCCCCACACATCCTAGGTGTCCTCACATTACACCATTTTTATTTCCTTCTAGAGTGGAACCTTGAGGATGATGTGTCTCAAGTTATTTCTTATCGGTTCTCATCTCTCCATCATATGTAACCATATATTAGCGCTTAGTCTTACCAAAAATACATTCTTTCTGCTCTTTCGAAACCTTCCAAGGCCATTAGTCTGGGATGATGTGTCCCAGTGGGAACCACCACTAAGCTCATGGACCAATCAATTGCTTTCCAGGGTGAGTGTTTTCACCATGTTGTCTTCCACCTCACCCTAGAGCTTAATCATCCCAGATGAATTTGCACGTGCTTCATATAATCCTTCTAGGGAAGACTTCGCAGAATGATGTGTTCTAGATGACATCATTCTTACATCAACATCTCCACATGGTTCCTCCTGAGTGGTGACATGTGTCACTCAGATTTGGCCCACTTGGTCACCTTAAAATGCCGAAAATGCATGCCACGTGTCCTATGTTCCATACATCCATATCACCTATTCTTATGTCATTGTGACATAATTATGCCATTTTTTCTTCCATGTTGTCTGTATAGGGAAATAAAAATATTCCACGTGTCATCCCATGCTATCAAGAGTATAGAGGTAGAAATGGTTCCAAAGTCTTTTATTTTCATCAAATTCTTCATTAAAAAATTTAAAGGTTAGGGACAATACTATTCATTGCGTCAATTGCCATGTTTCTTGACCCTACGTCATCTTGGGATCTCACTTATTCGTGCACCATTGGTTATTCCAGGTAAGGTATCCTAGCATGAGCTGTCCTGTGGGGACCTCCAACTATAGAGCTTCCGCCAATAGATTCTTGATGACTCCTCCTAGTCTTATGTCATCCCATGCCTCAATGTTCACGCACACCTTTGGTTCATCCAGGGAATCCCTCCTAGGGTGATGTGGCTATGGTACCTCCTCGCACTGAAAAAATTCACTAATCTTTGCCTTTTCCTCCTGCTGATGTCCTCATGGGCTTACATCATCCTAGAGGTTCTCTATTGCGCCCAACTTTGGACTATTTGGGGAAACTCTGATGGTATGAGATGTGTAGTGTGGGACCATCACTAGCCAATTAAATCTTCTTCAATTGTGGTGTTGTGAGCCCATGTCCTCCCAGCTCTCTGTTAGCGGTCTGCCAAAAGGCTCCATTGAGTTTTACAAGAATGACAAACTTCCACCAATTTGACAAGCTTCACCAAGTTAGTTCTGCAACCTTTGAATTTTGGTGAAATGGCCTTTGACTAGCAATAAATTTTGGTCTAGGAGGATTTTTTTAGACTTTAATATATTGTTGGAAACATATTTTTGAGTTCTATCCATATGAGTATGTCCCAAGTACTCTTGAGGTAGTCTATTGCACTAAAAGTGGCTTTTTCTTGCACCATACTTTGAGTTTATATTCTTTCTTATTGTAACCATCTCTGCCTTTGCAATCATCTTCTTCACCTTTTCCATCAATAAAAACAAATTCTAGCATTATACCCCTTTTCCATTGATGGAAACACCATAATAAAAAAAAACAACACCACATAACACGCATAAAAAAAACATGAAAGAAAGTGTACTTCTTACTTATCTTCTTCTCCTCTTGTGGATGTTGTAACCCCTATGATGAACTTCTCCTTATTTGGTGTACCTATCACTTTTTTTTTGTTTATTAACTTCTCCTTTTTTGTACTTATCTCCCTTTGACATCAATTCCCCCTTGCAACCTTGCTCCCCCTTTCAACAAGATTCCCATATCTTGTTTATCTTGTGGACCTGGAAACTTTCTTTTGATATGGTGAGTGTTGTGCTAGCTACCTTTCTTCACTTAGAGGAAGATCTAGTGGAGGGAGGAAAGAGGAACTAATCCCAATATTTCCCTTAAATACTCAAATTGATCTCTTGGGAGAGGTTAAGATAATATAACAACTTCCTGCTCTTTGGTAGGTACATACTTCATCTTGACAATCTGAGTTGTAAATTTCTCTCTTAAGAAATAATAGTTGATTGGAATATGTTTTGTATTTCAATGAAAAAAAAGGCTCTTGTACATGTTTATGGCATTTTTATTATCACAAATAATAGGAATGTGTTGATCATATAATACTTGTACATCTTATAGAGTCTTGTTCATCCATAAGAGTTTAGTGTAACAAGAAGTTGCTACTATATATTTTGCTTTGGTAGTAGAGAGAGAAATTGATATTTTCTTCTTTCTCAACCATGAAACTAGACATTCGCCAAGAAAGAAAGCACCACCATTAGTGCTCTTTCGATCATCTATATCACCTGCCCAATCAACATCAGTATAGACATTTAGTGAAAAATATTTTTCTCGGGGATACCTAATTCCATAGTCCATCATGGCTCTTAAATATTTGAGAATTCTTTTGGCTTCAAGTAGATGAATCTGTCTAGGGCTTGCTTGAAATATGCCAACAATACCAATTTCATGCATGATGTCTGGTCTTGAGGTTGTTAAATATTAGAGGCTACCAATAATCTATATGTATAAAGTCTGGTCCACCTCTAGTGATTCATTAGAATTTCTAAGATTGCAACCTGTAACCATTGGTGTGCTCACCAATGAGTATTCCTCCATGCCAAATTTCTTCAAAAATTCCTTGAGATAATTTCTTTGTGAGATAAAGGTTCCTTTGGAATAATTTTAAATGTGTAAACCAAGGAAATATGAAATTTCTCCAAGCATAGACATCTCAAATTCGACCTTCATATCAACAACAAAGTAACATGTTAGTTGATCTGGATCACTAGAAGAAATAATATCATCAACATAGACAACCACCAATATTGATTTTGCATTAAAATTTTTCACATACAAATTACTATGAACTGCACTTGTTTTAAAACCACACTTGAGTAAGTAACTGTCCAACTTGGAATACCAAGCCCTTGGGGATTGGCTGAGACCATACAAGGCCTTTTTCAATTTGCAAATATAATGAGGTTGGTATGGCAACTAAAAAACATATGGATTCTCAATGTATACTTCTTCTTGGAATTCACCATTCAATAAAGAAAATTTGACATCCATTTGCTATATTTTGAATTTCTTGAAGCAAGAAAATTTCCAAAAAATTCTAATCGCCTGTAATCGAGAAATAGGAGCAAAGGTTTCATCAAAGTCCAAACCTTCAATTTTTTGCATAGCCTTTGCACACTAATCTTGCCTTGTTTATTACCACTTCACCACAATCATGTAATTTTTTTCTGAAGACCCAGTTTGTACCAATAACATTCTTGTTTGTTGGTCTAGGAGCAAGCTCCCAAGTCTAATTTTTCTTGATCTGATCAAGCTCTTCATGCACATATTTTTAACCAATTTTCATCCTGGTTGACTTGCACTACTTCCTTTGGTTCCATTATTGATAACAAGGATACACATCCTTGAGTAGGGGGATTTAATAGTTTTCTTCTTGTATATACACTTGTATTTAAATCACCCTCAATTTGGTCAGTTGGGTGGTGTTTTTTCACATACCTTCAGAGATCCTTGGATTTAGGGCTCAAATATTATTCATTTTCTTTGTCTGAAAGTGGGTCATCAAACTTCTCATAAATGTTGATTGGATCATTGGAATTGATATTTCACTGGTTTATTGTCTTCAACATCAATATGTTCATCAATTTTAACATCAATACAATCAACTATCCACTTTTTATTGTTGTTATAGCATCTATAGCCCTTACTATTCAGAGAGTATCCAAGAAAAATATCTTTACTAATACTCTGAAATGATTGAATATAGTAGGTATGCCATACCAAAGCTCATATGGAGTCTTATTACTATTTGGCATGAAGGATGTTTTGTTGGGAATTGTCACTGCCGTGTGAATGGATTCATTCCAAAAAAAATATTGAGCATTTCTTTCTCCCATCATAGCTCTATCTATCTGTTGAACCAATATATTAGCTTTCTCTTTTAAACCATTATTGTATGGAGTTTATGCTATTGTAAAATTCCTTTTTATGCCATGTTTTTTCCAAAAATAATCAAACTATTTTGAAGTAAATTCACCTCCATTATTAGACCTTATGCTCTTAGTTTTACAACCCATCTCATTTTTAGCCATGTATTTAAAATATATACACTTCTCAAAGGCCTATGTTTTTTCTCTTAAAAACGAAACCGACATCATTATGCTGGAATCATCAATGATAAGCATGAAATATAATTTACCTGTCGTTTTTTGTGTTCTTGAAGGGCTACATGAGTCCATATATAGTAATTGTTAATGGCTTGTTTGATGATTTATCCTTGGGCTTGAATGGTTGTTAGTGTGAATTCTAATCGCAAGCGTAAAAAAAAAACTCACTTTAGCTATGCATAACAAACAACCCTAACATTAAAGATGGGTGTGAATTTATTTAGATTTGTAGTTAGTTGACCAAGAAAAATGCTACAAAATCCAGATCTATGTAGTTAAATAAATTAAACAACAAATAAAAGCAAGAGTTTCTCCATGCATCCAATTGACAAGACAAGAATATTTTTAAAGAATTTTGTATTTATGAAACCTAGGAAGAGAACATAGAATGATGTTACCAGTCCCCCTCAATGGGATGGGTTCTTGTATATCCTCAGCACTTCAGATCTAAGATCTCTCTCTCTTGATGGTGTAGAAAACCCAGACAAAAATGGAACTCAAAGGGAGCTCACAAGAAAAATGGTAGCAAAATATGACAATGATGGAGGATCAAAGTCATACCAAAAGTATAGATCCAGAGTGATCTTTCGGAAACAAAAGGTAGTGAATGAATGGAAAAACCCTTCTATTTATAACAAAATATTGAGTTAGTCTAGATATTGGTGCATAATTAAAATATTATTAACCAAATCTAGATCCAACTTTTATGGAATATTTTATTATTTTTGTTGGAGGGAAAAAGAATTTGAATTTGGTCAAATCCCTTTATTTATAAATAATAAATAAATAAATGATTTATTTATTATTTTAAGAACACGGTTGAGTAATAATTAAATAAATAGTGATTTATTCAATTATTTATAAAATTTTTAGTTAAGTTTAACAAGGAATATTATTTAAATAATTATTCCTAGAAAATAATAACATAAATAATCATTTATCTAATTAATTTTCCAGTTTTGGGTTAAATATGACTAGGAATATTAATTAAACTATTGTTTAATTAATTATCCCTTGAGGAAAATCAAACAAATAGGGATTTATTCAATATCTCCTCATGGGGTTTCCTATTTAGACCCTAAATAACTTAATAAATTATGGATTACTAAGTTATTTTTCATAGTGAGAGAAATTTTACTTAGGGTAGAATTGGTCTTACATGGTGTACTTTGGTCCATCTAATAGTAACAGGGTAGATGACCAAAAATTGGTGTAATAGATTTCCCCCTAGCGTGTGAGCGTTAGGAGCTAATCGTATGACCGAAGTACGTTGTAAGAACTCAATCACTAGACACTGAAGGGGGAGTCAGAGAGAGAGAAATATAAGGTAGACTAAAGCGCTAGAGGACAAGACCATGAGGAGGCGAGACTTACAGGTGTGACAAGTCTCTTTTATGAGTGAGTACATGTTATACATGAGGTGGGGGAGGCATACATATGCCCATCGAGATAACAAAGTACAAAAAATAATGCGTCCAGTAAACAAGGGACCGAACTATGTAGTACATGCTGGCATAAACATGGGCCAGATAAAGACATGATAATGGATCCCACATACGTATTATTCCTGGGACAACAACCAGGAATTATATAATAATATCCGAGTACATGAGATATAAGTACAACCAAAGAGGCCCTGTAGAACAGGAAAGGGCTCTGAAAATATGAATGTTACATGCAAACTAAAGACGCACTGCAAGCGGCTGAGGCCAAAATCATCAAATATATGGAGCTACATAAAAGGCTGTAATAGAGAGGTCATTCGGGCATGTGGGGGGCTACCTGAAGGGCCACCCCCTCATGAGGTCTGAAACATCTCACACACACCCTAGAATCACTGGTACAATCTGTTGCATCACTGAACCATCAAGTATCCAGATATTTATCATGCCATAAGGAGATGGAGCTAAGAAACAATCAAGTCAAAGGGAAATAAAGAGTCCCTTTGCCTGATCTGAGGCACTGAATAAGAGTAGAAGTTGGAACCAAGGTACACCGCCCTCTAGACTTGTCTTTTGGAATGAATAAGCTGATGTCGACAGAAGGAGGTCCGCCATAGGTGAGGCAATAAGGGATACTCAACTAAGGCACAAGAGATAATAGTAGAGCGATTGATAGAATGACACCAGGGATAATGGTGGAATGGGGGTACTGAGTAGCAGGCTAATGCCTTCCTTTGTTAGAGCATAAAGGGCATGGATGAACTGGCAGCTACTGACTCGACACCGGAGGGGATAGGGGATAGTATGACTAAAGGCCAAAATGTGCGACACGAGAGAGGAACAAAGAAACAAAGGATGGAGGACTGTAGTGGATACAACGGGACTCTTGATAGACTCCATGGATGCGATGATGACTCAACTCCGATGATATAAAAAAGGGCGACTCGATGATGTTTCCACACAAAACAATCCCGGTGGGGACCATAAAAACATGAGTACAAGATGGTTACTCACGACGAAAATCGACACGAGCATGGGAAAGTATGAAGGCAAAGTGGTGCCCCAAGTACAAGTGTTGCAAGTGAATAAAGTTGATTGTGAGGAGTGGTGAAGTGACCCTTCTTGGAAAAAATGTTTCCGAGTGAAGTATTAAATCTCAAAAAAAAATAAAGGATATCCATTTGAGAGCTCGGTGAGAGATTTCCAACGGTATTGACGGTTTGTCAAATTCAGCTACGGTTTGGCTGCAGCTGGCGAAAGAAAAATTTGGGGTTTCTCTTTTAATAAGGAATTTCCCTCCAAATTCATTCATTTCCAAGTGTAGCTGTTGTGAATGTAGAGAGGAGAAAAGGCCCTAAAACTTGCAGCGAACGTAGCAGACAAACCGATTGTTGGAATCAAGATTCATCAATTGCAGGTAAGATTCCTAACCCTACTTTTTCAATTCAGTGGATTAAAATTTCAGTTTAGGCACCCAAAGCTCATGAACAGGCTAGGTTGCACTTTTTTGGGTCTGTTCAACGACCTAGGTAGCAGGTACTGGGCAGAAAAATGAAACCTGTCCCAGGAAATGACCGGAAAAGTGTGACCTATTAGAGAAAGGGGGTTTCAGTGATATTTTTGGCTGAGAGCTGGGATTTTTATGGTTTAGGGGCATAGGTGCCCCTAAGCATGTTATGGTCATGCCAAAATGTATTTAGAAAATGGGAATCTAAACACATTTTTATGATGTGGTGCACCATTTGTTTTCGTTATGGTTATGCAGTTCGAGAAAGGGAATGGAGGATTACCAATCTCTTTTGGTACTGCATATATGAAGAAAATGGACTAAGTTTCTGCGTTGGCATACATGGTGTCACTATCCCAAAGAGTGGATTTAGAGATAATGAATTGGTGCTCTACTAGAAAACCCACAAGTTGGTTAACAACAATGTCTAGGGGACTGGGTTGTTGATGTAAGAGGAAGGAATGATGAGGGGGATCATCCCTAGAGTGACCTAAAGTGATATGGGACTCTAGAGGTTCTTCTGAATGGAGAAGAATGATGGTGTTGGGGTCACAGAGGTGGCTTATTATAGGAAACCCTAGTACTCTTCATTTAATTATTAACCCAAGGTAAGTATTCTTATTTCAAGAGTGTCGGCACAATATATGCAAGTGAGATCGATTGATAGATACTCTATGTTGAGAAAGGATTATCTAGCCTCCTAAATTCAATCAACTTAATGAGGAATGATTTGGTAGGTTATAGCTGGTTATTCTATCAAGCCTATGATTGAACAACAGGATGGTGGTTTGAGCAGCAACTTAATAAATTGAACAACAATCTAAACGAATTGAACAAAAATCATAAACAGATTGAACAACAATCATAAATGAATTGAACATCAATCTTAAATGAAGCAACCCAAATGAACTGAACAGAACCTTAAATGAATTGAATGACAGTCTAAGAAAAGTAACCTAAATGCATTGTACAACACTCACTTATATAATTTTGCAATGGAATTCTCTTAATAAACTAACTTAGTGGCATTAATCAACAATTGGAAACTTTACTGTGCTGACAGAACAATGTAATCCACAAAGATAAGTAGCATCGAGAAATAACTATCTTGCGATTTGTGAATCGATTGCAGGGGCATTGAAAGGAACTAAAAACATATGTTGGTGATAACGTATTATTATAAGCCATAAAATAAGAAATGTGATTATTCTGAATCAAGAAATGCATATATTAAACTATTCTGAAGAAAGAAAAACTATAACTTTATTGAGTAGAGAAGTATGTCACAACCACATCAAATAACTAAACATGGATTCTGTAACTAACACGTAGCACGGAATTAGCGCAGAGGCTCCTAGAGGTTGGGCCCAAACCACTAGAAGTTCTAACATGATGATAACCTCAAAAGGTAATTGTTAAAAACATCAAAACTCAAAGGATAATGCAGAAATACAATATGACAGCTCTGCCTTGACGTGCTGATTACAGAGGGAAAATTCCCAATTAACTCCAACTCTCCATCTAGTTTGTCCCTAGTCCTTTTAAAGGCAATTTCGCACAATGAGGAAGTATTCTTCAAACGAAAGCCCGTTGCATGTGGTTGTCATTTGAGTTCTTGTGCTCAAATCCGTTTGTCTGCCTTCTGTCGGCTTCTGGGAGTTACTGAGATCCCATACGTTTGCGTTTGTCAGTTGTCATTTCGTTTACCATTGGTTCAGCTAATCTGTCGCATAAAGTTCTTGTGCTGGATAATCAGTTGTAGGGGTTTGGTGGGTTCTCATCTAACCCACAAGTCTAGGCCATGCTCTCTCTTTTGGAAGATATTATAGGCCTCGGCCCACTTTATCCAGTTCCTGGCGAATGAGAGGAAGGCTTGGAACTGGACATATCCTATAAAGGGACTAGGATTGTTGTTCACGTCCTCTTCCAAAAATAAATTGTGCATGTAAAGTTCACATAGGAGGCATTGGAATTGTTCATCTTTCCCATTACAACAATGGGAAAATTCTTCTATAGTCCTAAAAGTTGTAGATTTTCCTGCCCTAATGGCCTTGGCTTTCAGCATTAAATATTGTTCTGTTAAGAACAGGGCATAGTTAGTGGCCAGTGCTCTGCAAGATAGTGCATCGTTGTACAGAGAAAAAATCTTGGTGATTTGTTTCTTGGCTTGCTCCATCTCTTATTGTGCCCTTTTTATCTTTTCTTGTTCTTCTCTGTGCTTGGTAAATGTTTCATCTTCTGTAGAGGAGAGGTATGTGAATTTTTTTAGTAATGCTTGGTATTCTTGTGCTGGCACCACCTCCTTCCTACATTGTGCTAGCTCATGTTGTGCTTGTGCCAGTCCATTGTGTAATTTTTGATAAACATCTTTCTCTACCAAGGGGATATAGGTAGGGTCTTCCTTTGTTTGGGTCTCCTTCTCTTGTGTAGTTTTCTGCTCAGTTTGTGTAGAAGCTTCAATGGAATTTGTTAGTTCTGTCTAAATTTCGGCTTTAGAAGTGCCTACTTGGTCAGTCTGTACCCTAGTTTCAGCTGTATCGATTGAATTGTTCTGCACCTCACTCTCTTTAGTGGCTACCAAATCGGTTTGTACCTCAACCTCAACAGTGTTATCCAAGTCAGTCTGTATCTCGGCTTCAACGATGTTTATCAAGCTGGTGACTAGTTCTGTTTGAGTTCCTATAGTGGTGGTTTCTCTCTTTGGTTTTTGGGCCCCTTTCTCCTCCTTAAGTTGTTTCCTCAGGTATTTCACCATTTTCTTTAATCTTCTGCAGGCCCTGCTCAGTTTCCTAATTTTATTTTTGTTTAAATTTTCACCTATCCCGATTTCAGCAGGTGGTGGAGGAGCGGTATTCCCATTTTTAGGGATGGTATTGCCACCCTCAAGGTTTCCTGTGATAGTGTTTCTTATTTGATCTTTAGATTTTACCTCTCTATGAGGGTCCCGATTGGGTGGAGCAGTGCTACCTCCTGGTGTCAAAGGGACTGTTTCTGTGCTTTGTTCTACAAGGACCATGTCACATGACTGATTTTCTAATTCCATTCTTTCCTCTTCCTACCCTTCGTTGTATACCTCATAATTCCTAAGAGGGGACATAGTCCCGTCGTCCTGTAGTTCCTCTTGGTCTAGTAGGACTTCAATGTCATTAGAACTACTGGCGGTGGTGGACTCATCTATAGGTTCCTCTTGTTCTTCTACTCCCGATGGGTTTCTGGATTTGTAGTCTTTTCTCAATTGTTCTAGGACTCGTGCCATTTCTTCCTCGAAGTCTTGTAAGGGTGTGTTTTGAGGGTGGGATGGTCCTACCTCTTCTATGAGGTCCAAGGTTACTTGCAGCGTTTTGGACCATTTTTTCCTGCTTGGTTCTGAGGTTGCAGTTCGAGTCCTTTTTATTCTTGGTGTATTTACCCAAGGGGGCTCAATTTTGATTTCGTCAGGATTTATTTCTGGTTCCTGTGCATCAGGTTTGACGAAATTTTCCCAGGATATTTGCTGCTTATCCAGCTCATGGATGATGACTATTTTAATCAACCCGTGGTGACTGACTACTACTTGGGGATTTTTGGATTTTCTTAATCAAACAACAATATCATTCAATATGGAATTTAAGAAGGTAGGAAAATTAATTTAAATATTTTGCTTAAGTAAAACTAAGAGCTTGAGCTGACGAGTTTTTACTGTGGCACGACGTTCTTCACATGTAATGAACTTTTGGATGAATGTTGCCAGTTCCTGCCATGGCTGGTGTAGAGAAGTAGGGTTAATCCCTCTCCATTTTCATTCCAACAGTTCCTCCAGATACTGATATACTGTTATTGCTTCTCTTAGGAGGAGATGTTTCTTTGTCCATCTTTCTCCTTCTGCTAGAATTCCAGATACTTCAGCAATAATCTCTTCTGTGACTGGTATAATTCAACCCTTTCTTCTGGTTTGATATTATTGCATATTTTATCGAAACTTAATTGAAATTTCCGTATCGGATCCCTGTAATTAGTGTACATATGTCAACTAGCCAGCTTCCTGGAGGATGGCACTAGCTATATCTAAAATTGGAAAGTTTATAGGCTCGTTTCGAAGGGAATTTCCTTGCATAGATGATATGATTTCTTCTTCTGATTGTATTCTTCCTTAGTTCTGTTGTTTTTACTGAATGTTGTATGCAAGTGAGAGAGAAATTGTGGTTATGCGCTAGTAAATTCATGCCTTAATTGCAGTGTTCCTCTGGTCTTATCGATGTGTCTAGTGGGATTTGTGCCAAGCTTTCGTATGCTTGCCAAATTAAGATCAATTACACCCCCTCCATCGAAGAAAGGGCTCCCACGCCCTCAAGTATAGGAGAGATTTGGCTAATCATGAATGCAGACAAGGGAATGTCAGAATTTGGTAATAATGACCTGTACATGAAGGATCTGTCAATCTTTAGGTGGTTGAGTAATTACTAGCATTGCAGTGTAAATTTTAGTTTTGGAATTTTTTTCATAATTGCATCTTGTGCGAAAGTGACCAGAAAGGGAAAGGGAATAGTATAACCATTATTACAATATTATGTCCTTCTTTAATGAAAAGTTATGATAGAAGCAAGACTGAGTCAAGTAATGATTGGTGTTTTCATCCCGGGATTCAAATATGTAAGCATATCTCTGTTAGTTATTCCTGTGGTAGATTATAATTATCACTAATTCGAGTAATAGCTTATGGAAGAAGAATGGAAGATAAGGTGTATATAAAAGTAATTTGTTATAAATGAAGCATACTTTCATGCCATAAGCAGAGCCACTACTGCCAGTAGGCGTTCATAGCCTCGACAAGGTTGCTATTTTAACCCGAAAGAATGAGCCAGGATCCTTATGTAAAAAATGTTATTTTGCCAATTTTGTGGAGAGATCACCATGCTAGTATGGTAGCCAGATAAACATAGTGCCACTCACCAGAGTTGTAGCAAAGTGATCAGGCCAGCTCGTGATGAGACCTCCTGTCCTTCAAGTAGCTAAGAAGGTCATTACCCTCATGTGGTGGCCATTGTGGGCATGTCATTTGCTAATCTCTTATGAATGTGGTAGGCTGGCTCGTGATGAGACCCCCTATCCTCTCTTGAAAATTAGCATGTGAGCACAATACTTCTTTTTGAATCATAGCATCTTGATTGATTAGGAGGTCACTGTGCTGGTGTGATAGCCAGATAGTCACAGTGCCATTCACTAGGATTGTAACAGAGTGATCAGGTCGGCTCGTGATGAGACCTCCTATCCTTCAGACAGATGAGAAGGTCATTACCCTGGTGTGGTAGCCATTGTGGGCATGTCACTTGTTACATCCCTATGATCATGGTAGGTTGGCTCGTGATGAGACCCCCTATCCTCTTAAATATTTGCATGAACACAAAATAGTTTCTCTTTATACATGAAGGGAGGCTCATTAACTCCTTAAGAGTTAGGGATGGTGAAAGAAGTGAAATAATTCCAATACAATTAATACCCGGTATTCCCATTTCTTCATATTGGAGGGAAATATTACTCGATTAGTGCAGAAAGATATACCATGATAGGGACATATATTGTATTATAACATATTTGAGCTGGGGATGAATTAGCCTTTCATTTTATGTATGCACATTGTCAGCTTCCCGTTTAAGGATTATAGCTCCAAGGAGTCATCATATTGGTAATTTTATTGTTTCCATTTCTTCTTCACTGCCATTTCCTGCTCAAAGATGATTTTAGCCAGACAAAGAGGATAATGGGATGAAAAAAAATAAGGTTATTTAATTTGATCAACAGGTAGAAATAAGATGCAAAACTTGGTTGTTCAATATGATGGAACAACAGTCATTTAGATATTGTACAACAGTCGTTCAGTTATTGAACAACGAGAAGAATAAAACTCAAAATCATGGTTGTTCAATCCGATTGAGCAGCAGCCGTTCAAATATTGGACAGTAGTCATTCAAGGTTTGAACAACAAGAAAAATAGGAATGAAAAAACATGGTTGTTCAATCCGATTGAACAGCAGCCGTTCAAATATTGAACAACAGTTGTTCAAGGATTGAACAACAAGAAAAATAAGAACACCAATACGCGGTTGTTCAATATGGTAGAATAGCAGCCATTCAAGGATTGAATAACAAGAAAAATAAAACACCAAAACATGGTTGTTCAATCCGATGGAACAACAGCCATTCAAATATTGGACACCATTCAAGGATTGAACAACAAGAAGAATAAAACACCAAAATACGACTGTTCAATCCGATGGAACAACAGTCGTTCAAAGATTAAACATTAGTCGTTCAAGGATTGAGCAATAAGAAAAATAAAACACCAAAATCATGGCTATTCAATCCGATTGAACAACAGCCGTTCAAATATTGGACAAAATCCATTCAAGGATTGAACAACAAGAAGAATAAAACACCAAAATCATGGCTGTTCAATCTGATTGAACAAAAACTATTCAAATATTGGACAACAACCATTCAAGGATTGAAAAACAAGAAGAATAAAACATCAAAATAAATTTGTTCAATCTGATGGAACAACAGCCGTTCAAAGATTGAACAACAGTTGTTCAAGGATTGAACAACAAGAAAAATAAAACACCAAAATATGGCTATTCAATCCAATGGAACAACAGCCATTCAAATATTGAACCACAACCATTCAAGTACTGAACAACAAGAAAAATAAGAATTCAATTCACAAGAGGATGAGGAAAGAATGTACATCAAAATAAGACATTTATATACATTATTTACAAATGATGCTAGCAAACCTCTCATGTACTTCAGTTTTTGGGGTTGTCACCCCCTTGTGCCACAACTTGGATGGTGGGATCGTTTCGTACTTATTGAAAAAAAGATTTTTTCGTGAGAGGCTTGTGATAGAGGCATACTCTGTGTCCTTTAACTCGAAATGTTGAACCAGACCCATCTATGGTGGTCAATGTAATATCCCAAAATGGGAATCACACAACAAGCCTGCTAAAATAACACACTCCTGAGAATTCAGTGCCCTGAAATGAGTCTGTAGCTCTATGGATCCATTATATCAGCTCATCTACGATCTAAATCTAAAGGGAGAGAAAAAACAAATCAAAATAGGTGGGTTAAACAGATCCCCCACAACCTACTCTAGCTGAAAAACACCCAAAGAGAGGGGCTGAAACTATATGCAAAGACTGCTTCAGGAATAATGTAGTTTATCAATTTACAAGTATGAGACCAACATGGAGGTTCATCTTTCAGCTATACATCAGCAAATTAGATAAAAAATGTATCTTATATAGTGTATAATAGAAATAGAAATACTGTATAAGACATAAACCTCAAAATGAGCTGCTACAACAACATGAAATGGCAGAATAAGCATGAAAGCATTATTTTCATTGCTGAAGCATGCATTAGATTACAACTCATATCTAGAGTAGATATGTACACAAAATGATAGATCTATTTCAGATTTGGGTAAAAGATAGGCTCCTTTATACACTCCCCTTGCGGGTCTCAGCAAAACATGAACAACAGTGAGTAGATCTGAGATCTAAGTCATAGATATGCAAAATTATTCAAAAAATTATGAATCATAACATATGTAGTAGATCAGATCTAAAATAACATGGATTGGTTGGCCAATCCATGGATCACCACAGTGAAAGGAAGAATGCAATCACTAGAGATCTCTCCTAAAAAATGATGCCAAGTCTCCCTGCAACTCTTCTCTTACAAATAACGCAGTCATGGAAGAGGGACTACGTTGTAGGCTCTGAGAATGCTTTGGCCTGATGCCAATATGTGGATATAAAGCTCAAATGGTATAGAACTGACTTATCAAAGGGATAGATGACTTTCCCAGTGAGAAGGAGTGCTAGAGCTGCATAGATATGAAAAGATCTATTCTCCACTTGCTGTAGCTCACATGGACAACCCAATCCTAAACAGGACTGCGACGTAGATGCAAGATGTGGCTTGACCAAATGCTAGATAGTGGACTAGACAAAAAAGGATCCTCCAAGAGCTTGTCAACGAAGGAGGTGGGAATCCTAAACAGGAAAACCCAAAGAGGAGTGTCTAAATAGACAATACCTTCAGAAAATGATAACCATCAACAACCTTATCTTGAGCCTTCCCCTTCCTTTTATAATATGAGAGCTTGAGAAACCCTAAACCACCTCCAAAACTCTAGCTCCTTTCACATGAAGACCCTCCATCTAAAACTGCGCTGATTAATAAGGAGGTTCAATGTATCTGAACAGTGTTGTGATTTGGTCAAGGTTGACCTCTTCAATCTACCTCATCCCTTTTCACACTCAAATGCCTCCAATCCAGCTCTCAAATGTCTGTCTATGTTGATCCTTGTTCACACTAAACTAGATATATTGATGACATCTTCTTCTTCATGCATGCATGTTGACTTAGTCAAACTTGACTATGTCCTCATTCATTTGCCCCTGTTCACACACACAAGTGTAAAATCCAGCTACTGTGATGATCTCCTTTCACATTATGATGGGTTTTATTCATGTTTTTATTGCGCATGGGCCTCCTTACCCACTTATCCAAATACAAGGTGCAAAAATAAAAAATTAATATTCACCTTAGCTGCTTGCTAAAGTAGGAATATTACAGTCCTCCCCTCCCAAATGTTTCTTGTCCTCAAGAAACTGCAAGGATAGAACTGAAAGGCTCCCTCCCAATTCATGGAGTCTAAAATGTGTTTGGGAACTATCATTCCCATGTAAAATCTCCACCCCCAAGATATCATCCATACAAGATGAGTCACCCTCTGACATGGCAACTCGTGAAATATCTCTTGCACCCTTAGCTCCTGCAATGCGGGTGGGCTAAATAACTGAACATGGTAGACAAAATGGCCTACCCCATGCTATCTTTCTCTCCACTTATAGCAAGTGTAGAGAACATGTTGATTTGTGGCTGCAATCAGATTTCCCTCAAGTGGCAAGAAGGGAAATAGATCTCCAAAGATCCTCTCTCCCATATCATGGATCAAACTGACCCAAATCATCCCATCCAAAAGGAATGGCACATCATCACCATTTGGCATCCAAATCAGAAAAGTGCTGAAGGTTACATGATACCAATGGTTTATTAAGCGGATACAGTGCAGTTTTCCCAACTGCTTCTTGAGAATATCATGTGGCAGGTTGGCCTCCAAGAAAGTACTAGCTGTGTATGAGTGCTCATCTACTATGTGGTAGTAAACAACAATACATATCAGCTATACATGGTCAAAATAACAAGACAATGTGCCATACTCTCCTCCTAAAACATCATGATGAGTATGGAAAAATTTCAGCCCATATTCTCTCAACAATAGCCATAGCAACAAGGACTCTTGCTGCCTCCTTGCATTATCAAAATGCAGATCATGGAGCAATAATATAATGATGTAAATTTAAGTTGTCTCATCAACCAAGTACAACCCAGCTCGCTCATACATCATGGGAAAGTTATCCTTCCTCCCAAAACAATATACATACATGAAATACATCTCAAACATAAATACATGTGAGCACATGAGACATATCTCAGACAAAGGTAAATACATGGACATAAGATTTGACATATGATGTCCAAACTCTCTTCTTAACAGCCACAACATTCATGCCTTCTTCTTATGCATCCTATCATTGGGACTCAGGGCATGAGATAAAGAAATAGAAATTTTTGGGTAGTGACTAAACTCACCCAAAAACAACCAGCGCAACGATGCCTCTTGCTGGCCTGTATCATAGATCTGCAAGGGGTTTGGGACCCTCTTTCTGCATAATTCCATCCACTCATCCCAATGTGGGTGATGGATCTCATTCTGCAAATTTTTGGTATCCTCCCAAGGTAGGACACCATGCTCCTCCAACCTTTGAAGAACCTTGCACTCCATGAAATGTTGAAGTGCACCTCTAGTGGGATCTCCTGATGAGACCTCCTCCTCACGCATGGCCTTCCAAAACCAAAGAGGCCTTGGATCTACTGCAAGTAGAAGTCTCTCTTTGAGCTGTGGCATACTCATTAAGAGAGTGTCATCTAGAGAAGAGAAAGAGTTTCTCATCTCAATATGTCTACCCTTTGACATCTCTTCCTCCATGGCTTCATGAATAAAGCTACCATCTGAATTCTCCCATAGGGCATGGGTCCTTTTTTCTTCATCATTGTCTTTGTATAGTGTAGTGCAACTCTGTTGATCTAAACTAGTAGTATGCAAATATGTGGATCCCTTCATATGATTTTCTGGAATGACAAGAGATGGAAATGCAAGCATACCTTTGTGAGAGGTAGAAGCAAGAGCTCCTTCCTCAACTATATTATCTTCCTCCACTATTGAACATGAAGGTTGCTCCTCCAAGGTTGTGACAACGTCAGTACAAGGCTCCTCAAGTGGTGGTGAGGACTCCTCCTTTTCTGATCTCCTATTGTCCAACTTTTTTATCAACTTTTGAGAAAAATCAACAAGAGTATACACTCTTTCATGGCTCAATGGCCGAACCACCAAATATTGGCTTCACCTTCTAGGTGCAGTGCTGAGATATCCATAGCTTCTTTTTCCACTACAGGATGTAGTAGGAAAAAAGCTTCCAGCTTCATCACCCACTTTCTTGTTGTAGATGACCCATAAAATGTAGACAACAGAAATCTGTTGCCTTTGATCTCTCTTTTACTGCATGGTCTCTTCTCTTCCTTCATCTGGATGAATTGAGGAAAAGTTAGACTCTCTTTGAAGGCTCTAGAGTGACACTTGTACTCTGTCAAGTACCTACTTATAATCTCATTTTCTAAGTTCTCTTCTTGCTCTTCACTCCCTCTATGAGAATAGGAAGTGCCTGGTCCTTCTCCTTCTTCTTGAAACCTTCTAGAGGTCTCACTGTAGCTTTCTTGTTTCTTCTGTTTAACCTCTTTGGAGAGGCTCTTCTTAGATCTAAAAATTGATGAGAGTAATCTCATCCTCTCCATCATCCTGAAACTACTCCTTCTCTTTAGTCTTCTGATAGCTGGATCTCACAAGTTGAGCCAGAGATCATGCTCTGATACCACTTTAATATCCAAAAATGGGAATCACACAGCAAGCCTGCTAAAATAACGCACTCCTGAGAATTTAGTGCACTAAAATGAGTTTGCAGCTCCTGGCTCCCTTATATCAACTCATCTAAGATCTAAATCCAAAGGGAGAGAAAAAAACAAATCAACCTATGTGGGTTAAACAGATCTCCCACAACCTAGTCTACCTGAAAAACACCCAAAGAGAGGGGTTGCAGCTATATGCAAAGACTTCTTCAGGAATAATGCAGTTTATCAATTTAAAAGTATGAGACCAACATGGAGGTTCATCTTTCAGCTATACATCAGCAAATTAAATAAAAAATGCAGCTTATACAGTGTATAATAGAAATAGAAAAGAAAGAACGTACAAGACAGAAGCCTCAAAATGAGCTGCTACAACAACATGAAATGGAAAAATAAGCTTGACAACGTTATTTTCATTGTTGAAGCATGCAGTAGATTAAAAATAAGATCTAGAGCATATCTGTACACAAAATGATAGATCTATTTCAGATCTGGGTACAAGATAGGCTCCTTTATACACTCCCCTTGGGGATCTCAGCAAAACATGAACAAGAGTGAGTAGATCTGAGATCTAAGTCACATATCTGCAGAATTATTCAGAAAATTATGAATCATAGCATATGTAGCAGATCAGATATGAACTAACATGGATTGGTTTCCCAATCCACAGATAACCATAGTGAAAGGAAGAATCCAATCACTAGAGATTTCTCCTAAAAAATGATAACAAGTCTCCCTGCAACTCTGCTCTTGCAAATAACGCAGTCATGGAAGAGGGAATATGTTGTAGGCTCTGAGAATGCTTTGGCCTGATGCTAATATGTGGATCTGAAGCTCAAAGGGTCTAGAACTAACTTATCAAAGGGATAGATGACTTTCCCAGTGAGAAGGAGTGCTAGAACTGCATAGATCTGAAAAGATCTATTCTCCACTTGTTGCAGCTCACATGGAAAACAAAATACTAAATAGGAATTCACTGTAGATGCAATATTTGGCTTAGCCAAATTCCAGATAGTGGACTAGACAAACAAGGCTCCTCCAAGAGTTGCTCAAGGAAGGAGGTGGGAATCCTAAACAGGAAAATCCAAAGAGGAGTGTCTAAACAGATATACCTTCAGAAAATGATAACCATCAAAAACCTTCTCTTGAGCCTTCCCCTTCCTTTTATAAGATGAGAGCTTGAGAAACCCTAAAACACCTCCAAAACTCTAGCTCCTTTCACATGAATACTCTCCATCTAAAATTGCGCTGATCAACAAGGAGGTTCAATGTATCTGGACAGTGTTGTGATTTGGTCAAGGTTGACCTCTTCAATCTACCTCATCCCTTTTCACACTCAAGTGCCTCCAATACAACTCTCAAATATCTGTCTATGTTGATCCTAGTTCACACTGAACTAGATCTATTGTTGATATCTTCTTCTTCATGCATGCATGTTGACTTAGTCAAACTTGACTATGTCCTCATTCATTTGCCCCTGTTCACACACACAAGTGTAAAATCCAGCTACTGTGATGATATCCTTTCACATTATGATGGGTTTTATTCATGTTTTTATTGTGCATGGGCCTCCTTACCCATTTATCCAAATACAAGGTGCAAAAATGAAAAATTAATATTCCCCTTAGCTGCTTGCTAAAGTAGGAATATTATAGTCCTCCCCTCCCAAATGTTTCTTTTCCTCAAGCAACTGCAAGGATAGAACTGAAAGGCTCCCTCCCAAGGCATCGAGTCTGAAATGTGTTTGGGAACTATCATTCCCATGTAAAACCTCCACCCCCAAGCTATCATCCATACAAGATGAGTCACCCTCCTTCATGGAAACTCGTGAAAGATCTCTTCCACCCTTAGCTCCTACAATGTGGGTGGGATGAATAAATGAACATGGTAGACAAAATGGCCTACCCCATGCTGTCTTTCTCTCCACTTATTGTAAGTGTAGAGAACATGTTGATTTGTGGCTGCAATCAGATTGCCCTCAAGTGGCAAGAAGGGAAACAGATCTCCAAAGATCCTCTCTCCCATATCATGGATCAAACTGGCCCAAATCATCCCATCCAAAAGGAATGGCACATCATCATCATTTGGCATCCAAATCAGAAAATTGCTGAAGGTTACATGATATCAATGGTTTATTAAGCGGATACAGCACATTTTTCCCAACTGCAGCTTGAAAATATCATGTGGTAGGTTGGCCTTCAACAAAGTATTAGCTGTGCATGAGTGCTCATCTACTATGTGGTAGTAAAAAACAATATATATCAGTTGTACATGATCACAATAACAAGACAATGCGCCATACTCTCCTCCTAAGATATCATGATGAGTATGGACGAATTTCAGTCCATACTCTCTCAACAATAGCCATAGCAACAAGGACTTTTTCTGCCTCCTTACATTATCAAAATGCAGATCATGGAGCAATAATATAATGATGGAAATGCAAGTTGTCTCATCAACCAAGTACAACCTAGCTCCCTCATACTTCATGGGAAATTTATCCTTCCTCCCAAAACAATATACATACATGAAATACATCTCAAACATAAATACATGTGAGCACATGAGACATATCTCAGACAAAGGTAAATACATGGACATAAGATTTGACATATGATGTCCAAACTCTCTTCTTAACAGCCACAACATCCATGCCTTCTTCGTATGCATCCTATCATTGGGACTCAGGGCATGAGATAAAGAAATAGAAATTTCTGGGTAGTGACCAAACTCACCCAAAAACAACCAGCACAGCCATGCCTCTTGTTGGCCTGTATCATAGATCTGCAAGGGGTTTGGGACCCTCTTGCTACATACTGCCATCCACTCATCCCAATGTGGGTGATGGATCTCATTCTGCAAATGTTTGGTACCCTCCCAAGGTAGGACACCATGCTCCTCCAACCTTTGAAGAACCTTGCACTCCATGAAATGTTGAAGTGCACCTCCAATGGGATCTCCTGATGAGACCTCCTCCTCATGCATGGCCTTCGAAAACCAAAGAGGCCTTGGATCTGCTACAAGTAGAAGTCTCTCTTTGAGCTGTGGCATGATCATTGAGAGAGTGTCATCTAGAAAGGAGAAAGATTTTCTCATCTCAAGATGTCTACCCTTTGACATCTCTTCTTCCATGGCTTCATGAATGAAGCTACCATGTGAATGCTCCCATAAGGCATGGTTCCTTTTTTCTTCATCACTGTCTTTGTATAGTGTAGTGCAACTCTGTTGCTCTAAATCAACAGTATGCAAAGATGTGGATCCCTTCATATGATTTTCTGGAATGAAAAGAGATGGAAATTCAAGAATACCTTGGTGAGAGGTAGAAGCAAGAGCTCCTTCCTCAACTATATTGTCTTCCTCCACTACTGAACATGAAGGTTGCTCCTCCAAGGTTGTGACAACATTAGTACAAGGCTCCTCAAGTGGTGGTGAGGAATCCTCCTTTTCTGATCTCCTACTGTCAAATTTTTTTATCAATTTTTGAGAAAACTCAACAAGAGTAGACACTCTTGCATGGCTCAAATGGTTGAACCACCAAATGTTAGCTTCACCTTCTAGGTGCAGCGCTGAGATCTCCATAGATTCTTTTTCCACTACAGGATGTAGTAGGAAAAAAGCTTCCAGCTTCATCACCCACTTTCTTGTTGTAGATGACCCATTAAATGTAGACAACAAAAATTTGTTGCCTTTGATCTCTATTTTACTGCATGGTCTCTTCTCTTCCTTCATCTGGATGAATTGAGGAAAAGTTAGAGTATTTTTGAAGGCTCTAGAGTGACACTTGTACTCTGTCAAGTACCTACTTAGAATCTCATGTTCTAGGTGTTTTTCTTTCTCTTCACTCCATCTATGAGAATAGGAAGTGCCTGGTCCCTCTCCTTCTTCTTGAAACCTTCTAGAGGTCTCACTGCAACTTTTTTCTTTCTTCTGTTTAACCTCTTTGGAGAGGCTCTTCTTAGATCTAAAAAATTATGAGAGTAATCTCATCCTCTCCATCATCCTAAAATATAATCCTCTTTAGTCTTTTGATAGCTGGATCTCATAGGCTGAGCCAGAGATCATGCTCTGATACCACTGTAATATCCCAAAATGGGAATCACACAGCAAGCCTGATAAAATAACGCACTCCTAAGAATTTAGTGCACTGAAATGCGTTTGTAGCTCCTGGATCCCTTAGATCAGCTCATCTAAGATCTAAATCCAAAGGGAGAGCAAAAACAAATCAAACTAGGTGGGTTAAACAGATCTCCCACAACCTAGTCTAGCTGAAAAACACCCAAAGAGAGGAGCTGCAGCTATATGCAAAGACTGCTTTAGGAATAACACAGTTTATCAATTTACAAGTATGAGAACAACAAGGAGGTTCATATTTCAGCTATACATCAGCAAATTAGAGAAAAAATATAGCTTATACAGTGTATAAGAGAAATAGAAAGAATGTACAAGACAGAAGCCTCAAAATGAGCTACTACAACAACATGAAATGGCAGAATAAGCTTGACAACATTATTTTAATTGCTGAAGCATGCAGTAGCTTAAAAATTAGATCTAGATTATATCTATACACAAAATGATAGATCTATTTCAGATCTAGGTACAAGATAGGCTCCTTTATACACTCCCCTTGAGGTCTATTAAAGCTTATGAACAAAGAACAGTGGCAATCTTGGATACAAAGTCACGGATGTAACGGAAAGTATTCAGAAAATTATGAATCATAACATATGTAGTAGATGAAATCTAAACTAACATGGATTGGTTGGCCAATCCATTGATCACCTCAGTGAAAGGAAGAATCCAATCACTAGAGATATCTCCTAAAAAATGATTCCAAGTCTCCCTGCAACTCTGCTCTTGCAAATAACGCAGTCATGGAAGAGGGATTGCACTGTAGGCTCTCAGAATGCTTTGGCTTGATGCCAATATGTGTATCTAAAGCTCAAATGGTCTAGAACTGACTTATCAAAGGGATAGATGACTTTCCCAGTGAGAAGGAGTGTTAGAACTGCATAGATATGAACAGATCTATTCTCCACTTGTTGCAGCTCACATGGACAACCCAATCCTAAAAAGGACTGCGCTGTAGATGTAAGATGTGGCTTGGCCAAATTCTAGATAGTGGACTAGAAAAACAAGGCTCCTCCAAGAGCTGCTCAAGGAAGGAGGTGGGAATCCTAAATTGGAAAACCCAAAGAGGAGTGTTTAAGTAGACAATACCTTCAGAAAATGATAACCATCAACAACCTTCTCTTGAGCCTTCCCCTTCCTTTTATAATATGAGAGCTTGAGAAACCCTAAATCACCTCCAAAACTCTAGCTCCTTTCACATGAAGACTCTCCATCTAAAACTGTGTTGATCAACAAGGAGGTTCAATGGATTTGGACAATGCTGTGATTTGGTCAAGGTTGACCTCTTCAATCTGCCTCATCCCTTTTCACACTCAAGTGCCTCCAATCCAGCTCTCAAATGTCTGTCTATGTTGATCCTTGTTCACACTGAACTAGATATATTGCTGATATCTTCTTCTTCATGCATGCATGTTGACTTAGTCAAACTTGAATATGTCCTCATTCATTTGCCCCTGTTCACACACACAATTGTAAAATCCAGCTACTGTGATGATCTCCTTTCACATTATGATGGGTTTTATTCATGTTTTTATTGTGCATGGGCCTCCTTACCCATTTATCCAAATACAAGGTGCAAAAATTAAAAATTAATATTCCCCTTAGCTGCTTGCTAAAGTATGAATATTACAGTCAAGGTGAGTGTGCCATTGCTATGTACTTCCTGAATCTCATATGGACCGAGCCACCTTGTTTGTATTTTTCTTGGAAAATCTTGGAATCTGGAGTCATAGAAGAGTGCCTAATCTCCTTTTTGAAATATCTTCTTCTTTATAAGGTTGTCGTGCCACTTAGCTCACTATTTTTGGATGATCGCTATGCGTTGCAGGGCTAGTAGTCATATTTCGTCTAGTTCGTTTATTTGTTGGAGTATTCTAGCTTGAGCTTTTGTTAAGTCTAGCCCCACTTCCTGGGCTTTTCTCAGAGTTTTGATTTCGAATTCAATAGGGAATATAGGTTCTCTCCCAAATACTAGCTGATATGGTGAATATCCAATGGTGTTTTTCCAGGTTGTATAATAAGCCCATAAGGCTTCTGGTAGTCTAGTGGCCTAGTCCCGACGATGTGTTGCTACCATTTTGGTAAGGATTGCCTCCAGTGCTTTGTTGGTGCTTTCGACTTGCCCATTTTCCTGCGGGTGGTAAGGAGACGTAACTCTATGGATGATATGGGTATTTCTTAAGGTGGTTGTAATTTTATTGCCTATCAATTGTGCCCCTCCATCAGTTATCACTTCTTGTGGCAACCCGCATCACATGAATAGGTCGAAAAGAAAATTAGTCACCGCTTCTTTCGTGGCTCTTGACAAGGCCACTGCTTCTACCCATTTGGTTACATAATCTGTGGCAACCAACATGTATACTTTCTGGTTAGATGGTGGGTTGAATGGTCCAACAAAATCTAGTGCCCACTGTTCAAATGGTTCTACCACCAATAGTGGTTGTAGCGGCATTTCATCATCTTGGCCCGGGCGACCCATCCTATAGTAGCTATCACAGGCCTGGACATAATTTTTTTGTATCTTTGAAAATCATAGGACAATAATAGCCTAATTGTAGCACTTTATGCCCGGTTCTACATTCTGCAAAATGGCCGCTGCAAGGTTCATCGTGGCAGGCTCGTAAGATGTCATAGATTTCGTCTTCTCTTATGCATCTGCGTATGTGCATGTCGGCCGACGTATGGAAGAGGTATTCACCAATCCAAGAGAATATTGCACTGCGTTGTACGATCAGTTTTCATTCTCTTGATGTTAAGTGTCTAGGTAGCTTCCCTACCGCCAGATAATTTGCCACGTCTGCATACCATGATGTTTTTACCGCTATAGCAAACAAATGTTCATCAGGGAATTGATCATCAACTTCTAGGGCGTCCTCCAATTTTGAAACCCTGGACAGGAAGTCTGTGACTATGTTTTCTTTTCCTGGACAATCTTTGATTGTTATATTGAATTCTTACAACAACAACCAACCAACGAGTTATTCTCCCATTCGTGATTGGTTTATTGGATAAATATCTAATGGCAGAGTGATTAGTATACATGAACACTTGATAACTAGTTATATAGTGCCTAAATTTATTAATAGCATAAATTACAGCCAGGAACTCCTTTTCGGTCACAATGTAGTTTAATTCGGTAGGAGAGAGGTTTTTGCTGATATAATAAATAACATAAGGTTTTCTATCTTCTTCTTGGCCAAGGACTGCTCCTATTGTTGTATCAGATGCATCTGAAGATATGTGAAAGGGCAGTTTCCAGTTAGGACCTCGTAGGATTGGTGCTATTGAGACCAGTCTCTTCTAGTCTGCAAAAGAGATGTCACATTTGTTAGTCCAATGGAATTTCACATTTCCAGTTAATGCATATAAAGATGTGACTATTTTTGAGAAATTATTTATAAATTTGTGATAATATCCTGCATATCCTAGAAAACTGCATACCTTTGTTTGTATACAAGGTGTGGCTAATAGAAGTATTGCCTCTATCGTAGCCAGATCTACCTGTATTCCGGCTGCAGAAATGTAGTGACCTAGAATCACCACCTCTGTCATCATCATTTGGCACTTTTCATTTCATAGACATAACCTAGTAGCAATACAACATTCTAACACCTTTTCTAATGGTTATAGAGCTTAATCAAAGTCTTCTCCATATGGTGTGAAGTCATCCATATATATTTCCAGTCCCTCATTTATTAAGTCAAAGAAAATGCTGATTATGGCCCTCTGAAATGTGGTTGGGGCATTTCATAACCCAAATGGTAGAACTATGTAAGCAAAAGTACCCCATGGGCAGGTAAAGGTTGTCTTATCCTGATCCTCAAGAGCTATTTGGATTTGATTGTAACCACTGAACCCGTCAAGGAAGGAAAAGAACTGTTTCCCTGCCAATGTATCCAGGACTTGGTCAATGAATGGAAGGGGGAAATGGTCTTTCTGCATTTCTTTATTCAATTCTCTGTAATCTACGCAGATTTTCCATTTCTCGTTCTTTTTAGGGACAACTACGAGAGGGGGGACCCATTTGTTGTCTGAAATAGGATAAATAAAACTTACATCTAATAGCTTTTGCAACTCCTCTTTTACAAGATCTTTTAAGTGCAGGTTTAGCCTTCACTGAGGTTGTTTAATGGGATGTGCTCCCTTGTCGGTATAGAGGTGGTGGGTGCATAGCTGCGGGTCTAAACCATTCATGTCTGGGTAATCCCAAGAAAATGCCCCTTGATACTTCCGAAGGAAATTTATGAGCTTCTGCTTTTGGTCATCATCCAAATTTCCATTAATATTCAGAACCTTTCCTGGCTCAACCTCAATAGGTATGATGTTATCTACAGTGGTTGTGGGAATATGCTAATCCTTGAGGTTTGCTCCAGGATCCTCTTGATCTTCGTTTTCAAGGACCGTTTTCAACATTTGACATTTTAAATTTCTAGATGGTGGCTGACTCATGAAATTATTGATTATGTCATCTTCAGTTTGATCCTTGAATTCAAGAGCTTTTACTAGTGTTAGGGGTGGACGAATGTTTTTCTCCCAGTATGTACATGGATGTTTGTGAATTTTTACCATGGGTAAGCTTGGTTTGGTCACCCAAGGATCAATGGATGCTCGTCCATCCTGTTGTTTGGATTAATAACTAAAAAATAAGCTGGATATTTCCATGAGTCCATAGAGAACAGGATGTCCTGCACTATTCCTTCTAGTCTGATAATGGACTTGTCAGCAAGTTCTAGCAGTGTAGCTCTAGGTTCTAAAGCTGATATGCCCAGTTTTTCACAGGCCCCTGTATTTAAGATGTTAATGGCTGCTCCTAGGATGACCAATGTGTTTGGAAATGAGTGGCCAGAGATTTGTATAGTCATAATGGGATTTCCTAGGTCTTCATATTCCATGGGTGGCTCCTTACCCAGTAAAAAATCAGATATTGCCCTACCACATGAACGGTGGGTGCAGCCTTTGTTTTGTTTATTTTATTTTTCCCACATATTTATTTAATTGTCCTCATAGATAGGAATGTATTGGATGGCCTGGAGAAGAGGAATTTTAATATAGAGGTTTCTCAATTCCCCCAAGATGTCAAAGTCTGGAGAAGTTGTCAGTCTAGGCAGATTTAGTCTCTCTGGGAATGGGGGCGGAGACATCCTAAGTTCTTTAGGTCCCTGCTGGTCAACTTCTTTCTCTGTCATATTTGCTTGGTTAGGTTTAGTTGAAGTCTTAGTTCGGGGCAGAGGTGGAGTTGTGGCTTCTATGGGTAAAATAGTACGTCCTAATCTCAGCTTTAGTTCATTTCATTGCTTCTGTTCAATGCCAGAATATGGATTTTCTATTATTTGGATTAATTGAACCAGTCTATTTTTGGGATTAGGATTGGGGTGGGCTGGTAATTAAGGGTGTACGGTAGGTTGTGGGTTATGCTGAACTAGGTAGGGAGCTGGAAACGTAGGTTGATTTTGAGTTCCCACCCCCATTGGTAGGTTGGTCATCCCCAAGGGTCTCTGCCAATTCCAATTAGTGTTTTGAGGAGGAGGGTTTGGTCACTGGGCTTAATATGGAACATTTTTCCAATAAGGGGGAGAAAAAGGAAAGTTTGGCCAATTATTCCCTGATGAAGGTTGTGTAGTCCAGGGTGGCATAAGAAACGACTGGTTTGGCCAAGTAGAGAAGGGGTTTTGATTCTACCAAGTTGTTGCAAGGTTTTGCTAGTTAAACTGCGACGAAGAAAAGAATTGAGGTAGGTCTTGTGGCATACCTGGTCGTGCTTGCCATTGGCGATGCTGATTCATTAAATAGATTGATTCAGTCTCTTCCTCTGCTTCCTTGTAAACTGATTTTAGCCCGGGGAGTGAAAGAAATTGGTCTATGGTATGATCCTTAGTGTAGATGGCATAAGTCTGGACCATGTCTAAAGGGCATTCTCTTTAGCTGTGCTTCTTCCGACATCGCGGACAAAAGATGGCCAGGTTTTGTTCTGCTATAGCTTGTTTCTGCCTGGCTTGTAAAACATCAAGTTGTGTTTTCAAGGTACCCAAGATGTCAGTTTTGAAATTTTCTAACAGATTTCCAAATTATGCTCTGGTTACATTGCCATTGGTCTACTTAAGATATTTTTTCATAGAATCACACCCAACTGGCCTATTGCGTGCACTACCCTGAGAGCATCTAATACATAGGGAAATAATCTCATCATATTCTTCTTGGTAAATATCTCCTTTCCCCGTTATGTTAATCATTTCAACCCATTCTTCCTTCATTCCTTTAAGAATCATGGCTTTTAAGATGTCCTTGGATAGCGTGGTATATGGGGACCTTTGTAAATTGTATTGAAATCTTTCTATGAACTCTTCTAATGTTTCATTGTATTTTGCAGACATATTAAAGATTTCATCTTTTAGGTCTCAGGTTCGGAAATAGTCTTGATATTTGTTAAGAAAAATGTTCTTCATTTCATCCCAATTATTGATGGTTCCCCCACCTAGTCCCATGAACCAGCGTGGTGCTATTCCTTTTAAGGTAGAGGGAAAAATTTTAAGCTTCCGAGGATTAGTGGTATAGTCATACCTCCTATATAAGACATCAAATTGAAATAGGAATGCATCAGGATCTTTCGTAGTCAAACCATGGAAGGTGGGAATGCTGTGTAAGGGAATGGATTTCATAGGGGCATTTGCAGCATGATCAACAATGGGGTATTCCAATGTTGATATCTACCTATGATTCTAATTTTGATTATTTTCCATTTGGTTGAAGAGGTGCCAGAAATCTTCAGGGATTTCTTGTTCGGGAGGAGTGATCCGGGGGGTCTTAGGAGGCGAGTGTGGAGGAGGTTTTACAACACTTCCCTAGTCTGGGATCCTAAGTACGTCTGTATAGACTACTCTTTCAGGTGATTTAGGCTGTGGAGCTTCTATTTGAATTATGCCAGTAGTTTCTCCTTCCCCTTCTTGTAAATTGCAAGAACCTCCCTCTCTCGAAGGGTCAGTGCCTATATGATTGGAAATTTCAAGGCTTTGCTCAACTCCTTCTATTTCACCGTTAATCTTGGTGTGGGCCACAGATGGTGAGGTTGTAGCTTGAGGGAGCGTGATAGGGTTTTGAATGGAAATAGTTCTAGGTCCTACGGATGCCTGAGATTCAACTTTCTTAATGATTTCGTTTATATATGTTGCCCTTCTAAGGATCACCGGTCCTTGGGATTGTGAAGATTTTTGAGAGTTAATTCTAATTGTTTCTATATTTTTCTTCCTAGTCATAAAACAAGAGCACCTACTCTACTGGTCTTTGAACAACTTTGCTGAGAAGCGTGCTATAGAGCAAGCATTTTTCTTATCGGTATGCAAGTTCTTACCTCCCGTTTTTATTACCCAATTCTTCACAGCAGTAGAGAAAGGCGAATAAAGGATATCACTCTTAACACTCTCCCCGGAAACGACGCCAAAATGTTGGGGTCACATAGGTGGCTTATTATAGGAAACCCTAGTACTCTTCATATAATTATCAACCCGAGGTAAGTCTTCTTATTTCAAGTGTGTCGGTAGAATATATGCAAGTGAGATCGACTGATAGATACTCTATGTTGAGAAAGGATTATTTAGCCTCCTAAATTCAATCAACTTAATGAGGAATGATTTGGTAGGTTATGGCTAGTTATTATTTCAAGCCTATGATTGAACAATAGGATGGTGGTTTGAGTAGCAACTTAATAAATTGAACAACAATATAAATGAATTGAACATCAATCATAAACGGATTAAACAACAATCATAAACAAATTGAACAACAATCTTAAATGAAGAAACCCAAATGAACTAAATGGCAATCTTAAATGAATTGAATGGAAATCTAAGAGAAGTAACCTAAATGCATTGTACAACACTCACTTATATAATTTTGCAACGTAATTCTCTTGGTAAACTAACTTAGTGGCATTAATCAACAATTGGATGCTTTACCGTGCTGACATAACAATGTAATCCACAAAGATAAGTAGCATCGAGAAATAACTATCTTGCTATTTGTGAATCGATTGCAGAGGCATAAAACATCTATTGGTGATAACGTATTATTATAAGCCAGAAAATATGAAATGCAATTATTCTGAATCAAGAAATGCAGATATTAAACTATTCTGAATAAATAACAACTGTAACTTTATTGAGTAGAGAAGTATGTTACAACCACATCAGATAACTAAACATGGATTATGTAACTAACGTGAAGCATAGAATTAGCACAGAGACTCCCAAAGGTTCGGCCTAGACTACTATAATTTCTAACACGATGAGAACCTCAAAAGGTAATTGTTAAAAACATCAAAACTCAAAGCATAATGTAGAAATACAATATGACAGCTATGTCTTGACGCGCTGATTACAGAGGGAAAATTCCCAATTAACTCTGACTCCCCATCAAGTTCGTCCCTGGTCCTTTTAAAGGCAATTTCGCAGAATGAGGAAGTGTTCTTAAAATGACAGCCCACTGTGCGTGGCTGTCGTTTGAGTTCTTGGGCTCAAATCTGTTTGTTTGCCTTATGCCGACTTCTGGGAGTTACTGAGATCCCATACGTTTGCGTCTGTCAATTGTCGTTCTGTTTACCATTGGTTCAGCTACTCTGCCTTCCTACATATAGGGATACAATAAGTCAATTTACTGTTATAAAAAATTCTTTTTGTCATTAGCCCTATTGCTCTAGTTTTCATAAATATTTTAATTCTTTATTGTTTATATTAGGAATAATTTCCCAAATTGTGACATAATTTGAAGTAATTATAGGGTGAAAAAATACCTCAATTCGGGCCCAACAGATGGTACTAGAGTCGGCACAACCAGATGCACTATGAGGGTTGTGGAGAATTTCTTCTCTTGGACTCTCAAATATGGGTGCCCCCTTACCAAAAAATTGTGTGTCAATGTAATGACCACATTGTGTATGTGGTTCAAATGTATTGTTTCGATGTAAGGGGGGATAGATAAAGCTAGGGGTGGTGATTGCTTCCATAATTTCATCATCGTAATAGAATATGGGGTGACTGGTGGATGAAAAACCACCTGACGCGGTGAAGCTACTTGAATCATCATCATGAGAAGAAAGGTTCAGATGCGCATCGTCACGGAGGGTGACCGAAAAAAAAAAGTAGATGAAGGATCGATCGATGTTGAGCCTAGGGTGATCGTTGAAGGGAGGTCAGGCAAAATATAAAGGGAATTCCCATAGGGGTCTTCCACCTTGGGTCTCATAGATTATGACAGGTAGAAAATGGTGGTTGAAGGCTCCATCATGTTGACATCAGGAGGGGGAATGTCAATGGGAGCATTCGTGTCCTCTAGTTCTACCAAAGCAAAATGTGCAAATAAGGGAGAGGTGGAATCATTGTGCTGGGCCTCGAATTAGCGGACTGCTTCCAAAGAGGTGCGATAGTCTTCGAGGTGGGGAAAAAGGTGAGTGTAGTGGCCATGGAAATCACACAAAGCAAAAGGATGATTTGTGCACAAAGTATTGAGTTTTTTGGCTGAATCAGGTAAGGTGACATGGACCTTTGGGATATCAGACTCAGAAAACGCTTTGTTAACCATGGGCTTGATATGAGGCAATTCAGGACAATGATGGGTGGCATGACCAAAAAAATCACACAAAGCACATGGGGGGGTAGGCTTTGGAGGCTGAGAAGGAGCTAGGGTTGTCTGGGAAGCCTTGTCTTTAGGTGCTTTCTTGTGAGCTTTGCCCCCCTCACTCGAATCTTTCGCAATGGGACTAGGTTCCTGTTGAGGTGGTTGAGGCACGGAAGCAAAGGGAAGGTTCATGGGGAACGGTTGAACCGGGGTCAAAGCAAGATAAGGTTTGGGTTAACTAGGAGGGATAGTGGCTGGGGGATCAATGTACTA
The DNA here is from genome assembly GCA_034641835.2 of Pinus albicaulis. Lineage (NCBI taxonomy): Eukaryota > Viridiplantae > Streptophyta > Pinopsida > Pinales > Pinaceae > Pinus > Pinus albicaulis. Next base: position 1,479,993,752 of record CM076581.1, read on the forward strand.
GAATAGGATCCCCAGGTTTATGTTAGGAAGGGATAAGGCAGCCATAGTAGGTACCGAAAATACTCTAGGAGGGGGAGCTAGAAATGGTATCTGACCGGAGGGGTAATGGCTAGGCGGGACAACTCCGAGATGGTTCAGCCCAAGAGGAACCATGCCAGGAGGGTAGATAGACTCATGGATACCAACTACAGATGAGGGGCCTTAAGGAGGGGGTCCTCAAGGCTGAGTCAAGGTGCTGGGAGTAGGTTGCGGAGGGCACGGCTGCTGACTAGTCAAACTAGTTTGCATGAGGTTGGACTGAGATGATTGCATCATGAAAACATTCAACTAGCTGGGATCAGAGACAGGAGGAGAAAGAATAGGGAATGAACCAAGAAAAGAGGAATATTTGTAGACTCTGGGTGAAACACTAGTCAAAGGTTCGACTATTTGTTTATTGGCCACCGAAGAGATGATGGACTCAGGGGAGGTCTGAGACTTTGGTTTGTAATATGTCAACTGGTTGATGGTGAAAATATTTCCATTGTGAGGAAAGCACATCTTACGGTGAACCGCAAATGGGACAAAAAACATCGCATAAGTGTAGCTACGACCCAATAGAATCTTTTAATCTAAGGGGGAATCAATGACTTCTACGTCAACACAAACAATCTTGCCCGCAAGAGTAATAGGACAATTTTGGAGCATGCCTATGGTTTGGGAAGAGTGACCATCCCATGCTCGAAGGGTGATAGTGGAAGAGGCCAACTCAAGAGATCTAAGTTGCTTCCAAAATGAAGCAGACATGACACAGTGGATGCCCCCTCATCAATGATACAATGGAAGACATTGGCATTCCGTATCTTGATAGGGATTTGGAAGGTGACGGAAGTAGGAAAGGTGGGATGCTCTGACTGGTCAACGTCAAAGACGATCAATGATCATCTGAAGGATCCACAGTGCCCATGGCAGTTAGTAGATCTCGTTGTGAAGGGCACGACTGGAGGAGTTCCAGCATTGAGATGGAAGTAGGGGATTGTGCCAAATCATCTACTACACTATACGAATGGGCAGCTTTACCAGAAGCAGAGTTTCGGTGTAATGGTCCCTTGGGGATCTTGGTATGAACCTATACCTTAGGCTAAGGGATCAGTAAAGGACCATTGGTTATCTAAAGAGGGTCTGTGGAACCTGAGTAAGGGGGCTCATGGGCAGACGTAGCGGGAGACTTGTTGTACTGACCGGACCGAGTCTGAAGGTTGAGGTCAATGGTAATGGGTTGGTCAGAGTTAATCATGAGAATCTGGTAATCAGAGGTACTAGATGGAGGAGGTTGGGTGGTTGCCTGAACTTCAAGGGGTTGGGTAGCCACAAATCCTTGCTGGGAAAGGATTGGTAAACACAATCGGCTGGATAGGTGCAACATGGGGAGGAACCGAAGGGGAGGCTTGCTATCCTCAGGATGCTGCTTGAGCTTCTCACATCTGCCGCATTTGAGGTAAAAGAGGACAACTGTGGGTATAGTGATCATAGAAACCACAATAAGAACAAGGTTTGTTCGTGAAAACATGCTTTTCCTGCTTAGGTTGAGTGCCCTGTTGCTGGTTAGCAGTGTTAGGTGTATTCCCTTGGGGATTGGGTCCTGGATTACCTGGGGTATATTGGTTTTGGTTGCATTTCATCTTATTTTTGGAAGTAGGAGGATTAGTCACACCCTGTTGTGCATACACCTACCCCTGTGGGGGGTGGCTGCTATTACAGAGGTTGAGAAGGGAAGGGAGGCTAAGGTGCTAATGATGGAGGAGCTGGAGCACCAGCCTGCAGATACGAAAAATAAGGAGGTTGGGAAACATTGTGGTAAACAGTTGGGAAAAAGGAGGAGGCATGATGTATCCTAGATACATGTTGTTGGAAGGGGGAAAACTGCTGGAGGAGCTGGCCCCTCCCTAAGAAAAACCATAACCCATGGAAGGATGAGTATATGGATGAGAAAGGGCTCCAATGATACCGTCGACGACATGGGATGCCCCCAGTGCGTTGGCACCACCGGGTCTAGGGAGATCAGGTAAGATGGTATAACAATAACCAGATTGTGCATAGGTCAGGTCATATTTCAACAGAATTTGGAGGGAAGCTTCTTCAGTCTGAGGGAAATGAGATGTGACATCTTTACCAATAGAAAGAAAAAGGGATCTGAGAAACCAATCCATGTAGACACAGTCTTCGAAGGTAGGGGCTCGACATAGGATCTTTCTTCTCTGCCATTCGTAGACATGATCGGATAGGTGGGTCACAGACGATTGACGGAAAGAGGTCAAAAGTTCGGCACCAGTGTCATAACGAAGGGGAATCTGGAAGTAAGACAGAAAATCCATGGCAAGAGTCGCAAAAGTAGTATGAGAGGAGGAGGACTGGTCGACATACCACTTAGAAGCTTCTCCAGTAAGCGTATGATGGAACAACCGAAGATGGACAGATTCATCGGCGATGGAGTTAGATGAACACCACATGTGTAAAGAACAAACATGGTTTGTAGGATCCTCTCCAGCAAGACCTTGTTGTACTATACAACAACCCTCCCCATTTTTAAATTTTAGAATAAAATCCCATTTAAAAATATGCCCCTTTTATATATATTTTTCCTAAATAGAAATAAAAGATCCATGGATAAAATAATGCATATCACATTCTTATTTACAAAGTGTACAAACTTTAAAAAACTTTTCGATCCGATGATTTAGAAGACATTTTAACATAATTGAACATATTAGAAAGAATTTTTACTTAATAATATGTTAAGATGAACAGTAATCGCAATCGGAAATTCAGAGAAGTTCTTTTAAAGAGTTATTATTACTTTGAGAAGTTCCGATGCGATCGTGCTCAATCTCAATCGCATTTCGGAATAGTATTAAGTATTGCACTTTTCTATCTATGACGATGTGATGCGATTTATCACAATCGCGTTTCGAAAAAAAGCTAAACATTGCATTCCTTTCGTTAAAAGTTCTGATGCGATCGCGCTCAATCGCAATCACATTTTTGGAGATAGCATTAAACGATCCATTTCATTTTAAATCTCCGATGTGGTTGGGATTGGGTAGAAAGCATTATTTCACTTCCTTTTTAAACAAATTGCGATGTGATTGTCGCAATCAAAAAATCGGAAATGAATTATATTGTATTATTTTGCGCACCATTGAAGACTTGCCATGCGATTGTTATTTCACATTATATTTATTCATCGCATCGCAAAGAATCAAAAGAAAATTTTAACATTTATTCCAAGCAAGCGCCGATCTCTGATTGTACGTTATCATTAATTGAAAATCAAACAAAAGATCGTGGGTTATTTTGTTTTCAATACGTGAATGAGACCCCTTGGAGAGCATTTATGTTGTACATATGAGGAGATTAGATGGTAATTAAATAAACGGATCTTTGGATAGTTGTTCTCGTTATTATGTTTTATTTCGGCTGAAGGCATTCATTTGAATTGCAGAACAAAAGTTCGAATCCTTTCATTCGCTGAACCAAAGAGAATTTTCTCAATACTGAAATGTCAAAGAGAAGCAGAAAATCTAAACCTGCTTTAGTTGGAAAAGCTCCTATATTGACCATGCCACCTAAGGAGAAACTGGCGAAGCTCAAGCTAGTCACAGACAACTCTTGTCAAGGACTGGGAAATATGACATGGGAGAATGTATACAATTTGATTGAAAAAGAGAAATCTAGGGTTATTGTGCCTAAATCAACTGTTCCCGATGAAGAAGACTCAGAATCTTACTTTGAAACTCAACTCAGTGCATTGGCAAATTCATTTTTACACCGAGTAGCTGCCTGGGCAAACATTTTTCCCTACTATGATGTTATCAGATGGGTCATTGACAATGTGACCATTCAAAAAAGGACTTTTGTTTATGCTTCTAGATCAGTGTTTAGGTCATTCAGGGTAGAAGATATTGAAGCAATGTACCATCTTCCCAATCCGCAAAAGATTTACAACAAAGACTTCCTTAAGGAATATGTTGCAGAACATCCAAACCAGGCAAAGCCAATCAAAGAATGGAGGAGTAAACCTGAGAAAAATAAGCAGGAGGCATCAGGTATGTACTCTGTAGAGTCTCTCGCACCTCCATATTGTTATGCCGTAGCGATGATGTGTAGGTTGTTTGGAAACGATAACTCTGCTAGATTTTCTATTCAAATGGTCCCGTTAATTCATTCTGCTATTAATTCTGAAATTATGGATTGGGTTGTCATTTTTTCGGATAAGATAGCCATTTGAATTCTAGAGTACAGAAAAGACAAGAATTCATGGAATTCCACCCTTTCCATTTTTGTGCTTATATTTTATACGCCCTCTGTTTCAATTCTGAGTTCCCCATGCTAGGTTGGAAATGGACTCCAAAAGAACCTATCCCTATTCATGTGTATCACAATTTCTTATGGAAAGAACATTTCAAACTTCATCTTTACAGAGTCTGCCATGGTTTTATAATTCCAATTTACCAAACCGTTTTTGGGCATTACCCTCCTAGACTTTCCAATAAAGCCAAGAATGATTTGTCTTCTATCGGAGATTGGTTTGGGGAATAAAAATTCACTTATATCAAAATTTTTGGGAGTATTGTTCAGCCACATATCCTTCCCCTATACGTTCTAGATAAGCTGTTAGATCAAGAGATTTCTTATCAACTAATAGTGGAAGGAATGTCTAGGGTTTTGAAAAGCAATAAAAAGCTTATGTGGCCTACCTTCCCTTTCAAGTGTGGTGACTATACTCTTAATAGTTTCACTCATGCTGAGAAAGAAGTTGGTAAGATTTCTGATCTTAAGTTTTCAACAATTCCTGGAAGACAATACGACCCAAGGAAAGTGGCATATGATTTTACCACCTCTGTTTCGATTGCCCGGTTCGAACATGAACTAGAATTTTTTGATGATTTATTTGTTTCCATGGATGATATATCCCAAGTTTTTGATTTAGCCAAGTCCAAGTTGCAGGTCGAGGACTTGAATTTTTTTTTGTTGTTTAGAAGTCAGAGGTTACTTAAAGTGCCTCTTGATCAGTTGAGAGCTCCCACACAAGAGAAAGCATCACAAAAATAAGGAAGCATTTCTGGTACAGAAGTAACATGAGCTAATCTTGTTCTGGGGAAAAAGGATGACAACAGCAAAGCTGACACTTCCAAAAAAGAAACAACTACTCAAAAAGATACACAGAAGCCTTTAGTTCAAACAGAAAAAGGGAACACGGGTACTGATGCCCATGTACATATTGAGAAAGGAAGCACAGTAAGTAAAAACATTGAACAGGCACCCAAGAATGATACAAACAATAATTCAGGTTCTCAACTTGAAGGACAAGTAGATACTGAACTGGTTGTTTCTCCTCATTTGCTAAATCAATATCAACAATTTGCCTAGCATATAGGATTTCAAAACACTCCTCAAGTTGATAATCCCAAAGATCAGGATGCAGAAATTATTCTTGAAAACCCCATTGGAGAAATTATGCTAAAGATAGAAGAAATCTCTCCTTTAGATATATTCTACATTCCAAAACATAGGGCCATGGTAAGAAAACAAAGGAAAAGGAGGAGAACAGATCAAGATGCACTTTTGGCATCACAGGGGGAATTTCTAAATATTGTTTATAAAAATGCTGAGGTGGATCCATCTGAGGATCTCACCAAATTGTCTCAATATGCTGGTGCCTATAGTGCTGCCACTATAGATAAAGCTTCCGAAGTAGCTGGTAAAAAGAAAGGATATGCAAATTGCTATTTTTTAAGAACAGGTTGTAGGAGATCAACAAAATATTATTCAGTTGGAACAGTGAGTACATGATGCAGAACTCAGAACTAAACAACTGGAAGAGTAGCTTAGCCTTGAAAAGAATAAGATTGATGAACAAGCCTTGGAAAAACAACAACAGTTGAATCAAGAGGTATAAAAGCTACAAAATCTTCTACAAAGTGAGAGAAATTCAAATATTGAACAGGAAAAAACGTTCCAATCAGCATTGGACAAGTTCAAGGAGTATCCTAAGTTAGCCCAATTCATAATTGAAGCTCTTGAAATAAACAAACTGCTTTCCCAATATTTAAATGAATTTTTTCTACAGTTAACACAAATTGAGCCTTTGTGTGAAGTAACATCATCTTTGATAGATAAATCAGTCACTCTTAGGCAAGAAATTGAGGATGTTGATGATAAAATTTCCGAGTTCCTCTCATGGTAGGATACAGAACAGGGAAGAAAAGCTAATCTTCCTAGAATTGAAGAAAGACACAAGGAAATTTTATTTATGGAATGGGAACAACAGTTGATGAAATCAGAAAGAGCCATATCAAGGGCTAAAGGTTTAATGAATATAACAACACAATTGATTAATGACAGCTTGTACGCTACCAATTTGATCTCAGATATTACCCCAGGCGAATTGCCCAAATTAAAAGTAGCTGATTCCAGGTGGAAGGAAGATATAATCAATAAAAATCAATAGATTAGCAAACTTCAAGGAATTTCATGGGATAATATGTGGTCTTATCTGATCAAGTGACACAGCCAATAGATGGCCATCAAATTCCTTTCGAATGCTATTCAATGTATCATTCCTGAATTCTCTGATGCTACATACACTAGGCAGTTACATTCAAAAATGAGTCGGCCAACAGAAGTCCAGGATATGCTCAATATTTTCCACCTTCACACATCCACCTCAATTGATGATCAATGAGTCAGTCTACTACAAGCTCGCATTTCAGTTTCAGATATTTTTATTTTATATAGATTGTAGGAATAGTTTTAGTTATTTTGTTTTGTTAAGTACCTATTTAAACCCCTTTCATGCATTTAGAAAGGGGTCCTTAGTTTGTAATATTTTTGACTTGGGGATTACATTTCTGTACTCCATTTACTCCTATATTATTTTATAAAGGATCGCATCTGGTGATTCTGTGCGGAATTATTTTTTAAGAGTTGCATTTCTGTATGTTGGAGTTGATTTTGCATTGGAATTGTTGGATCAGAGTATCAAATTGCATTTGAAAGTCTCAATATGGATATGGTATTTCTATCTATTCACTGTTAATTTCTTTTGTCATATGATATTCTCTTTTAAATTTGCTATCGTTTATATGTACTTCGTTTCACAATATTTCTTTATATATATCATTTTTGAGTATATTGGAAATATTTATCTCTCATAGTGTATGTAAATGATATACAATGATGAATACAATATGTTAATATAAATCTGTTTAATTTCTTAAATAGAGTTATCTTTATTTTTTGCTGCACATTTCAATTAAGCTGTAATACATTTTTATGGTTATTGTTCAATTGAAATAATTAAAGTTGTATTCGCATATGATACCCGGGTTAGTTTTAGAATTTCTTTATCAGTATTTAAATTAGATTAGTTAGTATTTTTATTTCAGTCATTTAGTCCCATTTTCCCTTCATATAACCATTCCATTACCAACCCATTCAAATTATTAGGAAACTGGTCCTATAAATCCAGTCGGAGCCACCATTCCAAATGGAAAAGGAGCTGTCTTAAGGTCCCAACTGGGTGGTTATCCTCCGATGTTTGAAGCAACGATTTTTGAGTCTTCAACAAACCTTCAAACTTGGGGATGTCTTAAGGGAGCTTGGTTGGCATAGCAGGCCAACCAGGATCATGGTGTATGGGGTCATTGATTAACTGGTTAAAATCTGGAGGACTGAGGCTAGCCATATAAGTGAGCCAGGGAGCATTCAGGATAGTTCCTGTTGCAGTCCCACTAGTAGTATTCCTAGCATTAGGGTTGGGGCTACCACCAGCGTTAGGTCCTGAACCAGACATGGTGAAGGTGACAGGAGGAGAACTGAGAATAGAAATAGAAGGGGAAACCAATGAACTAGAAGCAGAGTCAGAATGGGGACTCGATGGAGGACTAACTCGAACCCTAAGTGGAGGTGTAAATATTCCTAACAGAAACTTAGGATGAAGGCCAATAAGTCTCCGGGATAAATGCCTTGGGGGCACAATGATGGAAAAACAGACACGGATCATAGAAGGAAGAGAGGCCAACAAGGGGAAGGGGTTGCAGGATAAAATTATTACAACGTCGAAACAAGGGTAGGGAGGTGGAGGATCAATTGATTACAATGTTATAGTCTTGGCCTGGCAGTGTAAACCAGGCACTTTTCACTTAGGGTGTGCGTGTATGTGATAAGTGTGTTAGTTTTAATTTAAAACTAGACATGTGTAGAGAAAAAAGAAAAAGGTGTTGTATATTTGTATAGTAAATCTGAAAATAACAGTGAAGTAAACTGAAATATGACAGAAAGTAAACAGCTAAAGATGCATCAATTTAACCCCAAGGAGGAGGGCTTCTCAACAACTAGTCTATGGGTGGGAAAAATCTAGTCAAAACACACAAAAAAAGGCCAATGGATCTAAAGTCAGGAGGGACAAGGATCTATAGGTCAGATCAGCTGGAAATAGGTGCAGAAAATAGCAAAAAAACAGAGGGAAAAGTGATGCAAATCAGGTGGCGAAAGGCTACAACCTGAAGTTAAATGGAGGGGACCCTAGAGGAGGACCAAAAAAAACTGAAAAGAGGTGCTGTGGATGGATAAATAACCAATCTGAATGGATTTGAAGGTAAAGGATTAGATCTGAAAAAAGGATGAACACACTTAAATCTTAGACGACCTGCTTCAGCTAAACTCCTCCTAGGAAGCGTACTAGAACCCTAGGGGGCTAGGTTCCTAATTAGACGAGTAAAACATAGCAAGTACAGGTCCAAGACGGGTGGAGACAGAGGTCACACAATCCTGAATAGTAGCCTAGACAAACCCAGAAAAATCATAGAAAAATTCCCGCAAAAAGTACAGGTCGCAGTTTCTGATTTTTTTTTTTAGCAGAGGTCACAGGTTTGAGGCTTTTTTCTGTGTCCTAAAGGTTGAGGTAACAGGTTTTGGCCCAAAAAGTGTGACCTGCACTTCTGACACTCTCAAGATCATATTTCAGAAAAATTGTTGTCTAAGCTGTGGCTAATACCTGTCACCTGCACAATAGGCCCGGAAACACACGGAAGTTAGAATTTTTACTGTTTTAGGGTTTTAAAGGTTAAAAAAAACATCAAGAAAAGAAAGACAAGAAGCTAAAGAAAAACCCTAGGGGTTGAAGCCGCTGGTCATGCAGGGATCTGAAAAACGACAACGGTCGTAATTATAAACCCCAGTGGGGTCGCTAGTTGTTAGTGTGAATTCTAATCGTAAGCATACGAAAAAAAATTAGTTTAGCTATGCATAAAAAACAACCCTAACATCAAATATGGCTGGAAATTTATTTAGATATGTAGTTAGTTGTCCAAGAAAAATGCTACAAAATCCAGATCTATATAGTTAAAGACATTAAACAACAAATGAAAGCAAGAGTTGCTCCATGCATCCAATAGACAAGACAAGAATATTTTTAAAGAATTTTGTATTTATGACACCTGTGAAGGGAAAATAGAAAGATGTTACCAGTCCCCCTCAATGGGATGGGTAGTTGTATGTCCTCAGTGCTTCAGATCTAAGACTTCTCTCTCTTGATGGTGTAGAAAACCCAGACAAAAATGGAACTCAACGGGAGCACACAAGAAAAATGGTAGAAAAATATCACAATGATGGAGGATCAAAGTTAGAACAAAAGTATAGATCCAGAGTGATCTTTAGGCAAAAAAATTGTAGTGAATGAATGAAAACACCCTTCTATTTATAGCAAAATATTTAGTTAGTCTAGATATTGGTGCACACTTAAAATATTATTAACCAAATCTAGATCCAACTTTTATGGAATATTTTATTATTTTTGTTGGAGGGAAAAATAATTTGAATTTTGTCAAATCCCTTTATTTGTAAATAATAAATAAATAAATGATTTACTTATTATTTTAAGAATATGGTTGAGTAATAATTAAATAAATAATGATTTATTCAATTATTTATAAATGATTTAGTCAAATTTAACAAGGAATATTATTCAAATAATGTTTAAATAATTATTCCTAGAAAATAATAAGATAAATAATGATTTATCTAATCAATTTTCTTGTTTTGGGTTAAATATGACATGGAATATTAATTAAACTATTGTTTAATTAATTATCCCTTGAGGAAAATCAAACAAATAGGGATTTATTCAATATTTCCTCATGGGGTTTCCTATTTAGACCATAAACAACTTAATAAATTATGGATTACTAAGTTATTTTTCATAGTGAGAGCAATTTTACGTAGGGTAAAATTGGTCTTACATGGTGTACTTTGGTCCATCTAATAGTAACATGTTAGATGACCAAAAATTGGTGTAAAAATCGTACTCACACTTTTTTTCCAATCTGACAAGACTTGCAAATAGTATTATCAGGCTTTGAAAGCTTTAATAGGTCTTTAACAACATTCTTCTTGCCAGCTTGACAATTTAATCAAAATTTAGATGTCCAAGTATTATATGCCACAACCAACTCTCATCAATATTTTACAAACAACACCTCTTTGTCTTCACTTTTAGGACAAAGGCGTTATTGCTTTTTCTCACAAGTTAAACTGTTATTTATCTAGTTCATATTGACTTGATTTGGAAATATTTAGCCTTGAGAATCACATCATAGCCTTTTTCACACATATGAGACACTCTAAGTAAGGTGTGCTTCATTCCATCAACATACAACACATTCTTATCTTTACCTCAGCCATTTGATAAAATGAAAACTCCTTTACCGACAATCTTACCAAGTGAATTATTTCCAAAGGTGACATTACATTTCTCAATTGGTTTCCATGATAAGAACTTACTTTTGTCTCCTGAGATGTGCCTAGAACAACCACTCTCAACATACCAATTACCTCCTTCATTCTCAGCATATAGAACACTATTACATTGCTCTATTTTTTCTTTTTCCTTCTAGACTCTGGGTTCCTCGCTTGTTTACTTAATAACTAGATAAAAAAAATTATTCTCAAGTCTGCAATCAAATGATCTATGGCCATAATTTTGACATTTATAGAATTGAATCAAAGTATTCATAGGAGTAAATGGATTAATTTACCTGGGTTTGCTCATCCTATGACTGATTGAATGAATATTTGGCTGAAAATTTGTTCATTGTGGCTTAAGATATCTATAAGGTAAATTCACCCTGCAGTTCATTGTTTTGTGCCCATAATTTGTTCATGTAAAACAATATACTGGAAATATTCCTTCATCCATGGGAGAAAATTGATTTCTGAAAATTGGTTGGGCTGCCCTCTATGTATTTTGATTTGTCTCTACAATTTTGTTCCTTAATTTTCATGTCGGATTCATTTAGCTATTTGAATTTACCTTTATATTTTGTTGATGCTGATTTGTATTTGGTTTCATATTGGATTGCACACCGCCTTATTATCTTTTTTTCCCCATTGACCCATCTCTGCCTACTATGTTGTATTCATTTTTTACTGCATGAAAAAAGGTAATCAACCTATTTCCCTTTAATTCACATGCTGAACTTGAATCATCTTCAAATTCAAGACCACATTTGTTATTTGAGACCCTTTGAGTATCAAGGAGCTCATTCAAATTCTAGCTCTTTCGTTAGCAAAAAAATTTCTCCTTCAAGCCATTCACAAGCTTGATTATTCTCACTAAGCTGTTGAGTTACTTTTTCTTGAAGCTTCTTACCTTATTCAATTTGTAAGAGAAGAGGTTCAACAACTTCAAAATTTAATTTAATAAAAAATTCTCTTTGAGTTTTATTTTTCTTTCTCAACCTTTGAATATATTCAAGAGCACTTCCCATCTCTCCTTATAATTCAACTTCAATATCTTCACCTTTAGAATTAATATCTTCTATTTCCAGGTTGTGTAATGCCATGAGCATAAATGTCTTTGGATCTTCATCATATTTGTCCTCATTTGAATATTGGTTGCCTTCAATTTCAAGGATTTGGCATCTTAGGTGTAGAAGCTCTTCTTCTTGGAGTTCTTTCTATCCTTTTAGACTTTTCTAGACTTCTCTCTAGGGTCATATTCATTTTTATTCTTTTCAAGACACTTAGAGGCATAGTGACTAGCATTGCCATAATTAAAGCACGTAAAAGGTAACTTAATTTTGTACTTTCCTAAGCCTCTCTTGAGATTCCTCACAAAATTTTCTTCCTTTTCATATGTTTCACAACATGAATCATCATGCTCTTCCTTGGGCTTCTTATCTTCTTTGAAATTTTACTCTTTTTCTATAGGCTTGCCATTAGAATTTTTCATGTCATAAGTAGTGACAATAACACGTAATTGGTCCAAAGTGAGAATCTTCAACTCTGTCATCTCGCCAATGAATGAAACCTTAGGATTAAATCTCTCAGGGAGAGATCCCAACACTTTCTAAAATGTACACTCTTCTAATTTATCATCAAGACCTTTGTAGGTGTTCAAAACTTCATCAACTCTGAGAAAGTATTTTGCAATATATTCATCGTAATGCATCTTCAAGGAATCGAATTGCATTCTAAAACCTTGAATTTTAGCTTGCTTTACCTTACTATCACCTTCATAAAAACTAGCCACCTTGTCCCAAATGGATTTTTCAGTAGAGAAATCCATGACCTTGACTAGTTCTGATTCAGGTAGGCCATCAAGCAGGACATTCATGGCCTTAAAATTGCATGTAAACTCTGTCTTCTGATATCTAGTAATTAGGGTAGGAGGATTTTGATATTTTTCTTCCATTGAATCCCATTCATAATATCCAAGTGATTGAATATAGGCCTTCATCCTTACTTCACAAAACACATAGTTTGTTCAATTGAACATAGGTGCCCTATTGGTGTATCCTTTTTCCTAGTTTTCCATGGTCCTTGATAGTTTTTAAACATATATGAATTAACCTATATTGCTCTAATACTAATTGGTATAAACTAGGACAATACTAAGAGGGGGGAGGGTGAATCGGTATTGTAGGAATTTTAAAACTTTCTTTTACTTGTAAAATTACCAAGACACCAATAAATGCTGCAATAATTAATTCATATCCAAATCACAAGCATCAATCATTATAGGAACAAAAAATACACATAGATTCTTCAAAATTTCTTCAAATTTCTTAAAAAAGGAAAGATTCTACTTGTTGTTACAAATTTGTCTGGCTATAACTAGAAGGAAACTACTAATCCTCGATTTATCAGCTACAAATGAAAGGAGTTGCATCCCCTATTTTATTATCTACCACTAAAAGGATCTCCAAACCATAAATATTGACAAACAACTACTAGAAGGAGGTACAACCCTTGATTTTCAAAATACCACCTACTTTAAATCAATGATTCATCTTTCATACAATTTTCAAACTCAAATAAAGAAGGCCACTTCCTTACACAAACAAATAAATTTTTTCACTTCAAACAATTCCCACAAACACCATAACACCATCTTCAACAATCTCTAATCACCGATCAATCCACCAACATTCACCAACACAACTAACAAAATACACATACTCACAACCATCTTGCAAATTTGATTATGCTTTTAAAGAATTTTGGACTGATATTATTAGTCATTTAACTTTAATAATCTTGTTCTATAACAATTGCATGAATATTTATTTTCTATTTTTTTCACCTTCAAACATGTCTTCTAAATGTTCTCTTTAAGTCTTCAAACACTCCTTACATGTCTCTTCAAGAAAATATGAGTTTAATTGCTAATTTTCTTCATTCTGGTAAGTTACAATATTTAGCATAGTTTTTTCTAAATCTGGAAAATCATTAAATTTAGAAGTTTTGCCAAATTTTCCTTGAACCTTTCAATGCTATTATATATTCTACCAACTTGTTCATGCCTATATTTTAATATTATTTTTATTGTTTTTTTCTTGGTGTATTATCACCAAATATGGTGGATAATGCCAAATTTTATCATGTTATTGACCCATTCATGCATGTATTCGAACATAACGCAAAGCACTTTAACCAAAACATTACCAAATATTACTCTGTCGGGCCCATTTCACTTCCATGCCCTTGGTCATAATGCTTAATGGAATCACATCCTAGTCCCAAGCCTTATACCTTGGCATTATTTTATAGGTGCAACTTTATAAACACCTCTAGGGGATCCGAATCATCCCAGATGCCTTTGCATGCGTTTCATTTAACACTTTCGGGGAAGCCTTTCCATTGAAACATGTTCTAGATGATTTCATGCTTATGTCAACATTGCCACATGGTGCCTCTATGGTGGTGACACATGTCACCTAGTTTTGGCTCACTTAACCACCTGAAAATGCATAAAATGCATACCATGTGTCCTTTGTTCCATACTGCCACATCACCTATGCTTATGCGATGTTGACATCATCATGCCATCGTCATTTTAATGTTTTCTGTAGGGTAAAATAAAAATCTACCATGTGTCATTCATTCATTCAAAGAGTATGAATGTAGAAAAGGTTCCCATGCCTTTGATTTTCATTGATTTCTTCATTAAAAAATTTAAGGGTCTGAGACAATACTCTTCACCGTGTTGACTTCCTGATTTCTTGGCCCTACGTCATCCTGGGATCTAACCTATTTGAGTACCTTTAGTTCTTTTGGGGAATGTCTCCCGAGGCGAGCTGTCCTGTGGGGACCTCCCATTATCGAGCTTCTACCAATTAACGCCAACTGAATCCTCCTCGTCTTATGTCATATTGTACTTAAATGTTTGCATGCACCTTTGGTTCTTCTGAGGAAGCTCTCATGGGGAAATGAAGAAAGAAAGAAATTATTTTTAATGTCCATGAGACTAAGAATATCCTATGGGATATATTGCTTCTCCATCTGGCTCTTGTATTTGACCCTTTTCCTGTGAATTTTTACAATAAACACTCCCAGCTTGTCGATAAACTCTCTGTTGAATATATTATTACAAGAACTAGCTACCAGAATACCTGCATAATTTTCCCTACTGTCTTTGATGGCCTCGCATTCTAAAATGAAATGTTTTTCTGTTTCCACTTTTCTGGAAGAGAAAAAAATACATACTCTTTCCTCCCACATTTCTTTTGGCCTTTTCTAGCACCCTGTTTCACAATGGAGTTGATGAGAATTATTCCTTAATTGAGAAATAATAATTTTAGATCTCCAAGAAATATTCATCCCTATGTACGCCTTTTGCTAATGGTTATGAGTGGGGTTAAACTCTTGAATGTAGTAATTCTTCTTTCTCCCTAGCTCTTTCTCACAAGTACGTTTATGGAACTTATCCATAGCAAATTTTTTTATCTCTTATTGTTTGTATGACACATGCTCAAGAAAATACCCCATTTACTAAACCATTTGTTATTTTGCTGCATCCAAGTCTTCTTTATTTTGCACAATCTGTCACTAAACACAACCTTAGGCCATCTACTCTCTTCCATTTACTCAATTTTTTTCAAATACCTTATGACTCGCACCATAGCTATTGCTTCAATAGGAGCAACCCCTGTTTCACTTAATAGGATAGCATAAGGAATTGCACTTTTAATTTTGAATTTGTTTGTAATCAAACACTTCTGAATTTTCTCAATTTGTTTCCACTGCATCTTGGTTGTGTTGTTGTCCCAAAATTGTTTGTGGGACCTCACCACTGTACAACAATGCTCCAATTTCTACATTTCCACCTACTGATGTCCTCTTGGGCTTAAATCATCTACGTGTTTCTCTATTGTGCCCAAATATGATCAATCTAGGGAAACTCCGCCGGGATGAGCTATGTAGTGTGGGACCATCATTGGCCAATTAAATCTGATTCCACTTCCATGTTATGTGCTCACGTCCTCTTGACTCTGTATTAGTGGTTCCACCAAAAGGCTCTACTGAATTTGGAAAGAACACCAAAATTCCACCAATTTGACAAGCTTCACCAAGTTAGTTATGAAACCTTTGACTTTTTGGGTGTTGGGGTTCCCATGTTTTGGCCAGATTGGCAAGACCAAAAGATGAGACAACATCATAACCACTTTGGGGCCCTAGGATCTAGCCCTCCTAGAGTCAGAGACGGATCTCTCCATAGATACAAAGAGTGACATATCTTTGAAAGCTCAATATGAGGTATTAGGCTAGTTATGAAGCACAAAAGGGGGGTTTTGAATGATTTGGTTGGTTGGTTGCTGGGTTGGTCATGACATCACAGATTGAGAAAGTAATGGAGGAAAGGAGCAAAGCAGTAGGATGTCTTGGTTTTGAGGATAGGTCAAGAAAGTGCCATCCATTGGGCTATGGAGTCATGAAAGGGAATTAATTGCACACAACTAGCCAAGGCTTTCAGAGGGAAAGTCATCTACATTAAGGATCTTTTAGATAGATTATGGAATGGAACATTAAGGATTGAAAGTGAGAGAAGGAAAGTGACCCAATTTCTGTCTATAGATCAGGTCAGAGGTCATTTAACTCCAGACCTCCTTGGACATACTCAAAGGCAGCTTTCAAAGGAGGGACAAAGGGGCAGCTTATAGATCGGACCAGAGGTCATTTAACTCCACGTTAGCTTTAGCATGCTCCAAGGGAAAACAGAGATAAGTTGAACAGAGCTAGGGTCTATAGATCAGAGAAGGACTTTGAACCTTCAATGCTTTGACACCAGCAAGAGATCTTAGAAAGGCCAGCTGGTCGCACAAGGACCCTAGTGGACAGGGCTAACTCTAATCCCCAGTTTCCCAAATCTTCCAGCTTAAACCCAACAAGAACAACTAAAGACATATTTCATTAATTCATACATCAGCTATCGGGAAATGACATCCACTACAATGGTTAAATTAGTTTGAAATCAATACTCAGTTAACACATACAGCAGAAAACATTAAAGGCAAGAAGAGCAGAGACATAGGGTACCTAACAAGGGTAAATCCTATGCCAGATTTCTAATGCGAGCCCAAAAGACCAATGAACAACATGAAAATGTAATAAAACAATAATATAAGAAAAACATCACCCGTAGTAATAGACTAGGATCCAAAGAAATGTGCTTGATTAATCGATGCAAAACTAGTCACATACACTGAGCTCAATGGCTGTTACAATCCATACTTTCTCCTCCCATCCTACTACACACAAGCTACTTTGCTACTCCCTCCCAAGACTGTTCTAACAGTCAGAATGAATCCCTCTAACAACAATCGGCAACAACCAAACAACAACCTTTACAATATGTTCTCGAGAATTCTTATAGGAGAAGAGAATAACAGAAGTAGATGAACATTTAATTTGTTTCATTAAGACAGGATGGCGGAAACGTTCACGCCCATACTGCTTAATGGCTCTGCAGTGTTGTATGTACTCTGTGGTCTACTTCGGGAGTCTTTGTCAGGTCGAGATTGACCTCAGGTGTTTCTTGAAGTCCTTTCTGGCTGTTTGGAGCTCTGCGCTAGCCTTCTGGAATAAATGCACTGGATGAAAAGTCTGCAAGGTCTCCATGCTTCATAATTGTGGTCCTGATAGTCTTTAAGAAGCTTATGTCAATGAAATACATTTAAGGGATTGAGGAGGCATGGAGACTTCTATAGGAAGGTGTCCATCTTGGAGAAACATTGCTCTGTTGATATTAAACACAGATATGGCTCGTTTCGTGTGCATTTGGTCTTCAAACTGTGCCTTCTTCCTTTGAATAAGGATTATAACATTTAATCTTTAGTTTTCGGGCCCTAAAACCTTAAATCCGTCTCTGTTGATTCATTTTGCTGCTGCTGTAATGGCCTCTCTGCACTTTCAGCCACAGAGGCCGTGACTATAGAGACAGAGTGAATTCATACTTTGTGAACCCTGCACAATGGAATAAACCCATTATAAAATCCAAGGGGGCGGTGGAAGAATACTTTGAAGGCCCGGAGGAATGGTGGCGTAACAGATGCAACACTGTGGAGGCGATGGAAACGGTGGAGAAATGCCGTGAATCTTTAATGTAAAAACATTAAAGTTTTAATGTGGGCGCAATGATATAATATTTATGCAGAACAAAGGTTTGGGCTTTGGAACGAAAAACAAAGGGAACGCACGTAAAACATATGAGACAGGGCTTGATGTGGGACTCGGCATGGGTGGAGGGCGATTCGATTGGGACCGTCAGATCAAAAGGGGAATCGACGGTGGAGACCTTCATCGGCGGATCGCAATTGGGGAGCGCAGAGGAGGGGACGCAACGGGATTGTGCGCTGCAATGATGCGATTGAGCGACTGCCGTACGATCTGGAGACATATCGACAGCTCTTTTGTAATTGGAGGGATGAGAGGGGAGAGGCGATGAGCGTGGTGTGATTAGATTTGGACCGTTGGATCAAGATATGGATTGACGACGGAGATTGTAATCGCAAAGGGCGGAAAGTGGCAGCGATTGACAATTGCAATTGCGATCGGAGCGGGGAATGCGATTGAGTGCCAGCCATCGGATCCAGGTGATAGATCAATGATGGAGAAGCAATTGATGGGGAGAAATGAGAGGAGCGATGGGATCTGGGCCATTGATTCCGAATGGATGGACGACTAGGATTCGATCGGGAGATCGCACTCGGGGGAACAAAGGAGTGGCACGCCGAAAGTTCCAATTGCGATTGGAGCGGGAATGCGATTAGCGCTGGGCCATCGGATCCGGGTGATAGATCAACGACGGGGATCGTGGTGGAGGTCTTATTGACCAAAACCCAATCGCATCGGAAATTTTAAGTTAACACATAGAAGCGCTCCCCTGAAAGATTACGATTGTGATTAGGGCCCGGACCATTAACGTTTGGTCCTGGCGCTGGGTTATATGGGGAAATGGTTTGTGGGGTTGAGCCGAAAGGAGATGGGCCTTAATATAAGGTGGAAAGTGGGTTTTCGCCCCTTTTTAAAGAATTTTGGGACTAGGAAAGGGTAACGGTAAGGGGAAAAAGGGGAAAATAGGCCAAACAAGGGGTATGTGTAGGACTTAAAGAGGATTTTGGGAGGATTTCGAAGGGTAAGAGGGGAATTAGAAGGGGAGATAAGGGAATGGAAACAGAGGTTCAGAAGGGATGATATAAAGGGAAAAAGGAGGCCTTTTGGGCATTTCTTCACAGACAGAGGGGCTTTATAACTGGAAACAGCAGTGGGAACTTATCAAAGGATAAGGGCATAAGGAGGCTTCAAGGATGATGTGTTTTCAGAAGGAAATGCATTCCTTGAAGGATCAAAAACATTTTAGCCCCCTGTTTTCTTGTCAAAAATTTATAGGGGGGCTAACAGTGGCTCCACATGGGGATGGCTTCTTCTTGAAGGAGTCAAGAATCTAGGAAATGATATTTGGTGTAGGCCAGATGCCGGGTACTTGACTCATTCTTTTCTTCTCTTGGATTAGCTACCACAAATTGCGAAGACATCATATCAGCAGAAAAATTCTTAACAATCTACCTACCCATCCTACAATCCTAGCATTTTTTCTTCTATGGTGCATTTGGACTTGCAGACCCTTTACATCATCAATTTTTTACAAGCAGGAAAATGAACCTATTCTACTTCTACCCTTATTACTCCATGAGACCAGATTAGACTAATGGTCTCATAGTTTCTCTACCTAAACTAATATCTGCTAGGATTAAATTGTCTATCAGACTTCTTCTCTACATTCTAAGACAGAAATTGAAAACAGTCAAGCCAGGATTAGACTGTCTAACTTGCTGGAATTTGCAGGAATTAAAAACTAACTACATGCTCACAGACTGAGCTTTATTGAGCTTTTCCTACCTAACCTACTCTAACTGGAATATTTACAAGTCTAGCTTACAAACAATGTCTTCCAATGTAACCAGTCCATCAAGTGATCTTCTGACTCGTCATTCTTGCTCAACTCCTTGAGCAGGCCGGATAGGTAGGGCAGCTCCCACTCTTTTTGTTCCATAATAGCAGCTTTGAAAATTTTTTTTGCTGTCTGCAACATGATGCTCAAAAATACCTTTGATCCTTCCTCAAATGTTTGTAGGAAATGTGCATAAGGATCATGAAAAGATACCTGGCTATGAATATCTGGCAGTCCGGCTTCAACCAGGATCTATTCTTCTTCCACTGGATGGAGAAGAAGACTCTCTTGGAGTAGGGTGTCTCCTTCATCTTCCGAACTGGAGGACTCATTGTATATTGCAGCTGAGTCCTCTTGGAGCTCTGATATATTCTGCTCTGATGTGCTGAGCTTCATGAAAAGATCGATGTATCCTTGAGCAGTGGTTTGTTCCATTGCTTCCTCTTTTTCAAGAGAAGGCTCATTATTTTCATCTTGCTCAAGAATCTCTTCATTGATTTCCTCCTGATCTTCTGAAAGGAAAGACAGCTGACCACCGATCTCATGACACTCATCACTGATGCTTTCATAACTTTCCCCATTAGTGTCATAGATAGGCTGACTGGGTTCACTGCTTCTCTGGAGTTGCTGATCCTGGCTTTCCTCCCATGGGTCTACTGATGATGATTCTGCAAGCTCAGCTTCTCTCTGGAAACAATCATCATCAAATAGATCATAACTAGGAAAGTCATAATCATAAGCAATGTCATCAACCAAACCTGTCGGATTCTCAGCGGGTCTTTCTTCATCCTGATCCACGGAGGAGTTTTCTGGATCTGTATCATCAAACTCAGGAGATGAATGAGAAGGAGCATGTGTTCTATAAAATATTTTTGAGGTGGACTGCTGATTTAATATCTGATCAATCTCTTCTTCCGTCAAAAGAGGAGTTTCCCTCTCATCATGGACAGAAGGACATCAGTCCTCTTTCTCTTGTGTTAGCTGATTTGGAGGCGGGATGTTTTCTTGAGCCTCTTCTTCCACATCAGATTCTGCCTCTTCTAGGTGGTCCCTTGTTTTTTCAAGGCAACGTTCCCTATTAGCTTTTTCTATTAGGTCCTGATATTCTCTAGTTAGCGTAACACAAGACATAGGTAAGCAATCAGGCATTTCCTGATTACTTTCCTCTTCATCTTCTATAGATTCGTGAACATCATACATGTCTTGCTCATCTTCTCGGTCCTGAGTTTGTTCTTGTTTTGAAGAAGGCATGGGCTGTTCGAAATAATCATCATTTGCATTCAGATTCGCCATATACATCTCCAGCACTTTACCAAATGTTTCTGCTATTTTATCGAGTTGGTCATACAAAGCATCATACTTTGTATCCCTGTCCATGTCTAGATCCATGCTTTTGCAAAGAAGGCTACTGCTTCTTCTCAACCAGTTCAGATTCCTCCACCAGTGGAGTCATCAGGTCTTTGGATCATAGGGAGTGTGGAGTCGCCAGGCGGATGTATATGAATGTTTGAAGCAGGATGCTATCCACCATCAGCAATTAGAGCCAATCTAAAGGCAAAGTGGTCTCTTCCCCAGTGGAGTCGCCATTATGTTGGTGATGACAATGGGAGACAAACCAAATGTTATCAGTTTAGGCTCTCAGATTTCCCCAACGGAGTCGCCATTATGTTGGGGTTCCCATGTTTTGGCCAGATTGGCAAGACCAAAAGATGAGACAACATCATAACCACTTTGGGGCCCTAGGATCTAGCCCTCTTGGACCCGGAGAGGGATCTATCCATAGATACAAAGAGTGATATATCTTTGAAATCTCAAGATGAGGTATTAGGCTAGTTATGAAGCACAAAAGGGGGGTTTTGAATGATTTGGTTGGTTGGTTGCTGGGTTGGTCATGAGATCACAGACTGAGAAAGTAATGGAGGAAAGGAGCAAAGCAGTAGGATGTCTTGGTGAAGAGGATAGGTCAAGAAAGTGCCATCCATTGGGCTATGGAGTCATGAAAGGGAATTACTTGCACACAACTAGCCAAGGCTTTCAGAGGGAAAGTCATCTACACTAAAGGATCTTTTAGATAGATTATGGAATGGAACATTAAGGATTGAAAGTGAGAGAAGGAAAGCGACCCAATTTCTGTCTATAGATCAGGTCAGAGGTCATTTAACTCCATACCTCCTTGGACATACTCAAAGGCAGCTTTCAAAGGAGGGACAAAGGGGCAGCTTATAGATTGGACCAAAGGTAATTTAACTCCAGGTTATCTTTAGCATGCTCCAAGGGAAAACAGAGATAAGTTGAACAGAGCTAGGGTCTATAGATCAGAGAAGGACTTTGAACCTTCAATTTTTTGACACCAGCAAGAGATCTTAGAAAGGCCAGCTGGTCTCACAAGGACCCTAGTAGATAGGGCTAACTCTAATCCCCAGTTTCCCAAATCTTCCAGCTTAAACCCAACAAGAAAAACTAAAGACAGATTTCATTAATTCATACATCAGCTAGCAGGCAATGACATCCACTACACTCATTAAATTAGTTTGAAATCAATCCTAAGTTAACACATACAGCAGAAAACATTAAAGGCAAGGAGAGCAGAGACATAGGGTACCTAACAAGGGTAAATACTATGCCAGATTTCTGATGCAAGCCTAGAAGACCAATGAACAACATGAAAATGTAATAAAACAATAAGATAAGAAAAACATCACCCGTAGTAATAGACCAGGATCCAAAGAAATGTGCTTGATTAATCGATGCAAAACTAGTCACATACACTGAGCTCAATGGCTGTTACAATCCAGACTTTCTCCTCCCAACCTACTACACAGAAGCTACTTTGCTACTCCCTCCCAAGACTGTTCTAACAGTCAGAAGGAATCCCTCTAACAGCAATCGGCAACAACCAAACAACAACCTTTTACAATATGTTCTCGGGAATTCTTATAGGAGAAGAGAATAACAGAAGTAGATGAACATTTAATCTGTTTCATTAAGATAGGATGGCGGAAACGTTCACGCCCATACTTCTTAATGGCTCTGTAGCACTGTATGTACTCTTTGGTTTGCTTCAGGAGTCTTTGTCAGGTCGAGATTGACCTCAGGTGTTTCTTGAAGTCCTTTCTGGCTGTTTGGAGCTCTGTGCTAGCCTTTTGGAATAAATGCACTGGGTGAAAAGTCCGCAAGGTCTCCATGCTTCATAATTGTGGTTCTGACAGTATTTAAGAAGCTTCTGTTAGTGAAATACATTTAAGGGCTTGAGGAGGCATGGAGCCTTCTGTAGGAAGGTGTCCATCTTGGAGAAACGGTGATCTGCTGATATTAAACACAGATATGGCTCGTTTCGTGTGCATTTGGTCTTCAAACTGTGCCTTCTTCCTTTGAATAAGGATTATAACATTTAATATTTAGTTTTCGGGCCCTAACACCTTAAATCCATCTCTGCTGATTCACTTTGCTGCTGCTGTAATGGCCTCTCTACACTTTCAGCCACAAAGGCCTTGACTGTAGAGACAGAGTGAATTCATACTCTGTGAACCCTGCACAATGGAATAAACCTGTTATAAAATCCAAGGGGGCGGTGGAAGAATACTTTGAAGGCCTGGAGGAATGGTGGCGTAGCAGAGGCAATGCTGTGGAGGCGATGGAAACGGTGGAGAAATGCCGTGAATCTTTAATGTAAAAACATTAAAGTTTTAATGTGGGCGCAATGATATAATATTTATGCAGAACAAAGGTTTGGGCTTTGGAAAGAGAAAAAAGGGGAAAGCACGTAAAACATATGAGACGAGGCTTGATGTGGGACTCGGCATGGGTGGAGGGCGATTTGATCGGGACCGTCATATCAAAAGGGGAATCGACGGTGGAGACCTTCATTGGCGGATCACAATCAGGGAGCGCAGAGGAGGGGACACGACAGGATTATGTGTTGCGATGATGCGATTGAGCAACTGTTGTCCAATCTGGAGACAGATCGACGACTCTTATGTAATTGGAGGGATGAGAGGGGATAGGCAATGAGCGCGGTGTGATTATATTTGGACCGTTGGATCAAGATATGGATTGATGGCGGAGATTGTAATCGCAAAGGGTGGAAAGTGGCAGTGATTGACAATTGCGATTGCGATTATAGCGGGGGATGCGATTGAGCACCAGCCGTCAGATCCAGGTGATTAATCAATGGTGGAGAAGCAATCGGCGGGGAGAAATGAGAGGAGCGATGGGATCTTGGCCATTGATTATGAATGGATGGACGGCTAGGATTCGATCGGGAGATCACAATTGTGGGGACAAAGGAGTGGCATGGCAAAAGTTTCAATTGTGATTGGAGCGGGAGTGAAATTAGCACCGGGCCGTCAGATCCGGGTGATAGATCAACGGTGGGGATCATGGTGGAGGTCTTATTGACCAAAACCCAATCGCATCAGAAATTTTAAGTTAACACATAGAAGCACTCACCCAAAAGATTGCGATTGCGATTAGCGCCCGGACCATTAGAGTTTGGTCCTGGCGCTGGGTTATATGGGGAAATGGTTTGCAGGGCTGGGCCTTAATATAAGGTGGAAAGTGGGTTTTTTCCCCTTTTTAAAGCATTTTGGGACTAGGAAAGGGTAACGGTAAGGGGGAAAAGGGGAAAATAGGCCAAACAAGGGGTATGTGTAGGACTTAAAGGGGATTTTGGGAGGATTTCGAAGGGTAAGAGGGGAATTAGAAGGGGAGACAAGGGAATGGAAACAGAGGTTCAGAAGGGATGATATAAAGGGAAAAAGGAGGCCTTTTGGGCATTTCTTCACAAACAGAGGGGCTTTATAACTGGAAACAATAGTGGGAACTTATCAAAGGACAAGGGCATAAGGAGGCTTCAAGGATGATGTGTTTTCAGAGGGAAATGCATTCCTTGAAGGCTCAAAAACATTTTAGCCCCTTGTTTGCTTGTCAAAAATTTATAGGGGGGCTAACATGGGGCACTGACCTTTGACTGGAAATAATTTTTGATCCAGGAGGAGGTTTTTGGATTTCAATATGCTGTTGGAAATCTATTTCCAAGCTTTTTCCAGCTGAGTAGGTCCCAAGTACACTTTAGCTAATCTGCTACATTGAAAATGGATTCAAGGTCACTGCACCTTCACCATATTTTCTTGTATGATACTTTGAGCTGATCTTATTTCTTCTTGCAACCATATCTTCCTTTGCAATCATATTCTTCACCATTTCCATCAATGAAAACATATTCTAACACAATTTTCTCCTCCATGGCATGCTAAATCTACAACACATGGATCTACAAATGCTTTGCACCATTAAGTTAGATTTTGTTCAACCTTTTAGGTTGTGGACCCATACCATAAGAATATAAATTATTATCCTCTCAATATGTGTTCACACATGAGTCATTACTTCAAAATTAAATACATAATACACTATTTATCTCTAATGTTCATCATACTTTGATAAAATAATAATAAATGTAATGGAAAATAATTTGAGCCTATATCATGCATATAAGCATTAAAATGGGTTAATATAAGGTTGTGGGTAAACAAAACAAGATTAAAAATATGAAAAAAAGGATGTCAAAGGATGGTAGTTTTACGACTCATCATTAGCTTCACCATTTACATTAGATTATTTAGGCATTTTGTAGAATCCAAAAACTTATTTCACTAACCTATATTATATTACAACCCTAATTTCTTAAAAGAAATATTAAATAATGTAAAACATAAGAACAATAATGCCACCTTAGAAACATTTAACCATGAAACAAGTCTAACATTCACCTCTCTCTATCTCATTATATTAACTGGAATATTCACAATAAAATATTTAGGTATTTCATAACATCCAAAATTGTAATCCATTAACCCACATTAGATTACAACCCTAATTGTTAACTAGAATTAGTTTATGATAGTTCAAAAATATACAAAAAATACCAAAACAATGGATCCAAAATTTTCATTGAAGGGACAATAGGCCCTTAAAACCACCATAATAGACGGTATGATCACCTCCCCTAGAAACCCTTTGCATTGGGATGACACTAAGTAATCTGTAAACTGTCATGAACGTTCTATTGAAATACGTTGTCAAAATAGATCTTGCAAAATTATGAAATGTTTAATTATTCAAATTATTTTCTCAGACCCTAGTTGTAATACCTATTTCTTGATCCAAATATTGTAAACATATATGTACACATGTTACTTAGGTTAGTTATCTAAGTTATGTTGAGGCCTATATTCTTGTGTATATAAGTGTGTTGGGTCGGTAAGCTAATTAATAGGTATGCTTTGAGGCAAAAGTGCCTATGTGGTTTAGGTTGGATAAATGATGTGCTAAAAGGTTGATGACACTAGAAATGTAATGATATAAATACACTCATATTAATAAAAATAACACCATATTTGTATACCAAGTGATGAAAAGTGTATATTGGGGTAGGACTCGACAAGAGGAAAGGTGAGGAGGATAAAGGGCTTAGAAAGGGGCCTAAGTTAAGAAAAATTATTTTATTCCTAGCCTGTTTTATAAATCTAAAGTGGGATAGTGTTAAAATACATTATAATATAATTCCATAAAATTAAAAGCATGTTTTATCCTAAGTTTTAAATAGGGAAAAGGTGGGGTTGCATGGGTTCCATGTTTCAAAGGGAACCGACCATATATCATTTCTTATTTACCATTTAAGGTACTAGATATGATTCTAGTATGATGTTTGTGATTGCTTAAAGGAGATCTACATAATTATTATAATATGATAGCTTACTGATCCTAGGTGGGTCTGGGTATAAGTGCACTTCTCTTTGGGTTTCCTTATGAGAGGTTGGAGTCTTGGAAGGACTAGCGCAGGGATAGGTATCCTTGTGTGGTGCCTAAAGGATGATTATAGACCCAGGAGGGGTGTTGAAGCTCTTGGAACCATAGGTCCCTAAGATTTCATAATCATTTTGTGATGGATCCTTGGAGGACTAGTGGTGTAGCCTAAGTGACTACAAAGTCAGATAATGGGGCACACTACCTTGCATTGTGCAAGATGATGAGGATTGAGGGACTATAGTTTGGAGTGCTACTAGGGTTTAATACATTGTCCTTGACCATGTTTGGTACTAACTATTATCCATATCCAAATTTAATTAAGCCTTTTCCCTTATGGAGTCATAGCCCCAACTTGGTGGTGACCCACTACTGAGAGAGTTGGAGTTGTGGATTTTACAACTAGGAGGATGATTTGGGGTATAAAGCTAGTTGGTGATTACATATAAGTGGTTTTGTAAATGAATATCTCATACTTTTTTTGTAATATTCCCAAATTTTCACTTGATATTTGGAATATTAGAGTTCTTAATTTTCTTAATGAATTAATTAATTAAAAGGGTGGAGGGACCCATAATCCTCATGGTGAATAAATATCCACTTTTTATGTGTGAATGTGGATTAATTAAGCCTATATCTACATAAAGGAGGTAGTGGAGAAACTACTAATGTGAATGGATTGGAGATCATGTCTCATTAATGAGATAGATCATGGAGGTTGATATAGTCAACTAAGATCTTGGAAGGAATCAAACAGAATATCATGGAGCATTCATGATGAGATGATGGAGGAAGTTGTGCAATTAATGCACACAAGATGGAGAGGGTGTACATTGCAACTAGACATGATGGATGACTTGGAGAGACAACGTAGTCAAACATGGAGGATCATGTCCACATGCGTAGCACAGTTTAGATGAGAGCCAAGGCATGGGAAGGCTCATAAAATATATAAAGGAGATGAAGGCAACAATGAAGGCATGCTATTGATTATAGATTTTGAGGTTTGTTTAGATCTGGAATTGTCATGTCACATTCCATTGCTTTCTTGGGTTGTTTAGCAAAGATTGCAAGTGTTGTTTAGCACAGGGTGTTCTTGGTCAGGAATCCCCCCTCTTTCATTGAGTGATCTATTGGAAGAGGGTTATACTTCATTATACATTAGGCATTGGTGCCACTTATTATTTCCATCATCTACAGAACATATACCTTTAGGAATTACAATGGGAGGATACCAAATTTTTTCAAAATGAGATCCATCATCCACATTGGGATGAATGGTTGATAGTATGGAGCAAGGGGTTTACAAACCACTTGCAGATCTATGATACAGGCCAAAAAGAAGCATGGCTACACTAGTTGCTATTGGGTGAGTATGGTTACCACTCAATGAGTCATATTTTTCTGATTCATGCCTTACACATCACTGGAAGAATGCAGAAGAAGAAGGCATGGTTACTTTGGTTGTTGATGAGAGAGTTTGGACATCACATGATATATCTTATGTCCTTGTATTTACTCTTGTTGGGATATGTCTAATGTCTTTACATATATTTTTGTTTGGGATGTATCTCATGTTCATGTATGTACTTGGGTTTGGGAGAAAGTATAACTCTCACATAATGTGGCATAAGGGAGCTTGTTTGTATTATGTTGATGAGACATCTCACATGTCCATTACTATATTGTTGCTCCATGACTTGCATAATGATAATGCAAGGAGGCAGCAAGAATCCTTGTTGCTATGGTTACTATTGGGAGAGTATGGGCTGAATTCTTCCCATACATTGCATGACATTGCTAGAGGATGGCAACAGGAGGCCTTACAATGTTGGATTCTGTTGGGGGATTATGGTCATTGTACATGGTATAATGATGATGTGATGGGGTAGAAATATGCCTTATTAAGGTGGCTTCTCTTGAGAGAATATGGCCACTACATTTGGTACAGTGATGATGTGGTATGGTAGCAAGAGGCATTGCTGGAATGGCTTCTTTTGAGAGAGTATGGTTCTCATATTCTCATTGATGTTGATTTGGCATGGCAACAAGAAGCATTTTTGCGGTGGCTTCTTTTGAGAGAGTATGGCTCTCTTACTTGTTTTCATGATGATTTAGCATGGAAGTAGGAGGCTTTGTTGCATTGGTTGTTATTAGGAGAATATGGTTTGACATTGTTTATGTTTTCCCATATGTCTCTACTTCTTGTTTTTCACCATGATGATGTGATGTTTGATTCCTACATGGCCAAGATGGCTAATGATGAGGGCATTGATATATGTAATCTACTCTATGTATCATGGGTTGGAGAGATAGTTCATGAGTTAGGACTTTCCACTTTGGGAATGAACCACTTTATCTTATGTATCTCATGTACAGAGGAGTACTTTGGTCATCATATGGTTGCCACTTGGAGATTCATTGATGAGGGTGGGTATCTAACTTTTCAGTTGGACGCCATTCTAGACATTATAGAGAGGCAACTTCGGAGTTGGAAATGCATGAAACATTGTGACATATGGGAAGGCTTTCCACATGAGGATGCCACTTGGAGGTAGGATGTTTGTTGTAGCATCCACTTTTGTAGTTTCTTGAGAACAAGCAACATTTTTTCGGGGAGGACTGTAATATTCCCAAATTTTCACTTGATATTTGGAATATTAGAGTTCTTAATTTTCTTAATGAATTAAGTAAATAAAAGGGTGGAGGGACCCATAATCCTCATGATGAATAAATATCCACTTTTTATGTGTGTATGTGGATTAATTAAGCCTAGATATACATAAAGGAGGAAGTGGAGAAACTACTAATGTGAATGGATTGAAGATCATGTCTCATTAATGAGATACATCATGGAGGTTGATACAATCAACTAAGATCTTGGAAGGAATCAAATAGAATATCATGGAGCATTCATGATGAGATGATAGAGGAAGTTGTGCAATTAATGCACACATGATGGAGAGGGTGTAAATTTCACCTAGACATGATGGATGATTTGGAGAGACAGCGCAGTCAAACATGGAGGATCATGTCCACATGTACAACGCAATTTATATGAGGGCTAAGGCATGGGAAGGCTCATAAAATATATAAAGGAGATGAAGGAAAAAATGAAGGCAGGATATTGATTATAGATTTTGAGGTCTGTTTAGATCTGGAATTGTCATGTGACATTCCATTGTTTTCTTGGGCTGTTTAGCAAAGATTGCAAGTGATGTTTAGCACAGGGTGTTCCTGGTCAAGAATCCCTCCTCTTTCATTGAGTGATCTCTTGGAAGAGGGTTGTACTTCATTCTACATCAGGCATTGGTGCCACTTATTATTTCCATCATCTGTATAACATATAACTTTAGGAATTACACAATTTCTGAAGATTAGTTTGGAGGTGGAGGTTGTCTTTAGTATTTCAGCTGGAGAACTGGTGAAGGTTTATTCATATCACCTTGGGCTTGAAGATCAGCATTCCCAGGGCTTAATTTCAGATCTGGCATCAGGCCAAGAGTTATTGACCTCCTAGAAGCAGTAATTCCATCTAGAATTACGTTGTCCATCATTGCAGATCCAAAGGAGGAAGGAAGTTGCTAGCATTTCAGCTAGTAATCCTGTGAGGGATCATCCCCTCACCATGCCATCAGTATTTCCATTAGCCTGGAGCCTATTGCATCATATTTCAGTAGGCATAAAGCCTCTCTCTCTTGTACAATGCAGTTTTTTTAGCAGCTGCATATTCAGTTGCTGCAACTTGAAGGAGTAGGAAGAGAAGGCAAGATCTCAAGCTCCTAGCCTATAGATCTAAAGGAGGGATTAGCCCTAAAGGCATAGATCTATTTATACATGATATTGCAGTGATATTTAGATCAGATCTGTAAATCCAGTAGAAAAAGGATCAAACCCTAGGAGGGTGATTTTCCAAATTTGTAGATCTAGAAAATCCTTTTTGGGTTATCTTGGGTTCCCATCACATTGCCCAGATCTTGAATCTTGGCATCATCAGAGCTCCTGAGATCCCTATATATGCATTTCCTTTTGCAGAAGTTCATGTATATCTTCAGCAGAAGGGACAACGTAGAATTTCTTCCTGTAAGCTCACCAATTACCCAGTGCTAGTTGTAGCATCATTGCAGGGTGATTCTAGGCCATATTTTGGGCTAGATCTACACATTTTCTGTATATTGTGTAATTGATTCATCTGCATATAATAAAATGGCTCAGCTTCTCTGTAAATTCTGATGTTATCTTGAGATTTTTTGTTTACTTAGTTGCAGTTCTTATATTATGTTTAATTATTACTGCATTCTCCCTTATGGGATATTACATTTTTATGTTATGATATCTTCCATGTGTACATGTTGTCATGGTTCATATTTGTTTGTTTATGCCTATTTATATTGCTGTATTGGTTATGTATATCCTACATATAATGGCAGGTTGTATTGTTCCCTTCAAACTCTATGACCATGTGCTTTATATGGGCTTTGTTGTTTGCCTTAATCTAATTATTCTTCTCTTTATAAGGTAGCCAAAGATGAGCCTATTCTGAAGTGAAATACCCTTGCAGCTTTTATGCCTAGTCCCAACTCAACAAAAAAGTGTAAGCTTATGATATATTCACAACTATAATTTCTACTACCTAATTCTCTCTTGGGTTTTAATATAACCAAATCATGACATATTTAAGCTAAACTATAAATTTAGCTTCAAATCTATCTAATTAAATTATTCTCGCTATAGTTTTGGTTGGGGCACCATTAATATTTTAACTCACATAGTATGTCATGACATTCGGTAAAAATTTGGAGTAAAAAAGGAAATTATGTATATTATGATTGAAAATATCAAAGGTTAATAGGAGAGGTGGTATTTGAGAATTTGAATGAGTCCCAATGCTATTTGCAGTGATGATGGGACTTCTAGCGCTTATTTTATCTTTCTTGGTAGGAAGCACATTGATTGAGTTTTCTATATTTGGAGTGGATCTCTGATGAGGGTATAGGGACTTGAAGTTTTTCATGATTAATTCCCTCTATTGCAAGATATTTATAATTTCATATAAATTAAAATTATATTTGGTTTTATTCATATTTATAATGCATTTAAATTCTAGGGAGTGTAATTTTTCTTATAGGGAATGGAAATTTGCACGAGTTGTGGTTTTGGAAATTTGTGAGGTAGTTGGTGCTGCCTTACTCAAAGGTTCACTTGATTTCGAAGATGTCAAGGGTGGGATTACTTGTATAAGAATAAATTTTCCTTTAGTTAAGGGAGAAGAGTCAAGAACTGGGCCTTTACTACATAGGTTATATGATTTGGGGGTGGTTTGAGTAACTTGGAATTATTCAAGAGAGACTTAACATATGATTTTTGTGTCTACATATACTACTGATTCCCATAAAAATATAGTCGATTAGTTGATGGTATTTCCTTCTATTGTAGTAGGTTTTCTATTATAGTCTTGGATCAATTGGTATAAAAGGGATTTTTTCTTAAGATTCTAGTTAATCATATGAATCATAAAGTTTACCCAATGAGAAAATATTGTCTCTGAGTGGTTGGCTTGATGGTAGGAGTAGAAATTATCCATTCCAAAATCATTTAAGTTTATATTTACACTAGATATTTTAGTAAATTTGGGCAGATTATGGGTCTAGAAGGGTTACAAAGGTCTATTATTGGATGACCCTTCTCCAAATTTCTTCTTTAGGTTGAAGACTTGATTAGCTAACATTTTAACTAGTTTGAGGAAACTTTCAAGATTATTAACCTCCTTTTTAGAGGGTTTGGTGAACATCAAAGTAATTTTTCCTTTGAAATTAATTTCTTTTGTAGGAGAATTGTCTCCTATTCAAAATTTTGAGATTCTGCAAAATTTTTAGCCAAGTTACATTTATTATCCCTTTTAACAAACATAGTTATGGATATGTGTAAAGTAGAGGTGTAATATTCTATGGATAAAGAGTCTATGGGTTGGGCATCCATTAGAAATTTGTTTAGAAGAGTAGCGATGCATTTAATAGAATATTTCATCTTCTCCATTTTCTCCATTTTAATAGCTATGAGTTCCTTAAGTAAGGTAGTAGGGGTTTTCTCCTCATCAATATTTCTAATGAAGGCCCTTTAGAATGCTTCACAACTTCCAATGGAAGCAACATGGAGGTTATAATAACATTGGGTGGAAGCCTTATTTCCAAAATTATAAGGGAAATGATTGTATAATACATCCTCATATTGTACATTCATAAGACAAAAGGCCAAATAGAAGTTCTTAATATGGTATTTTTTACTACAAGCATTGGAATAAAATGTAACCACCCCTCCCATTTCTACCC
Source organism: Pinus albicaulis (assembly GCA_034641835.2). Classification (NCBI taxonomy): domain Eukaryota; kingdom Viridiplantae; phylum Streptophyta; class Pinopsida; order Pinales; family Pinaceae; genus Pinus; species Pinus albicaulis. The sequence goes on from CM076581.1 coordinate 1,480,026,659, forward strand.
AATTTCATCGTCCTGCCAAGGTAAACATGAGAGTATGAGCTATTATGACATGAACTGACCTCCTAGGTCCCATTAAGGAAGTGGGGCCAATTATGGAAGAAAAAATTACAAAAATCATAACATTCTACAGGGACTACAGGTCACTTAAAGGCTAAGTAACCACCCTAGGTAGCCAAAACCTAAGATAGACACCCATTTTTCAGAGCTGGGTCCCCAAATGCTCCAACAACAAGCCCTTCTTGCAGTTTCCACCTAAAATGTCCAGTTCAGAGCATGCAGTCCCAAATTCTGAGCCTAAATTCTAGGTAAACCTCCATACCACTACCCTGAATTGAGTGAGACTTTCCAAAATGAAAAATTACATCAAGAAAATTCTATTCATACAAAACTTGATAAAAGAGTTTACCTAACTAGGCCTAACCATAACACTCATTTTTCCAAACATATGGAAAGCATGTAATCTAAAATTCATGAATGCATATTTAAATGTAAGGGTCTGATACTTATATAAGAATCACCAAGAAGGTCTAGTGCCCTCTCATAATAGCTACAATAACATCTATTAACTCATGTATTCATTAACCATTCATCAACACATAAACAAATATCAATATCCATAGCCACTATACATCATATAACCAGCTTATAACCAGCAAATGAGTAACATATTCACCATGATAAAACAACCATCAAAGCCACATAATAACAAGTACAATTACTCATGAAATACAAGAGGAAAATATATATAATTAACATATGTGTTTGGTCAATTTAGTGTGTCCTAAATTGCTGCATTTAATTTGTCAATCCGAGATTCAGAAGCTGATGAAGTGCGGTGCACTATATGTGCAAGATAACCTATTTCTTAACTTTTTGTCGTTTTTGATTTTCTAAGATGAAATGGAAATTCTAAAATGAAAACAAGTATGGTTATGTTTGTTCAAGGAAATGATATCCTTTATAATGATTTACCAACTTGAAACTTAAAAAGGAATTTGAAACATACAATGACAAAACTTGAAAGGAAATGAAAATGTGCTGCTGAAATGAAAAGGTGTTGCTAGTCTAATAAATCAAAACAGTGAACTAGTGAGCATGAAACCAAACTATTCTTGCTGCTGTCTAAACACAAAATAAATTATGCTGAAAGAAATCCAAAATTTGCAATAAAGTAAATCTAAATCAATTTACATCAACTTGTCTTCTGATCCCTCATCATTAGTCCAGCTATGATTTTTGGAAGTAACCATAAACAACTTGAGTAACTGATATCTAATTTGCAGAAAGTAAACTAATATCAAACCATACATTCATAATTCAATCCCTCACCATCACTCCAGCTGTGGCTTTCGGAGGTAACTGAAGATGTCATGCACAATTTAATATATCTAAATTTGTAGAAAGGAAACTAATACCAAACTACACATTTCATAATACAATCCCTCACTATCACCCACTGTATTTCTAATACAAGTAAATCAAGATGGCATATATTAATATATCTAACTTTGCAGAAAGGAAACTAATACTAAACTACACATTTCATAATACAATCCCTCACCATCAGTCCAGCTGTGGTTTTCAGAGGAAACTGAAGATGTTATGAGCAGTTTAATATATCTAACTTTGCAGAAAGGAAACTAATAATAAACTACACATTTCATAATACAATCCCTCACCATCAGTCCAGTTGTGGTTTTCGGAGGCAGCTGAAGATGTTATGAGCAGTTTAATATATCTAAATTTAACTACTGAAGCAAATGAGCAAAACTGAATTAAACAAAGCAGTACTGAAATTAAACAGAAACTAAGAAAAACAAATTAGCAGTAGAACAATGTTAATCCCATTTCATTAGTCAAAAAGCTATGAAAATGCTCGGGCTGCCTATCTATAACCTGAAACAAGAACACTGAGCAGTGATTAACAACATAAAACATGAAAGACAGAAGTGAAATGGAAAGCATGAAAGTTTATAGACAGAAATGAAGCATATATACCATGAAAGATGCAGTGTATAAACATGTGAATGGATTTTGGCACAATGAAATTTAAAGAAATAAAACAAGAACTATACACTAATGCACAAAACCTTAGCTGAGCAGGGGCCCTCTACACCAGCCTTGGCAACGATCTTCAAGTACGAATTACGTTGGAAAACATAGTCTTCTTATATTAAAATGCAGTCATAACAGTATGGTAGTATTACGACACAAAGGCAGCGTAATTACATTACAGAGCAGACTAATAAAAGATAACAGAGACTAACATCGACTAACTCATATGCGTATGCAAACGCGTTATTTATAACTGAAGGTAATGTAACTGATTTCCTAAAGTTTATGCTAATACAAAACACGTAGACCATTACGTCCACGGATCTAGGATCATGGCCATGTTGGAAAGTAAATCTATGAGGAGTGGATGCTTGAATTCGGCTATGGAGCCATGTACAGATGTCGACTTGTCCTCCGCAACTCAGAAATGGCCATATGAACCTTCACGTGACACGAAACAGAGTCCTGTCACCGTGAGACTCTATGGTTGACTTCCATTTGGACGCCTTTGACCGCAGCTTCTTTAGATGAGTTTGCTCGAACCAATAGGACACGAACCATGTCCACATCATTTTTGACTTGCCCATGTGGCTCGTTTTTCCTGTAGACACCTGTAACATAGAGTTTCACAAAATGGTTGCGGAAAGTTGCAGCAGCTGCGGAAAGTGGCAAGATTCCGCAGCTAAATGAACAAAATCTAAATCAAACAGCAGACACAAAAATATAGTTAAAAACCATGTTAGATGCTCTTTTGCAATTAATATACAATGATATCGACAACTTGGGAGGTTCAGGTGAGTGAAAAAGGTATAGAAAAGTGTATGGAAAAGATGCAGATTTGAGACTCAACATACCCCATCAGGAAGGTTCTGCATGTCCTCACAACCAAATTTTGATAATCCTTCCTCAGTTCATATGCCTTGACACTTCAGCCAGTACATCCAATCCTCTCCTCCTCTTCCTTGGTGTTGCCAACATTCTTGGTTTCTTCATTAAGCAATTCCAAATTAGATATTGGAATCTCGTTGCTCGCTCAACTTCTCGTCATTTTTCAATTTCTTTTGCTTTTCTTCTCGCTTACATTCCCTTACAGGTATGGTATTATCATGGATGATTTTGTCCAGTTTGCCTTGTTCTTTCAATGTCTCATTTTCATTTTTGATGTGCCTATTTAAAAGCTCTAGCTCAAAAATTTCCTGTTTTAGTGATTGGACTAAATCATCCTGTACTGTATGAGGCTGAATGGATGAAGTACTAGGACCTGTTGCTGCCTTTTCCAAAGATTCTATATAGTCATATACTTCCTGCTGCTTGGGGTCTATTTCAGGTGTCATTTTTATTGGGCTGTCCCCAAAATGCCGTGAAGGAGAATAATCTGGCTGAGGAGGGCTCACATCAATATCTTGCTGAGAATGGGATGGAGTATGTTCAATGTCTGATTGGGAATGAAATGAACCAGGTTCACTAACCGACTGAGATGGACTATGGTCAGCTGGGGACTGTTCAGATGTTTCCTCTCCCAAATCAATGAAATGAGGACCCTTCATTTGCGTTTTCCTCAATTTCCCCTTAAGTCTGCTGCTTCTTCTCACACGCTGTGGTACACTATCCTTTTGTTTTTGTTTTCTTTTCTCTGTCTTCTTGGCCAAAGATGACTGTTTTTGAAGATAAACTAATCTTTCAGATAACACTTGATGATCTTCTTCAGAAGAAGAAGGGGTTTTATGTATAGCCTCAATAGTTTTTCTCTCTTTTGGTGTTATTGGCTTCTTACCCTTAATTTCTTTCTTCTTCCTCTTTGACAGTCTCTCTTCCCTATCAGTTCTTTCAATTGTAGTAGTAGGAGTATTTTGAATTTCATCAATTGTTCTTTTTCTCCTACTTCTTCTTGCTGTGCTACCTTCAGGAATTTCTTGAGTAGGAGTAATTTCGGTTTCATCATTTATTATTTTTCTTCTACTCCTTCTTGTTGTACTACCTTCAGGAATTTCCTGAGGTTCCTCAAAGAAATTTCTAACCATAAATTGTTCCCATGTATCTTTCTTTTCCTTTAACTCCTTTTCAATCAAAATTTTTACAAGGCCGTGGTGATATAGATGGGGTTCTACATCTCCTAAATGCTTCTGAATAGTCACGAACATTTTCTTCAAACTATTGAATAGAAAATATGGGAGATTGAGAGTTTGATTATCTAGAAAATTCATCAGTAACCTGGTATGGTACATATACATGGACCCAAAACGGCCTTCACATGTAATGAATTTCTGAACAACTAGTAGCAAAGTAGCCCATTCCTCTTTCAATGCATGCACAGGAATTCCTCTTTTAAAAATAGTTATGTCCATACCTTGGTTTCGTAAGATTGTTCTCCAGGTTTCATCACTGATACTTTTATTCTTAAACCAACGCTCACCCTCCTGAAGAAGTTCCGTGGCAGATGCTATAGATGCTTCATTGACTGCAAACTTAAGGTCTCCAATCTCTGCTTCCAAGCCATCAAACGACCTTGCGAATGATTTTGTAACTTCTTTATGATAACCTCTGAATTTCTGGATAAACCACAGCCACTTTGCTTTCTTCAATATCTCCCTTACTTGCGGATATCCCTCCATAAACTTAGGTCCTTCCGGTTCTGCTCTTAGCAACTTACCCATTTTTCTTTCTGCTCTTCAAAGATTTGCCTGCGTGAGGGTTCAATGGAAATAGAATGGCTGAATGCACAGAGATGAGCACAATGACTGTGGGTAAATGTCAGAGAGTGGTATACAGAATATAGCGTAATAGAGAGCGGAATGGAGTGAACAGAACAGAGAGGGGTTTTCGTGAGCACAACAGAGAGCACGACAGAGAGATTAACAAAGTATAACACATCCAGTAGCGTTTTGAATTTTGGTGGCTGCACAATAAATATGAGCACGTTTCAACAACGGTTATGGATTTATGCGGCTGTAAGAGTCCGTGGTCAAATCAATTACGTCTCATTGTCACCGGTGGAATATTGGAACATGAGTGAAGATCGGGGGTTAAATGATGGAACCATTTGGGAATGAATGCGAGAGGATAATATGGAGATCGTGAAAGGTTACGGGAGTTGTCAATATAATCATTGCACATAATGGATGGAGCTTATGGTTCAGAACTATATAAAAATGTGTTTTTCAATGCTATTTGAAATAAATTTTATTCATACCTTTGGAATCTTTGCCTTTTCCTTTGGTCTTCAACTGATTATTCTTTATTGGTGTCTTGAATGCTCCATGTCGTCATTTTTGATCCTCTCACTTGCATTTTATTTCATGATTATGGAAATAACTTCTGACTGTACATTCTTTTGAAAACAGAGTAGTAGCTACAGAATCTACTTCTGGCTGCGGAAACTGGAGTCAGCTGCAGAAACAGATGTCAGCGGCGGAAACTGACACAGCTATTACTTGGATGAATGGAAATGAACAGATGACAAATGACCAGATGGAAATGGTCATGAAAAAGATTTTTATTGATGAAATGGATAAAATGAAGTGGAATGGAGTGAAATGAAGTGAAATGAATTGGAATGAAGTGGAATGGAATGGAGTGAATGGTCACAAAATTTGTGAAATGAAAGAGAGATTTTTTTTTGGAAAATATAGAGTGTTAGGCGTTCCTGATTTTCACCCTATATTTTCTGTATAAGACTGCCAATCAGTGATCGGTTTTCAGGCTTATACAAATATTTATTTATTTATTTATTTTAAACTGAAAAGAACAAAAGCTAGGCTGGTGGAGAAGAAGAATTCTTCTGTACCAGCCTGATTGCAGAACTTTCTTGAAACATTTTGACAAAATCCTCTTTTGAGAGTGGCTTATGATAAACTTTCAATCTATGGCCATTCACAATAAGAGGAGTTTAAAACTCATCAATGGTCTTGATTCTTACCGCTCCATTGCTAAAGATCTTGTCAATCTCATATGGCCCAAGCCAATGAGTCTGAAATTTTCCTTGAAAATCTTTAAACTTGGAATCAAATAACAATGCCCAATCTCCTTCTTGAAATTTCTTCTCTTTGATGTACTTTTCATGCCATTTAGCTCTTTGATATTGAACTAGATCAGTTCTTAGAATTGCCTCTTGTCTAATCTCATCTAGCTCATTCAATTGCTCCATTCTATGCTTTTGGGCTTCTGATAAGTCCATCCCCAACTGAACTGCTATCTTGAAGGTCTTGACTTGGAACTCAATGGGGAGAAGGACTTCTTTCCCATAAACAAGTTCATAGGGAGAATGTCCTGTTGTATTTCTCCATGTAGTTCTGTAGGCCCACAAGGCTTCAGGAAGCCTTTCTGCCCAATCTCTTCTATGTAGATGAACAGTTTTGGTGATGATACTTTCAAGAACTTTTTTTGTAGACTCCACTTGACCATTTGCTTGTGGATGGTAAGGAGTAGATCTTCTGTGCTTGATTTTGTATTCTTCCATCAACTTCTCCACCAAATTTGATGTGAATTGGCTCCCCTGATCTGTCACAATTTCTCTTTGAACACCAAAGCGAGTAAAAATATCCTCATAAAGAAAATGAACAACTGAATTTTCAGTAGCAGATACTAATGCTTTGGCTTCTACCCATTTAGTAACATAATCAGTACAAACCAATATATACTTCTTTTGCTTAGATGGTGGATTAATAGGTCCAATGAAATCTAAAGCCCATTTTTCAAAGGGTTCAATGAGTACCCGTGGTTGCAATGGCATTTCATTTGAAAGGGTAGGTTTCCCTACTCTTTGGCAGCTGTCACACCTTTTGACATATTGTTTTGCATCTTTGAAGAGGGAAGGCCAATAATATCCTAAAGAGAAGATTTTATAGGCCGTCCTTTTGTCTGTAAAGTGTCCGCCGCATGGTTCATCATGACATGCCTTAAGAATATCAGGCATTTCATCTTCCCCGACACATCTTCTGATCACAAGATCTGGCCCTGTTTTAAACAATTCGTTAGAAATCCATGAATATTTTGAACTCTCCTGAATAATTTTTCGTTTTTCTCTTGGAAATAAATGTGAAGGTAGTTTCCCTGTAACCAAATAGTTAGCAATATCTGCATACCAAGGGGTCTTAATAGTTACTGCAAACAAATATTCATCAGGAAACTTATCTTCTACAGGAGAATCTTCTTTAGTATTCTGAATCCTAGACAAGGAATCAGCTACTGTGTTCTGTTTTCCTGGTCTATCCAACACAGTAATATTGAATTCTTGCAAAAGTAAAAGCCATCTTGTCACTCTTCCATTAGTAACAGGTTTGTTCATTAAATATCTAATTGTAGAATGGTCAGTATGAATAAAAGTTTCATAGCCTGTTATGTAATGTCTAAACTTATTAATTGCATGAACAACAGCTAAGAATTCTTTTTCAGTCACAGTATAATTCAACTCTGTGGGAGTCACATTTTTACTGGTGTAATAAATGGCATAAGGAATTAAATCTTTTTGACCCAACACAGCTCCAAGAGCTGTATCTGAAGCATCTGTAGAAATATGGAAAGGAAGTTTCCAATTTGGTCCTCTCAAGATAGGTGCTTCAGATATTCTTCTTTTCAAAGTTTCAAAAGCTGATTGACAATCAGGATCCCATTTAAATTCACAGTCTTTTGTAAGCAACTTGAAGAGTGGAGATGTTATTTTAGTGAAGTTTTCTATAAATCTTCTATAGTAACCAGTAAATCCTAGAAAACTTCTAACATCTCTTTGACAATTTGGAATAGGAAACTTGGAGATGACTTCAACTTTTGATCTATCAACCTTAATCCCATCTCCTGAAATATGATGTCCTAAAACAATCCCTTCAGTAAACATCATAAAGCATTTTTCATGGCTTAATGAAAGGTTTGTTTCTTTACATCTTATAAGAAACTTTTCCAAATTTTCTAATGCCTCTTCAAATGAATTACCATAAACTGTAAAATCATCCATATAAACCTCTACACAATCATGGATTAGATCAGAAAAAATTCCTAGTACTGCTCTTTGGAATGTTGCAGGTGCATTACATAACCCAAAAGGAAGCACTTGGTAGGAAAAATTTCCCCATGGACAAGTAAATGTGGTCTTATCTTGATCTTCAGGTGCTACCTGAATTTGATTATAGCCACTAAAACCATCCAAAAATGAAAAGTACTTTTTACCTGCTAATGTATCTAATACCTAATCGATAAAAGGCAAAGGAAAGTGATCCTTCAAAGTTGCTTTTTTCAATTCCCTGTAATCAATGCATACCCTCCATTTACCATTCTTTTTAGGTACTATAACCAAAGGAGAAACCCATCGGCTATCTGAAATTGGATAAATGAAGTTTACATTGAGTAGTTTTTGGAGCTCTTCTTTCATTATCTCCCTAAGATTTGGATTCATCCTTCTTTGAGGTTGTCTGATTGGTCTACTGTTTTCCTCAATATAGATATGATGGATGCAAGTCTTAGGATCAATACCTTTCATGTCAGTATACTCCCATACAAATGCAGTAGAATGTTTTTGCAAGATTTTGGTTAGTTCTTCTTGTTGTGACTTTTCCAAACGTTTGTTGATATTCAATGTTTTTCCTGGAAAAATCTTAATGGTAGAACTACCAAACTCTTCCATAGAGTAAAGAGACATTTGTCTTGATGATAAATATTCTATGTCAGATTCCAACTGAAATTGTGTGGGGTCATATTCTGAAGATGTCTCAAAATTTCTAATGTGTTCAGAATTTGACTATCCTCACTAATTTCAGAAATGGTAAAGATAGGTTGTATAATGTCCTCATCATCGACCCATTCATTGTCTCCTAATTCTGTGATTGCTTTTGCTGGAGGATACAAATTGAATTTCTTTGTCGAATTACCATTAGAAATGTACATGTCCCCAGATCTACAACTAATAAAAGCATCAGCTGTGGCTAGCCAAGGTCTTCCTAAGATAAGTGGGTGCCCTCCTAGATTACTCTTGGGAGTTAAAATCATAAAATCTACTGGATATTCCCAAGAATCTAAGGAGACTGAAATATCTTCTAATACACCATCTGGTTTAATAATTGATCGATCTGCAAGTTGCAGTAAAGTAGGTGTAAAAAGAAGGTTAGGAAGTTTTAGCTGGTCCATAGTCTGTCTACTCATAATGTTGATAGCAGCCCCTAAGTCAATCAATGTGTTCGGAATTTCTATCCCATTTATATGTGTCTTGACAATTGGACTTCCTGGATCTACATACTTCTGCATGGTAATTTTTCCCATCATAATATCTGCAATCTTTCCTACCAGGTGGATTCTTCTTGTGTCTTTTAGTTTCCTTCCTGGTCTTTTGAAACTCAACTCCTTTATGGTTTTTGCTAGAATAGAAATCTCTCGAATGGCTTGTAGCAAGGGAATCTTGATACAAACATTCTTCAATTCATCTAGAAAGTCATAGTTAGGCAACAAGATTTGTTTTTCCACCCCCTTGTCAATTTGTAGTCTTTCAGGAAAAGGAGGTGTAGATGAAGATGCAGGTTGCTCAACTATAGGAGTTGTGGGGGTTAACTTTTCTTTTTCTTTTTGAATGCTTGAATTTTGAAGAGATGCTTCCTCAGAACCCTTATTGATTTGAAGAGAATCCTCCTCAGAGGTATCTTGCTCTTGAATATCTATAGAAGGTTTTTCTAAAACTCTACCAGATCTGAGTTGTACATCATTGAGAGGAACAATCATATAGGTAGGAAATTGTTGTCCTTCTACCATGTAAGTATTCTGAGGATTCTTATTATTAGGATTTGGTAATGGCTGAGCTGGAAGTTGACTTGTCTTTTGTTGATATGGGAGCATGAGTTGAGGATTTGGATTTTGCTGAGAAGGTTGTTATTGTGGAAATGGAAATGAAAGTTGTGAATTTGGGTTTGGAAATTGTGGAGCTTGTTGATTTTGAAAAGATGGAGGATTTTGATAAAATTGAGCAAATCTCCCATAAGGATTTTGCATCCCTTGTACCCATGGATGATATGTATTCTGATGTTGGGGCCAAGGTTGTTGCCAAGGATTCCAATTTGGTGGGGTTTGAAAATTCATAGGGTTGTTAAACCCTTGAGTTTGTTGTCCCTGCCAAGGTCTCCTTGCAACAAAACAAAGAGATTCTACTGAATTTGGGTCTTCTTGAAAGACAGCTTTGAGTCCAGGAATTGAAGGACAATCCTTGATCTCATGATTCTCTGAGCAAATCATACATGTTTCTACAACTTTCGCATCCAAGGGACATTCCCTTAAAGCATGTTTCTTCCTACATTTCGGACAAAAGGTGGCTAAGGCATCTGTTTCTGCTTTCTGCTTGTTTTGGATTTTAAGGGTGTCTAGTTGTTCACTAAGGCTCCCTAAGATATCAGTTTTGAACTCATCAAGCATATTACCAATATCTGCCCTACTTACTGATCCAGTTGCAGATTTGTTAGCCCTAATAAGAGAAGGATCCCTAGGCCCTTTTCCAGTTTTAGATTTTCCCCTTGAGAGATGGACACATAGTTCTGTTATATCACGAAGTGGGAGTTGAGAAATGTCTCCTTTCCCCATCATGTTTAAAATATCTATCCATTCATCTCTAATGGCTTTTAATATGAGGTCTTTCAAGGTTTCATCATCTAAGTTGCTCATCTTTGCTCTTTTCAAGTTGTATTGAAATCTTTCAAGTAAGTCTTCCAAATTTTCATCTTCTTTTTGCATCATTTTCAATACCTCATCCTTGTGATTGGTGGGCATACAATAGTCCAAGTATCTATCCAAAAATTTTTGTTTCATATCATTCCAAGTCCTAATAGATTGAGTGGCTAATCCCATGAACCATTTCAAAGCAGATCCCTTCAATGTTGAAGGAAACAGTTTGAGTTTTTGAGAGTCTTCCATATAGTCATAGGTTCGGCACACGACTTCAAACTCAAACAGAAATGTTTCAGGATCCTCACTTCGCAATCCATAAAAGTTAGGGAGAACAGATGGTGAGATATTTTTCATCGTTGCATGAGTTTCCTCATCAACTATAGGGAATCCAAACAAATTGTCTCTTTCCCTATTTCTACCATTATTTCCTTCACCATTGTTGTCTCCATTGTTTCCTCCTCTTCTACCTCTACCTCTACCTCCATCTATTACTTCCTCTACCATGATAGTTTCTTTAGAGTCCTTAAAGTCCTCTAGTTCTTCTACCAAGGGAGGATGAGAGAGAGTCTCTTTGTTTTCTAAATGGGATTTGGTAGGTGGTATAGGAGAATCCTCTAATTCAGCTGCTCCTTGAATTCCAAAAATCTTAAGGCTAGGGGTAGATGGTGATGAATCTGGTCTATGCCTTGAAGAAGATGGAGTTGTGAAAATCGAACTCTTGGCTTTAGCTATAAACCTTCCCCTAGAATCTCTTGCTCTATGCATGTCATTTTTTATTATTTTTTTATTTTTTAAAAAGTTGGGATAATAATTCTCTTTCTGATCTTCCAGGTCACACTAGGTGCAAGAAGAGAGCATACTTAAGAAATTACTGAACCAATAACTCTCTTTTCTGATCCTCCAGATCACACTAGGTGCAAGAGGAGAGCATACTTCAAGAAGTTATCAAGTTTTCCCTTCTTTCATGATTTTGTGTGTTTTTTTTTTAAGAAATTGGCTACCTAGTTACACTTCCCCGGCAATAGCGCCAAAATGTTTGGTCAATTTAGTGTGTCCTAAATTGCTGCATTTAATTTGTCAATCCGGGATTCGTAAGCTGATGAAGTGCGGCGCACTATATGTGCAAGATAACCTATTTCTTAACTTTTTGTCGTTTTTGATTTTCGAAGATGAAATGGAAATTCTAAAATGAAAAAAAGTATGGTTATGTTTGTTCAAGGAAATGATATCCTCTATAATGATTTACCAACTTGAAACTTAAAAAGGAATTTGAAATTTACAATGACAAAACTTGAAAGGAAATGAAAATATGCTGCTGAAATGAAAAGGTGCTGCTAATCTAATGAATCAAAATAGTGAACTAGTGAGCATGAAACCAAACTATTCTTGCTACTGTCTAAACACAAAATAAATTATGCTGAAAGAAATCCAAAAGTTGCAATAAAGTAAATCTAAATCAATTTACATCAACTTGTCTTCTGATCCCTCATCATTAGTCTGGCTATGATTTTCGGAAGTAACCATAAAAAACTTGAGTAACTGATATCTAACTTGCAGAAAGTAAACTAATATCAAACCATACATTCATAATTCAATCCCTCACCATCAGTCCAGCTGTGGCTTTCGGAGGTAACTGAATATGTCATGCACAATTTAATATATCTAACTTGCAGAAAGGAAACTAATACCAAACTATACATTTCATAATACAATCCCTCACCATCAGTCCAGCTGTGGCTTCCGGAGGCAACTGAAGATGTTATGAGCAGTTTAATATATCTAAATTTGCAGAAAGGAAACTAATACCAAACTACACATTTCATAATACAATCCCTCACCATCAATCCAGTTGTGGCTTTCGGAGGCAACTGAAGATGTTATGAGCAGTTTAATATATCTAAATTTGCAGAAAGGAAACTAATACTAAACTACACATTTCATAATACAATCCCTCACCATCAGTCCAGCTGTGGCTTTCGGAGGCAACTGAAGATGTTATGAGCAGTTTAATATATCTAAATTTAACTACTGAAGCAAATGAGCAAAACTAAATTAAACAAAGCAGTACTGAAATTAAACATAAACTAAGAAAAACAAATTAGCAGCAGAACAATGTTAATCCCATGTCATTAGTCAAAAAGCTATGAAAATGCCCGGGCTGCCTATCTATAACCTGAAACAAGAACACTGATCAGTGATTAACAACATAAAACATGAAAGACAAAAGTGAAATGGAAAGCATGAAAGTTTATAAACAGAAATGAAGCATATATACCATGAAAGATGCAGTGTATAAACATGTGAATGGATTATGGCACAATGAACTTTAAAGAAATAAAACAAGAACTATACACTAATGCACAAAACCTTAGCTGAGCAGGGGCCCTCTACACCAGCCTTGGCAACAATCTTCAAGTACAAATTAAGTCTGGAAACAGAGTCTTCTTATATTAAAATGTAGTCATAACAGTAAGGTAGTATTACGGCACAAAGGCAGCGTAATTACATTACAGAGCAGACTAACAAAAGATAACAGAGACTAACATCGACTAACTCTATATGCGTATGCAAACACGTTATATATAACAAAAGAAATATAACTGTCTCCTAAAGTTTATGCTGGTGGAGAACACGTAGACCATTACGTCCATGGATCTAGGATCATGGCCGTATTGCAAAGTAAATCTATGAGGAGTGGATGTTTGAATTCGGCTATGGAGCCATGTACAGATGTCGACTTGTCCTCCGCAACTCAGAAACGGCCATATGAACCTTCACGTGACACGAAACAGAGTCCTGTCACTGTGAGACTCTATGGTTGACTTCCATTTGGACGCCTTTGACCGCAGCTTCTTTAGATGAGTTTGCTCGAACCAATAGGACATGAACCATGTCCACATCATTTCTGACTTGCCCATGTGGCCCGTTTTTCCTGTAGACACCTGTAACATAGAGTTTCACAAAATAGCTGCGGAAAGTTGCAGCAGCTGCGGAAAGTGGCAAGATTCCGCAGCTAAATGAACAAAATCTAAATCAAACAGCAAACACAAAAATATAGTTAAAAACCATGTTAGATGCTCTTTTGCAATTAACATACAATGATATTGACAACTTGGGAGGTTCAGGTGAGTGAAAAAGGTATAGAAAAGTGTATGGAAAAGATGCAGATTTGAGACTCAACAATATGCAAATCCAACCAAGTTAGAGAATTCCACGTACCACTTGACCATAGATTGGGATGAACCAAATCTCTCTTTTGGCCAATCACCCTCGCGCCATGCTCTAGGTGTGAGTGTGGGATCTCATGGAATAAAACAACCAAAGCCAAGCTAGGGCTTCTAGAGGCAAAACCACATCAACCCTCAATAAGTGATTCCATCTCACAGTTGGACAATGCTAACACCAACCGGATTGGTCTCTGGGCCAAGTTATTTAGAGCTCCAGAGCATTTGTCCCAACCATGACTACATGAACTAATAACTCAACCCAAAACATTGCAGGGCTTTAGATCATTTGTCCAACCAAGGCTCCAAGACTAGTAACTCAACCCACCAAGGGCTCCAAATAATTTTTCCAACCAAGGCTCTAGGACTAGTAACTCAATCGAAGCTGCTCTAGGGCTCCAAATTATTTTTTTCAACCATCGGCTCTAGGAACTAGTAGCTCAACCCAAAACCATAAGGACCCTAAGCACCAATTAGGAAAAACAAGTGGAAAAACCCACACCACCATGAATATCTAAGAAATGAAAACGTTAGGCGAAACCACTATCAATCCAAGAGATCCCCCATGCCAATGGCAGATCATAACCAAATAACCACATGCATAAAATATGCATGCCAAAACTAGCAAGGAAATCATACATGAAACTCAATACTTGAAAATTAATCCCATTGTAGCTACTGATCACGTTGTTACCTTACACTTTCCCACTTTCCTTTGCCTTATTTCTCCATTTCCAATGAAAACTAGAGTGCTCCAAGCATGCTCCAACAATTATCCAATATTTCTCTGTGTGCAAGAGTGTTTGGTCAATTTAGTGTGTCCTAAATTGCTACATTAATTTGTCAATCCAGGATTCGTAAGTTGACGAAGTGTGGCACACTATATGTGCAAGATAACCTATCTCTTACTTTTTGTCGTTTTTGGGTTTTTTATTTATCTTGGGGGTTTTTATCTTGCTTGGTTTCCTAATGTGATATGGAAATTCTAAAAGACAAGTATGGATATAAATGTTCAAGGCAATGATGTCCTTTATAATGATTTCCCAAACTTCAAACTTCAAAAGGGTTTTAAAACATGCAATGACAAAATTAATTCCTAAAATAAAATGAAATTGTGCCACTATACTAGTCAAACAAACAATGAACTATTGATCATGAAACCCATTACCCTTGCTGCTGTCTAAATACAAAAGAAACTGTGCTCAAAGAAATCCAAGAATTGCAAGCAAAGTAAAGCTAAAATCAAATTACATCAACTCATACTCTGACCCCTCACCATTAGTCTCGCTATGGCTTTCGGAGGTAATCATAAACAACTTGAGCAATCTGATATCTAATTTGCAGAAAAATAAACTAATATCAAATTACACACTCATACTTCAATCCCTCACCATTAGTCTCGCTATGGCTTTCAGAGGTAACTGACAATGACATGAGCAATTTAATATCTAACTTGCAGAAAAATAAACTAATATCAAACTACACACTCATACTTCAATCCCTCACCATTAGTCTCGCTATGGCTTTCGGAGGTAACTGATAATGACATGAGTAATTTAATATCTAATCTAACTAATAAAGAAAATGTACAAAACTGAAATAAATAAAACAGTGCTGGAATTAAAAGCTAAGAAAAATAAATTAGCAGAAGGACAAGACTAATTCCATCTCATTAGTCATTGTAAAAATATGTGAAAATGCTCGGGCTGCCTACTGTAATCTGGAACAAAGACACTGATCAGTTAACAGCAGTATAAAGCATGAAAAATTATGGACAGAAATAAAATGTTAATACCATAAGAGATGTAATATATACACGTGAATAACTATGGCATAATGAACGTAAGGAAATAAAGCATGAAACTATACAGCAATAAATAAAACCTCGACGTGTGCAGGGGCCCTCTGCACAATCCTCGGGCAACAGCTATCAACCATGAATTTTGCTTATGAACAGAGTCTTCTCATGTATTCAAAACGCAGTCATAATAAGGAAATAATGTCACGGCACAGTGGGCTTTCTTTTCAGCAAAATTACATTACAGAAGCTAGCTACTATGCGTATGAGAACGCATTATTTATAACAGAGGATGACATAACTACTTTCCTACAATCTGCGCTGATAAAAGACACGTGAACAACCACGTCCAGAAATCTAGCATTATGGCTGCCATGAAGATTAAATCTATGGAGGGTGGCCGTTGGATTCGGCTTATGGAGCAGTTCACAGGTGTTGATATGTCCCTTGAGATTTAGGAACGACCACGCAAGTCTTCACATGGTGAAAAATGGAGTTCTGTCACCGTAGGACTCTTAGGTTGACCGTCGCTTGACTACCTTTGACGACGGTCTTCTTTGGTGAATTCGACTGAGCCAATAGGACTCGATCCATATCCATGTCATTTCCAACTTTCCCATGTGGCTTGATTTGCCTTAAGACACCTGCAATATAGACTTTAACAAAATGGCTGCGGAAAGTTGAAGCAGCTGCGGAAAATGACAAAATTCCGCAGCTTAATGAGCAAAAATCTAATTCAAACAACAGACACAAAACATAGTTAAAAACCACTTTAAATGCTCTTTTATGATTAATATGCAATGATATTGATGACTTAGGAGGTCCAGGTAAATGGAAAAAAGTCTAGAAAGGTGTATAGGAAAGATGCAAGTTTGGGACTCAACATACCCCCACTGTGAAGGTGTTGCATGTCCCCATGCAACCAAAATTTTGATCATCCTCCTTCAATTCATATGCCCTGATATCTCTGCTAGTACATCCAGTCCTCTTCTCCTCTTTCTTGGTGCTGCTAACATCCTGGGCTTCTTCATCAAGCATCTGAATTTGAGATTAATCAATGACCTACTTATCTTCTTGCATTTCTTCTTCAATTTCCTATTCTTTTTGTGCCACAGTCCCAGATGTAGCATAGTGTTGTCATGAATGATCTTGTCCAATCTGTTTTTCTCCTTTAATGCTTCATTTTCATTTTTAATATGTCTATTTAAAACCTCCAACTCAAAGACTTCTTGTTTCAACGATTGGACTAGAGCCTCTTGTGCTGTGTGAGGCTGAGTGGATGAAGTGCTGGGACCCATGGCTGTTCTTTCTAAGGATTCTATGTAATCATACACCTCTTGCTACTTTGGATCTATCTCGGGTGTCATTTTCCTTGGGTTGTCCCCAAAATGCTGTGGAGGAGAATTGACTTCAAAATCTGGCCGAAAAGGACTCATGTCAACATCTTGAGGACTAGTTTCAACGTTTGGCTGAGAATGAGGTGGACTACGGCCAGCTGGAGTTTGTTCAGGTGTTCCTCCTCCCAAATCAATAAAATGGGGTCCTTTTGTTTATGCTTTCCTCCACTTTCCTCTAAGCCTGGTGCTTCTTCTTACATGCTGTGGACTATTGTCTTTTTCCTTCTGTTTTTCTTTTCCTTTCTTTTTGGCCATAGCTAACTATTCCTGAAGGTGAACTAGTCTCTCAGACAATATTTGATGGTCTTCTTCTGAGGAAGGGGTTTGATGCACAGCCTCAATGCTTCTTTTCTCTTTTGATTTTGTTGGCTTTTTACCCTCAGTCTTTTCCTTCCTCCTTTTAGACAGTCTTTCTTCTCTACTAGTTCTTTCAACCGTGTTAGTAGGAGTGCTTTGAGTTTTATCATCTGTTTTCTTTCTTCTACTTCTTTTTGATGTACTGCCTTCAGGGGTTTCTTGGGGTTCTTCAAAGAAATTTCTAATTAAAAACTGCTCCCAGGTGTCCTTTTTCTCTTTTAATTGTTTTTCTATCAAAATTTTCACGAGACCATGGTGATACAAATGTGGTTCTACGTCCCCCAGATGCTTTTGGATGGTTACAGACATCTTTTTCAAACTGTTTAGTAAAAATTATGGCAGATTGAGGGTCTGGTTGTCTAGGAAATTCATCAACAATCGGGTATGATACATGTACATTGATCCAAAACGTCCCTCACAGGTGATAAACTTTTGAATAACCAACAGTAAACTGGCCCACTCTTCTTTTAAAGCATGGACAAGAATTCCCTTTTTGAAAATGGTGACATCCATACCTGGGTTACGTAGGATCACTCTCCAGGCCTCCTCGCCAATGCTCTTGTTCTTGAACCAGCGTTCACCTTCTTGAGGGAGTTCTGTAGCAGCTGCTATGGATGCCTCAGTCACTGTAAATTTGAGGTCCCCAATTTCTACCTCCAGACCGTTGAAAGACCTCGCAAAAGCTTTTGTTACCTCCTTATTGTAGCCTTTAAACTTTTGAATAAACCAAAGCCATTTTTCCTTTTTCAATATGTCTTTGACTTGCGGGTATCCTTCCATAAATTTGGGTCCCTCTGGTTCTGTCCTCAACAACCGACCCATCCTTCCTTCTGTTCTTTAAAACTTGTCTACATGAGGAGGGTTTAGTGGAGGTAAGACGACTGAATTAGCGGAAATGAATAGGGTTTATGAAGGAGACCAGTGACTGTAAGCGGATATCAGAGAATAGGTACACGGAATGAAGTGGAACAGAGAACAAAATGGGGTGAAGGCTTATGTGAGCAGGGTGGAAATGCAGTCGTGAGGTCAATAGAACAGTAGGGGCAGTAAAGTGCATCCGGCAGTATTTAAAATTGGGTGGCTGCAGAGTAGACGCAAACACGTTTATGAAACGGCTGCGGATTTTGTGCGGCTGAGAGAAGCCGTAGTCAAATCAACCACGTTCCATAATTACAGGTGGAGTATCAAAGTATAGCCGAACACGAGTGAAGACCGAAGGCTTGATTATGAGGCCGTTTAAAAATGAATGCAAGGATTGTGGGGGAATCGTATAGAGAGCGTGGAATGGTTATGGAGTTATCAACGCAATCATTGCATATAATGGAGCTATGGTTTATAACTATGTAAAAATGTGCTTGAATGCCATTTGAAATAAATTTCTACTCATACCTTGGAATTCTTGCCATTTTTCATTAGTATTCAATCAATTGCTCCTCGTTGATGCTTTTGAATGCCTCATGTCTTCATAATATGTCCTCATACCTGCATTTGATTTCATGATTGTTGAACTAACATCTGACTGTAAATTTTTGAAAAACAGAGTGGTGGCTGCAGAAACTGCTTTTGGCTGTGGAAACTGGTGTTAGCTGCGAAAACTGACACAACAACTATTTGGGTGAATGGAGATGGATAGATGATAACTGACTGAATGAAAATGGTCATGAAAGAAAATTTTTATTGGTGAAATGAAATGAAATAGATGAAATGGAATGAAATGAAATGAAGTGGAGTGGAATGAAGTGGAATGAAATGGAGTGGGTTGTCATAAAACTTGTGAAATGAGAGAGAGAGAGAATTTTTTTTTTTTGGAAAATATAGGGTGTCAGGTGTTCCTGATTTTCACCCTACATTTTCTGTATAAGACTGCCAATCAGTGATTGGTTTTCAGGCTTATACAATTTTTTTTTTTGTGAAACTGAAAAGAACAAAGGCTAGGCTGGTGGAGAAGAAGGATTCTTCTTCACCAGCCTTATTGCAGAATTATCTTGAAACATTTTGACAAATTCCTCTTTTGAGAGTGGCTTATGATAGATCTTTAATTTGTGGCCATTCACAATAAGAGGAGTTTGAGATTCATCAATGGTCTTGATTCTTACTGCTCCATTGCTAAAGATCTTGTCAATCTCATATGGCCCAAGCCAATGAGTCTGAAATTTTCCTTTAAAATCTTTAAACTTGGAATCAAATAGTAATGCCCAATCTCCTTCTTGAAACTTCTTCTCTTTGATGTATTTGTCATGCCATTTAGCTCTTTGATATTGAACTAGATCAGTTCTTAGAATTGCCTCTTGTCTAATCTCATCTAGCTCATTCAACTGCTCCATTCTATGCTTTTGGGCTTCTGATAGATCCATCCCCAACTGAACTACCATCTTGAAGGTTTTGACTTGGAACTCAATGGGGAGCAGGACTTCTTTCCCATAAACAAGTTCATAGGGAGAATGTCCCGTTGTATTTCTCCATGTAGTTCTGTAGGCCCACAAGGCTTCAGGAAACCTTTCTGCCCAATCTCTTCTGTGTAGATGAACAGTTTTGGTGATGATACTTTAGAGAACTTTTTTGGTAGACTCCACTTGACCATTTGCTTACGGATGGTAAGGAGTAGATCTTCTGTGCTTGATTTTGTATTCTTCCATTAGCTTCTCCACTAGGTTGGATGTGAATTGGCTTCCCTGATCTGTCACAATTTCTCTTGGAACACCAAAGCGAGTAAAAATATCCTCATAAAGAAAATTAACAACTGAATTTTCAGTAGCAGACACTAATGCTTTGGCTTCCACCCATTTAGTAACATAATCAGTACAACCAATATATACTTTTTT
Organism: Pinus albicaulis; assembly: GCA_034641835.2. Taxonomy (NCBI): domain Eukaryota; kingdom Viridiplantae; phylum Streptophyta; class Pinopsida; order Pinales; family Pinaceae; genus Pinus; species Pinus albicaulis. The sequence goes on from CM076581.1 coordinate 1,480,046,943, forward strand.
TGCTTAGATGGTGGATTAATAGGTCCAATGAAATCTAAAGCCCATTTTTCAAAGGGTTCGATGAGTAACTGTGGTTGCAATGGCATTTCATTTGAAAGGGTAGGTTTCCCTACTCTTTGGCAACTGTCACACCTTTTGACATATTGTTTTGCATCTTTGAAGAGGGAAGGCCAACAATATCCTAAAGAGAGGATTTTATAGGTTGTCCTTTTGTTAGCAAAGTGTCCGCCGCATGGTTCATCATGACATGCCTTGAGGATATCAGGTATTTCATCCTCCCTGACACATCTTCTGATCACAAGATCTGGCCTTGTTTTAAACAATTCGTTAGAAATCCATGAATATTTTGAACTTTCCTGAATAATCTTTCTTCTTTCACTTGGAAATAAATGGCCCTGTTTTAAAGAATTTGTTAGAAATCCATGAATATTTTGAACTTTCCTGAATAATCTTTCTTCTTTCACTTGGAAATAAATGTGGAGGCAGTTTCCCTGTAACCAAATAGTTAGCAATATTTGCATACCAAGGGGTCTTAGTAGTTACTCCAAACAAGTATTCATCAGGAAACTTACCCTCTACAGGAGAATCTTCTTTAGTATTTTGAATCCTAGATAAGAAATCAGCTACTGTATTTTGTTTCCCTGGTCTATCCAACATAGTAATATTGAATTCCTGCAAAAGTAGGAGCCATATTGTCACTCTGCCATTAGTAACAGGTTTTTTCATTAGATATCTAATCTCAGAATGATCAGTATGAATAAAAGTTTCATAGCCTGTTATATAATGTCTAAACTTATTGATTGCATGAACAACAGCTAAAAACTCTTTTCCAGTTACAGTATAGTTCAACTCAGTGGGAGTCAAATTTTTACTGGTATAGTAAATGGCATAAGGAACTAAATCCTTTTTACCCAACACAGGTCCTAGAGCTGTATCTGAAGCATCTGTAGAAATATGGAAAGGGAGTTTCCAATTTGGTCCTCTCAAGATAGGTGCTTCAGATATTCTTGTTTTCAAAGTTTTAAAGGCTGATTGACAATCAAGATCCCATTTGAATTCACCGTCTTTTGTAAGCAGTTTGAAGAGTGGAGATGCTATTTTAGTGAATTTTTCTATAAATCTTCTATAGTATCCAGTAAATCCTAGAAAACTTCTAACATCTCTTTGAAAATTTGGAATAGGCAACTTGGAGATGACTTCAACTTTTGATCTATCAACCTTAATCCCATCTCCTGAAATATGATGCCCCAAAACAATACCTTCAGTAAACATCATAAAGCATTTTTCATGGATTAATGAAAGGTTTGTTTCTTTACATCTTATAAGGACTTTTTCCAAATTTTCTAATGCCTCTTCAAATGAATTACCATAAACTGTAAAATCATCCATATAAACCTATACACAATCATGGATTAGATCAGAAAAAATTCCTAGTACTGCTCTTTGGAATGTTGCTGGTGCATTACATAACCCAAAAGGAAGCACTCGGTAGGCAAAAGTTCCCCATGGACAAGTAAATGTGGTCTTATCTTGATCTTCAGGTGCTACCTGAAATTGATTATAGCCACTAAAACCATCCAAAAATGAAAAGTACTTTTTACCTGCTAATGTATCTAATACCTGATCAATAAAAGGCAAAGGAAAGTGATCCTTCAAAGTTGTTTTGTTCAATTCCCTGTAATCAATGCATACTCTCCATTTACCATTCTTTTTAGGTACTATAACCAAAGGAGAAACCCATCGGCTATCTGAAATTGGATAAATGAAGTTTACATTGAGAAGTTTTTGGAGCTCTTCTTTCAATATCTCCCTAAGATTTGGATTCATCCTTCTTTGAGGTTGTCTGATTGGTCTACTGTTTTCCTCAATATAGATATGATGGATGCAAGTCTTAGGATCAACACCTTTCATGTCAGTATACTCCCATGCAAATGCAGTAGAATGTTTTTGCAATATTTTGGTTAGTTCTTCTTGTTGTGACTTTTCCAAATGTTTGTTGATATTCAATGTTTTTCCTGGAAAAATCTCAATAGTAGAACTACCGAACTCTTCCATAGAGTAAAGAGACATTTGTCTTGATGATAAATATTCTATGTCAGATTCCAACTGAAATTGTGTGGGGTCATATTCTGAAGATGTCTCAAAATTTTCTAATGTGTTCGGAATTTGACTATCCTCACTGATTTCAGAAATGGTAAAGACAGGTTGTATAGTGTCCTCATCATCAACCCATTCATTGTCTCCTACTTCTGTGATTGCTCTTGCTGGAGGATACAAATTGAATTTCTTCGTCGAATTACCATTAGAAATGTACATGTCCCCAGATCTACAACTAATAAAAGCATCAGCTGTGGCTAGCCAAGGTCTTCCTAAGATAAGTGGGTGCCCTCCTAGATTATTCTTGGGAGTCAAAATCATAAAATCTACTGGATATTCCCAAGAATCTAAGGAGACTGAAATATCTTCTAATACACCATCTGGTTTGATAATTGATCGATTTGCAAGTTGCAGTAAAGTAGGTGTAAAAAGAAGATTAGGAAGTTTTAGCTGTTCCATAGTCTGTCTACTCATAATGTTGATAGCAGCCCCTAAGTCAATCAATGTGTTTGGAATTTCTATCCCATTTATATGTGTCTTGACAATTGGACTACCTGGATCTACATACTTCTGCATGGTAATTTTTCCAATCATGATATCTGCAATTTTTCCTACCAGGTGGATTCTTCTTGTATCTCTTGGTTTCCTTCCTGGTCTTTTGAGACTCAACTCCTTTATTGTTTTTGCTAGAATAGGAATCTCTCTAATGGCTTGTAGCAAGGGAATCTTGATACAAACATTCTTTAATTCATCTAGAAAATCATAGTTAGGCAAAAAGATTTGTTTTTCCACCCCTTTATCAATTTGTAATCTTTCAGGGAAAGGAGGTGTGGATGAAGATGCAGGTTGCTCAACTATAGGAGTTGTGGGTGTTAACTTTTCTTTCTCTTTTTGAATGTTTGAGTTTTGAAGAGATGCTTCCTCAGAACCCCTATTGACTTTAAGAGAGTCCTCCTTAGAGGTATCTTGCTCTTGGACATCTATAGAAGGTTTTTCTAAAACTCTACCAGACCTGAGTTGTACATCATTGAGAGGAACAATCATATAGGTAGGAAATTGTTGTCCTTCTATCATGTAAGTATTATGAGGATTTTTATTGTTAGGATTTGGCAATGGCTGAGCTGGAAGTTGATTTGTCTTTTGTTGGAATGGAAGCATGAGTTGAGGATTTGGATTTTGTTGAGAAGGTTGTTGTTGTGAAAATTGAACTCTTGGCTCTAGCTATAAACCTTCTCCTAGAATATCTTGCTCTATGCATGTCATTTTTTTAATTTTTAAGTTGGGCTAATAATTCTCTTTCTGATCTTCCAGGTCACACTAGGTGCAATAAGAGAGCATACTTAAGAAATTATTGAACCAATAACTCTCTTTTCTGATCCTCCAGATCACACTAGGTGCAAGAGGAGAGCATACTTCAAGAAGTTATCAAATTTTCCCTTCTTTTTACTGTTTTTTTTTATTTTTTTAAGAAATTGGCTACCTAGTTACACTTCCCCGGCAACGGCGCCAAAATGTTTGGTCAATTTAGTGTGTCCTAAATTGCTACATTAATTTGTCAATCCGGGATTCATAAGCTGACGAAGTGTGGCACACTATATGTGCAAGATAACCTATCTCTTACTTTTTGTCGTTTTTTGGGTTTTTTATTTATCTTGGGGGTTTTTATCTTGGTTGGTTTCCTAATGTGAGATGGAAATTCTAAAAGACAAGTATGGATATAAATGTTCAAGGAAATGATGTCCTTTATAATGATTTCCCAAACTTCAAAATTCAAAAGGGTTTTAAAACATGCAATGAAAAAATTAATTCCTAAATGAAAATGTGCCACTATACTAGTCAAACAAACAGTGAACTATTGATCATGAAACCCATTACCCTTGCTGCTGTCTAAATACAAAAGAAACCGTGCTCAAAGAAATCCAAGAATTGCAAGCAAAGTAAAGCTAAAATCAAATTACATCAACTCATATTCTGACCCCTCACCATTAGTCTCGCTATGGCTTTCGGAGGTAATCATAAACAACTTGAGAAATTTGATATCTAATTTGCAGAAAAATAAACTAATATCAAATTACACACTCATACTTCAATCCCTCACCATTAGTCTCGCTATGGCTTTCGGAGGTAACTGAAAATGACATGAACAATTTAATATCTAACTTGCAGAAAAGTAAACTAATATCAAACTACACACTCATACTTCAATCCCTCACCATTAGTCTCGCTATGGCTTTCGGAGGTAACTGATAATGACATGAGTAATTTAATATCTAATCTAACTAATAAAGCAAATGTACAAAACTAAAATAAATAAAACAGTGCTAGAATTAAAAGCTAAGAAAAATAAATCAGCAGAAGGACAAGACTGATTCCATGTCATTAGTCATTGTAAAACTATGTGCAAATGCCCGGGCTGCCTACTGTAATCTGGAACAAAGACACTGATCAGTTAACAGCAATATAAAGCATGAAAAATTATGGACATAAATAAAACGTTAATACCATAAGAGATGTAATATATACACGTGAATAACTATGGCATAATGAACGTAAGGAAATAAAGCATGAAACTATACAACAATAAACAAAACCTCGGCATGTGCAGGGGCCCTCTGCAAAATCCTCGAGAAACAGCTATCAACCACGAATTATGCTTATGAACAGAGTCTTCTCATGTATTCAAAACACAGTCATAACAAGGAAATAATGTCACGGCATAGTGGGCTTTCTTTTCAGCAAAATTACATTACAGAAGCTAGCTACTATGCATATGAGAACGCATTATTTATAACAGAGGATGACATAACTACTTTCCTACAATCTACGCTGATAAAAGACACGTGAACAACCACGTCCAGAAATCTAGCATTATGGCTACCGTGAAGATTAAATCTATGGAGGGTGGCCATTGGATTCGGCTTATGGAGCAGTTCACAAGTGTTGATATGTCCCCTGAGATTTAGGAATGGCCACGCAAGTCTTCACGTGGTGAAAAATGGAGTTCTATCACCGTAGGACTCGTAGGTTGACCACCGCTTGACTACCTTTGACCACGGTCTTCTTTGGTGAATTCAACTGAGCCAATAGGACTCGGTCCATATCCAAGTCATTTCCAACTTGCCCATGTGGCTTGATTTGCCTAAAGACACCTGCAATATAGACTTTAACAAAATGGCTGCGGAAAGTGACAATATTCCTCAGCTCAATGAGAAAAAATCTAATTCAAACAGCAGACACAAAACATAGTTAAAAACCACTTTAAATGCTCTTTTATGATTAATATGCAATGATGTTGATGACTTAGGAGGTCCAGGTAAATGGAAAAAGTCTAGAAAGGTGTATAGGAAAGATGCAAGTTTGGGACTCAATAAAGAGTATGAGAGAGAGATAATAGAATGAGAGTGCCAAAGAATGAACTAACAAAATATAAACCAACAAAAGGTGTGAACTGATCATCAGAAGCCTTATTATCATTGAGGCCTCTATTTTCTTCATTTTTCCTTCAATTTAATCCTCGTGCAATTTTGTGACCTTTCAAATCCTTTTATCCTATTTTCCATTATTTTAATTAATAAATACCAATTTATTCCTCTTTTCCTTTTCTAGTGCCTTTTCCAATTTCCATAACATTTATTAATCATCAGTGATCCACATCACTATTTTTTTGCCAAAATTCAGTTTGGAATACATGTCCCATGACATTGGTCTTATTTTTTATTTACAGAGGAAATTAATGAGGGGTTATTAGAAACCACACCCCCTTGGGGGAACTCTATCCTCGGCGTTAAATGACACTTATAAACCAAAAAATTACATGCCTCCTATGGATATTTATAACATATATTGATACAGAATTTACATCGTATCATATTGCTGAATACATAACCAACATATCGTGAACACCATACCACTTATTGGAGCTTTATAACATATCTTTATGTTGTATTTACATACATATGCATAAAAAGACTTAACCAAAACACATATAAAAATGCATTTGCTAAACCAATGAATAAAGAGGTATACATAGCCTGCATATGATCAATCATCTCCCATGTAGCTTCATTGGGCCCCAAGTGATTCCATTGCACTTTAACTTGCTCGATTTCTTGATTCTGGAGCATGAGCATCTTTTGCTACAAAATGCACCAAGGTTCCGGATGGAATTCTCCTTCTAGCTCCACCTACAATACAGATGAGCCAATCACATGATTTACATCTTTCACATACTTCTTAAGCAATAAAACATGTTAAATATCATGGAATTTCATTGTCAAAGGCAGTGCAAGTTGGTAGGCCACTGGTCCAATCCCCTCAAGGCTCTCAAAAGGACCACAATACCGAGGTGCCAACTTGGCACATGATCTAATCCTTAAGGATATCTTCTTTGACTTGATGCACAAGTACACCTGTTCCCCAACCTAAAACTCCTTAAACACATTATGATGGTATGTATAACTCGTTTTTCTGTCCTATGATACCCTTAGATTCTTCTTGATAGACTGCTTTTCTTGTTCCATCTCTGTCAACATATCTTGTCCAATTAGTACCTTGTTCACTAGATCCCTCAAACTAATGGGAGTATTACAAATATTCTATAAAGTTCCTCAAACATACTCATCTTCAAAAATTCCTGATACCCATTGTTATATGCAAACTCTACTAGTGGAAGATACTCCACCCACCTTAGCTGCTGATGCATAACATACATTGTCAACATGTCCTCCAAAATCTTATCAATCCTCTCTGTCTGTCCATAAAATTAGATAAGATAAGATATAATGAGGGCTAACTCTATACCCAAACCTACAAATAACTCTTTCCATAACTTGGAATTGAATTTGGCATCTCTCTCTGACAAAATATTCTTAGGAACATTGTGTAACCTCACTATCTAACTGATGAAGACCCTGGCTGCCTCACTAGCTGAATGAGTAGAATTCACTGGAATGAAGTGAGATACCTTAGCCAACCTATCAAAGAAAACCATAATATAATAATTTATACATATGTCCTCAAAAAAAAATATAATGAAGTCAATGGAAGTGACCTCCCATTTCCACTCTGGAATCGGAATTAACTGCAATAAACCACATGGGTGCTTACACTCTGCTTTCACATGTTGACAATACAAACATATCACAACAAACTCTGCCACCTATTTCTTCAATTTTAGCCAATGGTAGAACTTATTAACTACTTTCAATGTCTTTTGACATCTCAGACGACTTCTATACGACTTAACACGAAATTCCACAAGATAAGCTTCTTGATCTTATTTTCATCTGGCACATAGATCATGTCCCTAAATATGACCAAACCATATGTTATGAGATGATAATTGTTAGGCAGTGAAAAAGGTATGAAATTACTGTGTATCTTCTCATTCTTTTACTATAGACATACTCTTTTTTACCTTGGGAAGGTAATTTATTATAAGAATCATGATAAAACTGGAAAGGTTTATGTTTATTGTAAAAAGATGACTAAAGATTGCTTTTTGTTGATAAAAAAGGAATTAGACGAAGTGAACAGCTGTACCAAAGGCGAGGCTGAGATCAATGTAACTGCTGCTCCATCAGCGTTAAACTACATCCAGCCAAAGACAAGGAGATCTGAACGAATTACTAAGAAAAGGCAGGGGACAGCTTGGCTTCGGTCAAAGTAAACAAGATGATAACTAAATGAAGGGGAGTGAATCCCTCAGGATCCTTCGATCCTAAGGGATCGCTGTTCAAACTCATCTTATTCCTTGTCTTGTCCATCAGGGTCTAATATATAAAGCAATTCCTTTTAGTGATCAAAAGGGGAGAAAGTTCTTATATTCAAACATTTCCTCTCATTGTTTTTATCAATTTTTCGCCGAGAGAACAAAGGTTCATAACACGAGGCTTGATTAATGTTACACGCGTTCGTTTCATCTCTTAAGCAAATAACTGCCTAGCAAGAGATTTCATAATCGGCGCTAAGGGCCCGGATCTGGTGTAATTACCTTGTTGTTTGTATTTTTACTCTTTTCTTACTGTCATGTGAAGTTGTGTTTAATGTTTATTTCGATTACAGAGTTGATTGAATGTTATTAGATTGAATACAGATTCATTAACAAATTTCATTGCTATTTTATCCTTTGCAAGAATTACATTCGCTGTTCATTTATCTTGCTATCATTATAATTGATTCTAGTTGCTATTCTATTGGTTTATGATTTATTATAATTGATTGTTGTGTAGTATTGGCTGTTGACGAGATTGAAGTGTGGAGATTAGTTGCTTGATCGCGTTAGAATTATAATTGTTGTTCAATTCATGTTGCTGTCCCATTTCTGTTTATTGTTTATTTCTGATTTATAGCTACAGATTAGCAGATAGATTGGTTACAGTTGCTGTGAATGCATAGGAATTAAGAGTTTCTATTCCTTTCTATAGCCTTTGCAGTTCCTTTCAGTTATCTTTATCAGAAAGTAGTTCGAGCTTGATTTCATTTCTATTTTTTTAAGAACAAGACCACCAACTGTATAGAACACTGGTTACTGCTTCCAAGTTCCCAGATTGGTTATCTTGCCTTAGTGTGGTTTCAGTTGCATCGATTGCTAAGGGAAGGAGTTACTGCTACTGTATCCCTTATCGATGGTTTGTAGATTGATGTAGTTAGGATTTCAGAGCATTTCCATTTATGTTACTATAATTAGATTTCTTTACAAGCATCTGTTTACTTTTGTATTTAACATTCTGTACTACATCTTCATAGCATTACTCTTAGTTAATTGCAGCCTCAGACAGAGAACACTCTTGAAATAAAAAGTCGCTCCCGGATTGATAATTAATGTAGCCTAATTAGGTGTTCAAAAGATACCTTTTTATGACTCAACATTTTGGCGCCGTTGCTGGGGAGAGTGTATGCCATTTCAAAGGAGTGATGCACAGCTGATTTTCTTCTTCTTGCGAATAATTGGGTATTAAAGTCGAAAGGTAAGAACCTGCGCACTGGGCAAGAAACACACTTACTCACATCCCGCTTCACAACAGAAGTAGGTAAGCTTCTTTCTTTAGGTAGGAATGAAGGTTTGTTTTCTTGAATGAATAGACCAACTAAGCAAAACAAAATTCCTCCTAAATTTGAAAAACCTAAGGGACCAGTGACCCTTGGGTGGACAACTTTTATTGATGAAAGCCTTAAAAGAACTGAATGTCAGCCATCAGTAGGATTTAGAAAAGCTATCTCTAGACAACCTACTAGTTCCCTTCAGGCTACAAAGTCACCATCTGAAGTCTTTGCTGAGATACACAGTCAAATAGAGGGAATTGAGAAAGATTCCCAAGAAATTGAGAATCCTTGCATAATTTCACCTCAAGAAGGGAACTCTAGTAATCTCCATGAAGGAGAAGGGGAAAAAGGAGAAACAGGAGACCCAACATCTCCTATTGAAATAGCCCAAACAATAAGCAGTCCAGATAAGGGAAATGTTGTTAAAGTTATTCAAAACCAAGGTCCTGAATCACCTCAAACAGTAGGTCAACAAGGAATACTCATTATTCCAGACAAGGGGAGTGTTGTCAAAGCCATTCCTTTCCCTGCTAGTTAGCCTATAAATTCCTTGGAGATCCCAGAAGGATATTGGCACATTTTTGACCGAATGGCCTAGAACCAAAATCAGAACCAGCAGACACCCCAGCGAACCTCTACGCTGCAATATCCTATAGTAGATACTGCAGTCAATGTGCCTATGAAGGCCATTCCCCTTCAACATATTCCCACATTTCATGTCTTAACATCAGAAGATCCAGATGTGTTTTTGTTTGAATTTGATGTGTTATGCAGGGGATATGATTATACCACCGATCCCAAAAAACCAAAACTATTTCCTTCTACATTAAAAGGGGCAGCCTTACGATGGTTGATGGGATTAGGTGGGGGTGTCATAACTGATTGGGATCAGATGAAAGTTGCATTTTTAAAGAAGTATCAAGATTATTGTAGGTCTCGGGAACTAAAAGATGAAATATTCCAAATGACAGCAAAACCAAATGAAACCTTGGAAGAATATGTGGAACGGTTTCAATACAATCTCTAGAGATCTCCTTATGCATCCCTACCCTTACCTGATAATGTGTTGAAAACTACATTAATTAGGGGAATGAAAGATCAATGGGTTGAAACATTGAATATTATGGGAAAAGGTGATATATATCAGGAAAGTTATGCTAACATCATTGACTTGTGTATTAGGAGTTCGAGGGGCAATACAAGGCTAAAATCAGCCGAACGTGATATGATTACAAAAGAAAATAAGACCTCTAATGAAGGTGTGACTCGTACGGAGATTGGGAATCTGCTAGAAGATTTTAAGACAAACATACTTGGGACTCTAACAACGCAGTTCGATATTATGCAAGCCAAACAAAAGCAAGCAAAAGAAGAGAAAAATTTGGTAATATTCTGTCCCAGATGCAGGAAGAAACAAAGCCACAAAGAGTGCCCGTTGGAAGTGATCAAGGTTTGCACCACTTGCATGAAAGATCACCTTTGCTTCCTGGCCTAAAAGCAGTTTATAAGGAGGCAGATGAAGAATCAGAAGTGTTATGTCTGCTTAATCAGTGCCGACAATGGCAGCCACGACAATCAGGTATGCCAACTGATCCATTTTCTTATTTTCAGCCTCCTCAATATAATGCTCAGCAATATAGTGGAATGTGGCAAAATCAACCACCTTTTCCCAATTGGTCACAATAGCCATTCCCTACAACATCTTGTCCAAATCAAACAAATCAAAATAATTGGCCTAGCTTTCCTTTCTGCCCACCGTTTTGGAAAAATAATAACTATCCTACACAATGGTCCCCCTCTACTTCCCAGAATTAGGCCTAGCAGTCAAACTGGAAAAGACCTACAAATGGCCAGCTGGAACAGTCCCTCTCTCTCAACCTACACTGCTAGCTCCCTATATAAACCCCCACACCAACTTAAGACCACAACTCCCAGCCCAACCCAACCCAAACCCAAACAATACGCCAGTTCATTCTGTCCAAATAATGGAACCTCCAGAATTAGAAACTGAATTGAGGGAGTGCAATGACCTTCAATTAAGGTCTGGGCGCATAGTAGAAACAGAGCGAAATAATGATTTTCATATTTAAGATCAGTTATCTGTAGAACAAACATTACTGAAAGAGAAGGATGTTCAACAACAAAATCAACAACAAATAACAACTTCCTCTCCACTATTCCTAGAACGATTAATCATACCGCGCCCATTAGAACATCCTAATTTTGATCTTCTGGGAGAATTAAAAAATTTGTGTATAAAAATCCCTCTCCTCCAAGCTATCCAATACATTCCTATATATGCAAAAACCATTAAGGAGTTATGCATAAAGAAGCCAAAGAGGAGAACAACCACCAATCCAACTGTCCAAATAGTCAGTACTTTATCTGACTTATTATCAGGAATGGAAACACTCGTAAAATATGAAGACCCAGGAAATCCTATAGTGACAGTGAAAATCCATGGGAAATCATTTCCAAATGCCTTAGTTGATTTGGGAGCATCAATCAATATCCTAACAACCACCACCTGTCAAAAACTTGGCATTACATCGCTAGAACGAACAACAACCTTATTGGAATTGGCTGACCGATCTGTAGTCAAACCAGAGGGTACACTACAAGATGTAATGGTATCTGTAGATTCCTGGGAATACCCTACTGACTTCCTAGTTATCAATCCAAATAATCGGCTAGAAGGACACCCGTTAATCTTAGGTAGACCTTGGTTGGAAACTGCCGATGCTTATATTGAATGTCAACAAGGCAACATGACAATAACAAGGGGAAACCATGTCAAGAATTTAGCTTTATATCCCCCAGCCCAACCAAGTCTATCAATAATCAAAACAAGAAAACACCCTGTATCATATCTTATGGAAAATATGAGATCACCTCTAACTATAGAAAATGCTCTTAATTTCAAAGATCAAACAGAGGATGATATCATCAATAGTTTTATTAATAAACCACAAATCAGATCTCATCTACAATGTCACATGATCAAGGCAACATTTGATAATAAAGAAGAAGAATATCCTTTGAAAGACATTCCTGATCAAGTAATAACCCACTACTTCTGTGTACAATAGCAAGATTGTAGAAATTGAGCTGGGAAAAACACTAAACATTAACAAAAATCTGACTGTTGAACAAGAGGATAAATCGGTCCAATTATTACGAAAATACAAAGTAGCCTTTGCATGGGATTACCCCGATATGAATGGAATTGACCCTCAATTGTGCACACACCACATCTATATTGAAAAAGATGCAAGACCCATTTTCAAACCCCAAAGAAGACTAAAACCTCACCTTAAAGATATTGTGAGAGCTGAATTACAAAAACTATTGGATGTTAATTTCATCTACCCAATATCTGATAACAAGTGGGTCTCTCCATTAGTAGTGGTACCAAAAAAGAACGGAAAGTGGAGAATATGTGTAGATTATCGTGAACTTAACAAGGCAGCACAGAAAGACAACTTTCCCCTTCCTTTCATTGACCAGATATTAGACACATTGGCAGGAAAGAAATTTTTTTCTTTCCTCGATGGCTTCAGTGGGTACAATCAAATCCAGATTTCCCCTGAAGACCAAGACAAAACCACCTTTACCTGTCCATGGGGGACATTTGCCTACCGAGTCTTACCTTTTGGCCTATACAATGCCCCTACTACATTCCAAAGGGCCATTCTTAGCATATTTTCAGACTTAATAAATGAAGACCTCGAAATATATATGGATGATTTTGAGCCTGCATTGGAAAATCTAGAAAAGGTATTGCAAAGATGTATTGACACTAGGCTTTGTTTAAGCCATGAAAAGTGTCATATGATGATGACTGAAGGAGTTATCTTAGGGCATTATATTTCAGCAGCTGGAATTCAGGTGGACCCAGCTAAAATTCAAATAATCTTGTTAATACCCACACCCACCACATAAACAGAGGTACATAGCTTTCTTGGATTTTCTGGTTATTATAGAAGATTTATAGAACATTATTCTCGAATAGATGCACCTTTATATGCACTAACTGAAAATGTTGATTTAATTTGGACAAATAAATGTGACAATGCCTTCAATGATCTGAAAATTCTTGTTTCAATAGCCCCAGTGTTGAGGGGCCCAAATTGGAATTTTCCATTCCAAATTTCATTTGATGCCTCAGACACAACAATTGGAGCAGTACTTGGGCAGGAGGAAGACAAGAAGTCATATGCAATCTATTACATTAGAAAAAATATATCCCCTGTTGAATTAAATTATACTGTGACTGAGAAGGAATTTTTAGCTATAGTACATGCTATAAATAAGTTTAGACATTATATAATTGGGTATCCTGTAGTACTATATACTGATCACTCTGCCATTAAATTTTTAGCAAATAAACCTGTTACAAATGGAAGAGTGACAAGATGGTTGATTTTATTGCAGGAATTTGACATTACAATCAAAGATCGACCTGGGAAAGAGAACCTTCTAGCTGACTTTCTGTCAAGAATGCCAAAGCCAACAGATACAGAAGCAGTTGAAGACCACTTCCCAGATGAACATATGTTCGCTGTTACTGTCAGAACCCCATGGTATGTTGATATAGAAAATTATTTGGCAATAGGTAAATTACCTAAAAAAATATCCCTTAATGAAAAAAAACAAATAATACAGTGTAGTACCCGATTCTCTTGGATTGGGGGCTACCTATTTCACGCAGGGGTAGATATGAAAATAAGAATATGTGTCTGGGAGGATGAGGTATTTGATATTTTGAAAGCATGCCATGATGGGCAGTGTGGCCGACATTTTGCAGATCATAGAACTGCCCATAAGGTTTTACGAACAGGCTATTATTGGCCTACCATCTTTAAAGATGCAAAAAAAATTGTGCAGGCCTGTGATAGTTGCCAAAGGGCAGGTTTCCCTGGGCAGTCTGATGAAATGCCTTTGAACCCTCAACTAGTGATTGAACCATTCGAACGCTGGGCACTTGATTTTGTTGGCCCTATTAGCCCCCCATAAAACCAAATAACATACATTCTAGTTGCAACCAAGTGTGTCACTAAGTGGGTCGAAGCAGAGGCACTTTCAAAAGCTACAGAAGACTCTGTAATACAGTTTCTTTTCTAAATCTTTGTGCGATGTGGCCTCCCAAGGGACATAATCACAGATGGAGGACCACAGTTTGTAGGTAATAAACAAGTTGAAACACTACAAAACTACCACATTCAACACAATATTACAACCCCATACCACCCACGGGCCAATGGCCAAGTAGAGAGCACAAACAAAGTGATTGAATCTATATTAACAAAAACCTTTGCCTCACATAGACGAGATTGGGCCTACAGATTTCCAGAAGCATTGTGGGCATATCGAACAATGTGGAGACCCACTATGGGATATTCACCATACCAATTGGTATTTGGAAAATAACCCATCTTTCCAATAGAATTTGAAATTCAGACATTAAGAACAACTCAAAAGGTGGGTCTAGATCTAAATGAAGCCCAGGCCAAAAGACTGCAGAAAATTAATGAGTTAGATGAAATTAGGCTCTCTGCTCTTTAGCACACGTCATTAATCCAACAACAGAGAGAAAAATGGCATGACGCCCTTAACAAAGAAAATATCTTCCACGAAGGAGACTGGGCACTCCTATATGATTCTAGGTTTCAAGATTTTCCAGGGAAACTCTAGACATGATGGCTCGGACCCTATGAAATACAAAAAGTGCATGATAATGGCACTATTACATTAGTGACCATTGATGGATCTAGGCATTCCTTTAAGGTAAACGGTCATCGAGTACGATTGTATCATAAACCACTTACCCGGGAATCCTTTTACCAATAGTTACGGGAAGATTCTACCATGGAAATTCTGGCTGAAGGGGATAACTCCTCCTCGGCACCAGTTTATTAAATCATTTCTCTTTTTTAAAATTTTTTATATAAATATTGTTCATTTATTTGGATTATTTTTTTTAGGGAATTCATTTTTTCAAATCTCTGTTTATTTCAGTTTTCGTTGTTTCTTTTATGGAATTCTGTTTTTTTCAAAAACTCTGTTTATTTCATTTGTTTTGAGTTTTACTGTTCCTTTCTAAAGGAACAACACTTCTGCTATTCCTTTCGAAACGAACAATAGTTCTACAGAGTGTTTTTTCTGTTCCTTTCGGAAGGAACAACAGTTCCACATATTTTTTCTGCTGTTCTTTTTAAAGGAACAACACCTTTTGAATGGATTGTTTTTTGTTTTACATTAGCATTTTGAGAATTTCTGATGACTCTTCTAAAGGCAAACATATTATTCATATAAAATCATACAAATTAAAGCTTACTGTAATCAAAAAATCAAAAGAAATCGTCATTTTTAAGAAAATTGTTTATTAATGATAAGAAAACGGGAAAAGGGGACATAATCAATAACATAATTTTGTTGTTTTACTACCACTGAATTAATCTGATCAATTATCCTTATCATGATTGGTTCTTTCCCATTTGTTATAAATTTCCTTGATTTTTATTTATGGAGTAGGAATAAGGGCATATTATTTTCTATTGAGATGTTCAGACTTCTTCCACCATCCCTACTCTTAAGGAGTGCTGAGCCATCCTTTATGAATAACTAGGAAAGTGCTATATGAAAAAGAAAAATATTTATATGTTCCACTAATATTTTTATGATTTGGCAGATGGAGGATAGGGGGTCTCATCAAGAGCCAGCCTACCATGATCATAAGCAATTCAGTGACGTGGCATTCGCATCATGGCCACCAAACCAGGGATATGGTCCAATGGACAATTGAAAAAATTAAAGAAGTCCTTGGAACAGGAGGTCTCATCACGAGCCGGCCTGCCCACTTTCCACTTCTTCCCGGTGAATGGCATTGTGATTTATCTAGTCACCAAGCCAGCACAATGGCCTCCATTATGACATTCAACAAAGCACTTCCTCAGCATAAATAAAGGACAATGGTTCCAAGGGTGAGAAAGCAACTCTGTCAAGGTTATGGACACCTGTGGGCAACAGAGCTTTGCTGATGGTATTGGAGTCACATTTATACACATCAATAGTCATATTTAACCCTTTTTCCTATATCTCTATTTAAATATCAAATGGAAGTATGAATCCTTAACCTTTGATTTCGAACCTATTATACATGAAAATCATTACAAATCGATCATATTAGTTTGAAGTGGTAAATAACGCATTTGTACTTATGTTTATCTTAATCTGTCCCTTCTCCTCATATTTGAATCATTACAAAATGATTTTATATCTATTACCGATTTATCACACGCATTGATTTCAACAATTGCTATAATTTGATTGAATGCATAATAATTATGCCTACTTTTTCCTCTTGTACTACTGTTGTGCCACACTTGCCTCTCTCAATTGACGGTCGAGGGCGACCTATCATCCATCAGGGGGGGCACGGATGTCTGCATGCAGATCAAATCCCGATGTTTCTTTACCTATATGCGAACCAAATCCTTGCATTTTTGGGAACAACAAAATTTAACGATATTATTCCAATTTACCGTGTTGTGATGTTCCATTGCGATCATTGTGTGTTTGGAAAGAACTAACAGAGTGCAGAGACGATGGGAGGATGACCAATTCGCAGTGAGCTGCAGGTGTTGGTCATTTTTGATGCTGCACGAGAGATTTTGGAAAGACTAGGATGGATTACATATTTCACGAGGATGTAACAACCTCATGAAGCAGTGGCCACTGAATTCTTACAGAACTTGCAAGAAGGGTTCTCCATGGTTAGAGGAAGACAGATAGCTGTATCCGATGAAATAATTGCAGAGTTGTCTAGCATACTGTTACACTGAAAATTGTCACTTTGACATTCTGCTAACTGTATGAGCTCATTATTACTCATACTTCTCCCTTTTGCAAGTCTAACATATTAGTTCCTCATGTCAAGCCTTGAAAATTAGAAAAAATTCCTAAAAGTCTCCTAAACTTTAGTGTCGCACTTTCTAGCAATATTCCCTGCGGTCCCGCACCAAATGTTCAGTTTTCCTGCATTCCTGAACACACTTTATCTTTTTTATAGGTGCGGACCCCTGTAATATTAAAAAGGCGCAAGTAAATCCCAAAAATCTCAATTAAAGTAAATTCTAGAAGCTTCTAGAATGGATCTTGCGGTGGCAAAACCGCTCTTGTGAGGTGCATGAATCCCTTACCTTATGGAGCTAACCCCTTGATGTGAGGAGCTTATCCCTTTGAAGGAGGATTCTATCCCTTCATACTTGGAACAGAAAACCTCCTCTTTTCCACTATAAAAAGAGACATTGGGTAGCCTCAAAGGGAGTTCAAGCTTAAGAATATTTGAAGTTAAGTGCTGTTGAGATTTAGACTCAGTTAACTAAGACTTTTGTGAGGAGAGATTACATACCTATATTTTTCTTGGTTGGAGGAGTGCAGAGCTTATCAAAGTAAAGGAGACTCCTGCTTCGGACCCCAGAAAGTCCTGTGCAACATCAAGGCTCAGGTTGTAAGGATTTTCTACTTTTGAAATTAATACAAATATTCTCATTTTTCTCAATAAGCTTTCAATCAATGGTTTATTTCATAGATTCCTTGATCACTATAATAAGCATGGTTTATGATGATTTCTATACAGGTGCTATGTAATATTTTGCTTGCTTTTGACTGCATGTTTACGAGGAAAACTCCTTCAAGCGCACGAGGGACAACGACGACTTCAAACAAGCACTGGACAAACGGTAAGTCCTTAACACCTCTGTAGAGCTTTTCATAGATTGTATATGCTTAGAGAAAGATTAGTCTATTTGGTTGTTTGTTGCTAGATGCTTTTAGTACTAGGGAGATCGGTCTTGTCTGCAAGACGGATTAATCCATACAACAAATTGGCGACTCTGCTGGGGAAAGAACTTGTTGTTTTTGGTTCTCTTTTATTTTGACTTGAGGAAACGTTTTCCTGGTTTTTGATTGATAAAAATTTGCCTGGGTAGCTTAGGTTTTCTCTGTTTTTAAAATTTTTGAAATCCTTTAAGTTTTTCTCTAGTTTTTCCTGGGACCGCATTTTGCCTTGTTTTCACAGTGCGGGCAATTTCGCACTTTTCCTGTGTAAACAGTGCGGGACCGCACCTATGATATCCTCGAGCCTACGGACCCTGTTAAAGTTTTGAAAAAATTCAGATTTCTTTCTTTAGTTTATCTTGATTTTGATTTTCAGTTTTTGTTTTCTGCCCAGATTGATGATTGTTTCTGTCAAAAGCTTTCTGTTAATAAATCTCAGCAGTATTAGTGTTTTGATGATTTTCTAGAAGTTTTGCGTTTTGGATTGCATTTCACTTGGTCTTTGTAGCGATTTGAAGCATTTGACATTTTGAAGTACCTCAGATTACCTTGGCCTTTTTGGTCTTTTTGTTGGATCTGACCTGATTGTGAAATCATTCTTTATTGAGAAATAGAGTTACCTGTTTCTTTGCAAATCTTCGAAAAGAAACTTTGTTATTGGTTTTTGAATTTCATTTTTAATAAAAACATAATTGAGTGTTTTCGATCTGTTTGTTATTCTGGACGAATAGATCCTTAGTTTGTTGAACAACTAAGTAAAAACATTCTTCAAAAAATCTTAAAGCTTTTATTCATTTAGATTATTAAAGTTTGTAGTTTTGAGTGCTATTAGACTTTGTAGATCTCGAAATTAGTTTATATTTTTGAGTGCTTTTAAAATTTCTAGCTTTCTTTTGAAGGAAAATTGTTTTGTAGCTTTGAGTTTTTGGAAAGTGAAAGGATTTTTATTGTGAGCTTTGATAATTTATTGGAAAAGACAAAAATATTTTCTTTCAAGTATTCTTTATGTTTAAAGAAGGAATTGTTTATCAAAAGAGTTGCATTCTCTAACTTTTCCTTAATTAGAATTTCATTGAAAGAAAACAATCTGATTATCATTTTTAGGTGCATTTTTAGTGTCTTTTGGAAATCGAGTCTTCACACCATCAGAGTTTCATTTCCGCACCCATTGACTTAAGAAACAGCTCTTAAAAGTAATTCTTAATTAAAATTCATCTAGCAATCTTTTTATTTTCTAGGGCTCTTATCACCAACATAGCTTAGGCTAGTATCTTGGAGTAGGGAGTAGTTAACTCTCCAAGGTAGTAGAAACAAACAAGTAGACAAATCTTGTGGTAGGAGATAAATCCAATTGTAATTTGTATAATCTGGGAAGCTTCTCTTAAAGAAGCCAATCACGAGATCATGTCCGAACCTTTGAGACAATCAATTCTATTTCATTGGGGAAGATAGAAGATTTTGCGCGTATTACAAACGATAAACCTCGGATTAACCATTGTCGAGGAGCCTGGGGTCACTTGTCGGTAAACCTTGGATTAACCATGTCAAGGAGGCTTCAAGGGGATTGAGCTTGCTACTCTGCCCTTGCGCGTGAAATCGGATCGTAGATTGTTCCCCCAATTATATTTGTTACTGTTGGTAACCTTAGTGTCCATTATCTTAAGATTATTTCCTAAGGTGACGGTGAAGGAAATACCTCACTGTACCTGGAGCAGACATCGACTAGACTCACTTGGACTCTCTGGGGGGTTCTCTTCACACGAGATGGTTTTGTGAGGAAACTTGTGCCAGTTTGTTTCATTAAGCAGGTTGTCGGGGTAACTGTTCCAACCGCCCTTTCTGTGTTAAATTTCTACTAAGTTGGATTTCATCACCAACTAGTGTTTTTAGTACGGAAAGTTACTGTTTGTGTGTGGTTTGAAATCTTAGATTTTTAAGCGTGTGATTCAGCTGTTTGTTTCTTTACAGAGTTTAGGTGTTTTCATTGAAATTTTCTTTGTTTGCGTGTGATTAGTTAATATTTAATCGTGGCAGAATTGCCGAGACAATCCCGGAGAATATAAGGGAAACCCCCTGAATATTCACCAAGTCAGCTTGAAGGGCTTCGTTCTTTGGTATCATCCAGTAGTGGTAGGATTAGATTAACAGAAATTGGAAGTTCATCCATATTTGTCCATCCTGATCATCAAATACCTACAATAGAATACATTCAAGAACCGATTTCAGTTTCTGAAGTTACTGGTAGTATTCCTGCTTCCATTGAACTGGCTGACGAACCTGAAATCTCTGAACCTGAAACTGAACCTTCTGTTTTAGAAACATCCTCAGGATTTATTTCACCAACTTCTAGTGATCTTGGTTCACCTAGGGTAAGAAATATTTTCACTGACGATCTTCCAGTTGGTCTTATTTCCATTGAAGAACTTACTAATCCAGACGAAGATATATCTCTTCCCGACTCCCCTCAATCCTTAAATCTTAGGGAGCGTGAATCTATTTTCTATAACCCTATTCGAACTAGTGCTTGGTATCTATCCTTAACAAACTTTTTAGAGAATCCGGGTCTTTCTTTTTCTCCACCTCGAGTTCCATTTCATCCTACACCCAGAGGTTACTATCCGCCATCCATTATGGCCAGAGAGTCATCCATGTTTTCCCAGACACTGGAATCATTTTTACACGGTGTTCCTTCTGTTCCTTCGGGATATTAGGCTCTTTCTGGTACTTTCTTAGGAGCAGCTCCTAAACCAATTGAGCAAATGTTGTCATCTGGTAATAGTGGTGTTAAAACTGAAACGTCGAACGCAGCGCAAATCTATATGCTGTCTGGTAATATTCTGAATCCTCAACCTCAAGGCAGTCAGTTACCGCCTGGAGGGCCAATACAGGGAAGTCAGTTAGCGCCTGGGGGGCAACCTCAAGGTAACTTTTTCCCAGGACAAACTGTGGAATCATATTATTTTGGGGGACAACCCCAAGGACAGTACACACCTCAAGGGTATCAACCTTCAGAACAGTATATGCCCCAAGGTCAACCTCAAACTCAATATGCTCCTCAGAGTCCTTATCAACCCCAGCTTCAGTACGCGCCTCAGGGTTATCAACCTCAAGTTCAGCACCCAATTCAAGGTTTCCAACAGCCGTCTAGTCAGCCATCCATTTAAGGAACCGGAAATGTACCACTTACTTATCAACCCTACATTCAACCAGGTTATGGTCCTTACGTTCAACCTTCTGCGGGGCAATACCCCGGAATGAATATGGTGTGGGATCCGTCCCAATATCAACAGCCTATGCAGCCTAATGTGCAGTTGCCCTATCAGCCTGGACAACCTTTAATTTCTGGTCCAACTCAGAAACCTGTCCAGCCTACTATTCAACCTTCTGCACCTAGTACTGTTCAGCAAGCTGGTCCTAGTTCACCTAAGACTCCGCCTCAAACTGCTGCAACTGCTGCTACGCCTGTTTAACCTGTAACACCTGCTTCTGGAGCATCTGTAACCCCAAGTTCATCTATCCCTGCATCCGTGCAAATCCCCCAAGTCTTTGTACCCCAGTCAGGATCTTCGGTTCAGACTTCGGTTCAGATGCCTACGAGACAAGCTGGTACAAGTACAGTTGTCACAAGTCAACCAAAATTCATGTATCAACCGTACCAGGGATAGCCACAATTTGGTCCCTATACACAAAATCCAAACTATCAGTATCAAGCATACCCTGGCTATACTTATCAACAGCCTCAACAACCCCAGTTCGGTCTGGTTAATCCTGGTTTTCCAAGAGGTTATAAAATTCCTAATGCTAATCCGATTCCCAATTACCCTGGGTATCCACCTCGTGGAACTGCTTTGGCTACTAAAGGTTTTCGTGACCCTAACCGTCAGTTACCATTTATCGCAACTTTGGATTTACCTGATTTGACGCGCCTTACAAATGATCCAATTTTTTATTATTCGTATTGGCCACCAATGCTGCATAAGTTGCCCAGTGATATACCAAAATTCGAAGGTAAGTCAGGAGAGGATCCATCAAATCACGTCATGAATTATCACCTTTGGTGTGTGTCTAATTCAATAATTGATGATTCGATTCGCTTACATCTTTTCCAAAGAACTCTTATTGGTCTTGCAGCCAAATGGTACATTGAGTTACCACAAGGCTTGTTTCATAACATCAGTCAGTTAGCAACTGCCTTATTGACTCATTTTCAATTGCCAGTCAGATATGACAATGACACGGAATTATTAACTTCGCTGAAACAATCCACGTCTATGTATATTTCTGATCATATTCATGAATGGTGACGCATGAGACGTTTGGTGAAAGTTTACATTCCGGATCAAATTTTGGAGGAATGGTTTGTTAAATCATTGTTACCCAAGATTACTGAAGATGTAGCTAAGGCTGGTGTTGTTACTGAAGAACAAGTAATTGCTCAAGCTCAGTACCTTTACCTCGTTTATACGCAGTCAGGTACTTTACATGAAAAAATCCCAGACCTTCCAAAACAAGGTCAAATAGCTGCTGCTCCTTCAGGGTCTCATGCCGTTGATGGTATGATTGGTACAGTCGATACTAAAAGTAAGAAGAAATATTCAAAGAATTCTTCTCCAATTATAACTTTACCTGATTCCCCGAAGGGAGAATCTTCCCCCGAAGTTTCTGCTGATATTCATGTTGTGGAGACATCTACAGCTAAATCTAAATCCGGTAATAAAAATAAAGGGAATAATAAAAACAAAAAGAATTCGAAAGAAAAAACTGATAAAAATGAATCCAATGACGAAAAACGTAAACCACGTTATCCTTGTTACATTTGTGACGAAGATCATTTTACTAAGGAATGCCCACATCGAGCCGAGGCTGCAAAATTCGTCAAAGGTTCACAACCTGCTGTCTTGGAGGATCCCTTTCCAACTCAAGATAGTAAGTTGGTTGGTTCTACCTCGACTGCTTCAGAAGAGCCCATTTTGATGATGTCTCATGTAAGGATTGCGACGTGATCACAAGATTATGGTACTAAGAATCCTGTTGATTGTAAAGAAGCAGAATATTCTAATGAAAATACATCAACTACACCTCCTCCTATTTCTGGTCTGCTACAGATCGAGAAACCAAATCCAGACTTAATAATCAAACAGCCTGCTAAAGGTGTTCTTCGTAAATCAGCTTTCAATCCACATGCGAGAGCTGCTCAGAATTACAACATTGTTGAAGACTTTGCTATTTCTCCTTCAGCG
The DNA here is from genome assembly GCA_034641835.2 of Pinus albicaulis. Taxonomy (NCBI): domain Eukaryota; kingdom Viridiplantae; phylum Streptophyta; class Pinopsida; order Pinales; family Pinaceae; genus Pinus; species Pinus albicaulis. The sequence goes on from CM076581.1 coordinate 1,480,070,165, forward strand.
ATGTCGGCTTTGGAAGTTCTGCAATCATGCCCAGCACAGCGTAAATTTCTTTTTTCTACCATAGGAGCTGTTGATATTAAGGATTCTAATATTATAATCTTCGATCTAGAAAATATTACACCTCGCCTACCTCACCAAATGGCTTTCCAGATTCCGGTGACAGTAAAAAACAGACCGATCTATCAGACTGTGATTGATGAGGGAGCTTCAACGTGTATTATGTCAATTCAGTGTTGGAAATCACTTGGTTCTCCTACGTTTAACCAATCTCCGAAGATTCTTAAGGCTTTTGATGGTCGAGGTTCCCACCATTTTGGTATTTTGCAGGATTTACCCATAGGGGTTGAAGGTAAAATTGTAAATCTAGATGTGGAAGTGGTTGATGCCCCTCTTGATTACAACCTTCTTCTGGGTCGTAGTTGGTCTTATGCTATGAATGATATTGTCTCTTCGGTCTTCTGACTCATAAAATTTCCATATCAAGGAAGGATCGTTACAATAGATTAGTTAACTTATTTTTCTTCCGACCCAGCCTCTACAGAAACAATCCAGCATGTTGGTAAAGCGGCTATCCCGTACAAGGATGTTGGAGTAGGTTTGATTAAAGATTTTGGTTTGCTAGGAACTTTTTCCATTCCTCCTCCTAACGTATCGCCTTCTATTGCAACTATTCATATGATTTCGTCAGACTCTCTTATGTTTGATGATCCTTGGATCGTACCTTCTAAATCCGAGTTATATTCAATTGATGGCATGATGCCTTTGAGTCCATTTGAACTTGCATATCAGGCTGTACAGTCATCTTCCGACCCCTCTTCAACCGAAATTGATCCAGTGAATGGGATCCATGAGGAATCACTTTCTATATCTAGCTCAGCCACAACGACATTTCCTGAACCTATTCATTCTGATGAGCAGATTCGTGAATTATTGTCTATTGAAGATTTACCGTGGGAAGATCTACATCACCGATCTTCGTTTTCACCTGAGCTAGATCATTTTGAAGATGATTTCGCTTCAATATTTACTGCTGAATATGTCAAGGAACCGTAGAATCCATTGAAAAATCCTGATTCTGAGTTAAATTTGGAAAATATTTCTCGAACGATTCCAATTGACATTTCAGTAAAACCTGGAATAATTGAAAACATTCATATAGGTGCTTCTTGTACTGAAGAAGAAATTCAAACTTATAAAGCCCTATTTCAAGAATTCTGTGATGTGTTTGCCTGGTCCTATGAAGAAATTCCAGGAATTGATCCGTCAATTGTCGTACATGAAATCAAGACATACCCGGATGCCAAACTCGTCCGTCAACGTTTACGTCAAATGCATCCTAGAAAAGCTACTGTTATCAAAGTAGAGGTTGAAAAATTACTTCGTGTAGGTTTTATTTATCCAATTCCCTTAACGGATTGGGTATCTAATATTGTTCCTGTGACTAAAAAATAAGGAACGATACGAGTATGTATCGATTATAGGGATATTAATCGAGCTTGTCCTAAATACAATTATCCAACTCCCTATATCGATCAAATAATCGATGATTGTGCCAGCAATGAAATGTTTTCCTTCATGGACGTCTTTTCAGGGTATAATCAAATAAACATACTCCCTGCTGATCAGCCAAAAACAACTTTTATTTGTCCGTGGGGGACATTTTCTTACTGCAAACTACCCTTTGGATTGAAGAACGCTGGAGAAAATTTTCAAAGGGCAATGTCTTATGTGTTTCATGACATTAAGCACATTGTGCAACCATATCTCGATGATTTACCTGCACATTCATCACGCAGGGCTGACCATCTTACACATTTACGTGCTATCTTTATGAGATGTCAGCATTATCGAATTCGGCTAAATCCACACAAATGTGTTTTTTTTGTTGAGTTGGGTCGTTTACTGGGATTTGTTGTCTCGAAAGCAGGTATTCGTGTCGATCCGTCGAAGGTCAAAGCTATTGTCAAATTACCTCCCCCTTCGACTTTACGCCAACTCCAAAGTTTGCAGGGGAAAGCAAACTTTTTACGTCGATTTATTCCTAACTACACCGAGATTACAAAATGTTTTACCCGGTTGCTAAAATAGAACATTCCATTCTTTTGGGATGAGATCGCTAATCGATATTTTGATGCACTTAAACACACGTTGACCCATGCACCGTTATTGCATCCGCCCAACTACAACCAGGATTACATTTTATATCTCGCCGCTTCTCATTCCACCATTGGGATGGTGTTAGTTTAGGAAGACGAATCTCATACTGAACATGTGATTTAATATCTTATTCAAAATCTGCATCCGACTGAGATTAAGTATACGCATGTGGATAAATTGGCTTTGGCAGCTGTTCAAGCTGTCCAACGATTTAGACATTACATATTGTTACGCAAAACTACGGTAATTTCTGATTGCAACCCTATGATGTACATTTTGACCAAACAATTGCTAGGGGGAAAGTATTCCAAATGGATAGTCATCCTGCAGGAATTTGACTTGGAATTTGAAAAATCCGAGGCGAAGAAATCCTTGGTCTCTGCGGAACTAATGTGTGATTTCCCCTCTACTGATACTGAAACTGTGGCAGAGTAGCCCATTGCAGACGAATCTCTATTTCTTATCAGTACTCTTGATCCATGGTATGGAGATATTATCGTTTATCTCCAAACCTAATCTTTTCGGCCTGAAATCTCGCGATCTCAGTGACGGAAAATACATTTCCAATCCCAACAGTATAATATCATTGGTGATACACTTTATCGTCGTGGAGCGGATTCTATTTTCCGACGCTATCTTATTCATGAAGAAGCTGAAAAGGTTTTAAATGAATGCCATTCTGGGGCATGTGGCAGTCATATGTCTGGGTATGACACAGCCCAAAAGATATTGCGCGCTGGTTATTTATAGCCATCGTTATTTAAAGATTTTATTTATGCAGTCTGGAAATGCCACAATTGTCAACTTTTTGATCGTAAGATGCATGCGCCACCCGCTCCTCTTCATCCCATAATTTCTGTTGGTCCTTTCGCAAAATGGGGTATCAATTTTATTACATGTAACCCTCACTCAGCCGGGGGGCATTCCTATATTATCTTAGCAGTATATTATTTTACTAAGTCGGCCAAGGCGATGCCTACATTTTCATCTGATGGCAAGACTGCTGCAACTTTCATATTTAATCACATAATTTCTAGGTTCGGTGTTCCTCAAGCCATTATTACTGATCATGGAAGCCATTTTCAGAATGTCATGATGAATGAACTGACAGAACAGCTTGGCCTACGCCACGATAGTTCAACTCCATATTATCCGCAATCCAATGGTCTAGTCAAAGCCATAAATAAAGTTTTAGTCACCATGATCAGACGAATTATTGGTATTCACAAGACGAATTGGCATTCCATGCTATTTTCAGCACTTTGGGCATATCGAACCTTAGTCAAAAAATCAACTGGTTTCACTCCCTTTCAACTCGTTTACGGTTTGGAAGCTGTGTTGCCAATTGAATGCAAAATTCCATCTTTGAAATTAGCCATAGAGTTACTCCCAGCTACGTCTGAAGAGGAGAAAATTTTTTTGTACTTGGCTCAATTGGATGAAAATCGGAGAAATGTTGCAATAGCAAACGAGGCTCATGTCAAAAGAGTAAAAGCTCAGTATGATAGAAGTGTTACCCCTCGAAATTTTTCAGAAGGAGACCTAGTCTTAGTTTATGATCAAGCCAACGATAAGGTAGGAGCTGGGAAATTCGTGCCCATGTGGCATGGTCCTTTCATTGTTAAGCGAAAACTGGCAAAAGGGGCCTATTAGCTGATATATTTTGATGGTATCCCTTTAGATAAGCCCAGAAATGGGTTATATCTGAAGCGATATTATGCTTAAACGTGGTATGGAGATATTTTATTTTTTAGGTTAGATTTCTTTACTGCTGGTGTGTCCTAGATTAGAAAGGTGTTCCTAGTTTAGAAGTGTGTTTTATCACTATTCCTGCTTATCTGAGTTTTACTCTTGATATTGCAGATGTCGATGTCTCTTCAAACCTACATTGGTTTTTCTGATGGTTCTTGTCGTAGTACACAGAACATTTCTTCCGCAGCTTGGGTTATCTATTCACCCTCTGACGAGTTAGTTTCCATGCATGGGGTAAGCCTTGGTCAAACAACGAATAACATTGCCGAGTATAGTTCAGTGATTAAGTTATTATCTGAGTCCATATAATTTTGGATTCGGAGTTTGATTGTGAGGTTGGCTTCTGAACTTGTTGTATTACAGCTTAACAGGGTTTATGCCATTAGAAATCCAGTGTTGTTACGGTTATTTTTAAGAGTTCGTCTCTTGGAACGTGAATTTGACTACATTGAATATCAACATATTCCAAGACATTTAAATACATTAGCAGACGCAGTTACTTCTAGTATGATAAATCGACATTTGCAGTGATCAAAACAGTAAAACAAATAACATTCATAACATGTATACAGATAGCCGATAAATAGTGATATATCATAGATAGAAGTGTTTTCAAAAAATATACATTGTCTTCGATCATAGGTTGGAAACACCTTATGATCGGCAAATGATAACACAAAAAGTCAAAAATATGAGTCTACAACACGATCATCCCATCACTGATGGTGATCACGATAAGAAACCACTGCTCGAGCCACCCTGCACAGGAACCTCCTAAAAGGTCCTGGAACACCAATCACGTATCTCTGCAATCTGAGTGGAATGTCATCTATGTCTATCTATGGAATATCTAGAGTCAAACGCTCTAGATGATGCTCTAAATTAGTCAAGATTTCTGCTGATTGGCCTGCTGGAGCTGGTGTGGCTGCAACTGGTTGTCTTCTTTCATAAGGTTGGAGATGGGCTGGTCGCCGTGGGCCCACATCTGTATTCAAAAACTTTTAGTTATTATTTGACAAGACGATCAAAAATATTTTTTTTTTAAACTTAGAAACTGTTGAAGAAAGATTTTTTACCTGAGTCATCCCACTGTTACCCTGCTGGGAGAGTCATCTCTCGGTCACCGCGGAAATCTATCCTGGCATATGGAAAGTCCTCTATGACAAAAAGTTTGCGATCGAGCCAACGAAAATATGAAGAAGGAAATCGAACAATCTCAGCGCCCTCAATACCGTGACAGGCCATCAGTGCAGACCAACGAACCATCCTTGGTTCTCTAAGTCGACCGACATCAGTAGGGATACTCTGTGGAGCTAGCATCAGAATCCTCTCTAGAGCAAAGGAGACGACAATGGATCCATATCCAAAGTTATTCAGTTTCCCGTTTTTTGCTCTAGTTAGTTGGCCTTTTATATTAGCCAACACAGTGTCACACCAGTTGAAAATAGTGCCACAAAAACAGTCCACAACAATGCACATATGAGAACTGGTAGCTACATGCAATGTTGCACTCCTGCACAGCCTGGTAATAGTAAATGCAATAAATTTCAGCTCGGGACGGATCATAGTTTTTATATCAATCCGTTTGTCCCTGGGGTCTGCTTCATCATTACAGAATTCTTGCCGAAGACTAGCGACAGTCTGGCCACCTGGCCTAGTCCCAAACAAGCAGAGTTGTTCGCCCCTCTTGGACAAACCAGTCAAAAAATAAATGTCCTCCAGCTCAATTTCGAGCCGGTGGCCGCCAATAATGAAACACTGGTCCTGCACGTTCCACCTGTTAACCAGCCATGTCAGAGCTCTACCTGTGCTCTCATGCCTTGGATGGCCCAGAATTTATATAAACCGCATGCTCTTAATCTTTGCATTGTGGGCATATGGAGCATTGCGGTGTCATCCACGTCCTCGTGTTCACGTTATCTCCAAATCAACATCTTGTTAATCCTACAATACATAAAAAGATAGATTAGAACAATCTAATTTGAAAAAATTTCGGCGACAAAAGAGAAATTTGAGTTTTAAATTTAAACGCACGGGGACCGCACTTTACCTTTGTAAACAGTGCGTAGGAACGCATGCGCTCTATAAGGAAAATGTGGACCCATGAATTTTTTCCTTGTAGGAAAAATTCGGGGTCCGCAAGTACCATGTGTGTTACTTGCAGACCCCCGCGGGCGATTTTCGAACCATGTTTTTCCCTTAAAAATAAGATTTAAAGCCTAAAAACGAATTGTAAATGGATGAAATGCAAGATTAAGAGGTCGTGGATTACCTGGGACTGACGGTTCTCGATTTCAACTGATGGATTTTCCAGAATCTTCACAGGAACTTTTTTACCCAAAAGCTTCTACTTTTCACTCTGAACTTGAACGGTAAAAATGAAGTTGAAAAAGTCCTTTTTATAATTTTTTTCGAATAGATGAATTTTTAATTTATTTATTTTTCACTTTAAAAAGGGTATTTTTGAAGCATTTTTACTCATCTTAAACAGGTATGTGTAATGTTTCAAGTTTTTGTGCAGAAATTGGATTTTTCAGGAGAGTTGATCATTTTTCAACAAAGAGCACACTTTTATCACTTTTTCGGACTCTTTCAAAAATTCACGAAAAAGTGAAACATTGGAGTCCTCTTTTAAGCCCTTTTCAGACTCTCTAAACATGAAAAGATCGCTGAGTACTTGATTGTTCGAACTCGTTAAAGTAAATGAATAATCGTCCCTTCAGTATAATTTTACCCCTTTTACGGACTGAAATGGACTATTTACGAAAAAGGTATACGTTGACTAATTACGATCAATAGAGTTCTCTCCTACATTATTTTATCCTTTTTCGGGCCAGAGAGACTAAATTTACGAAAAAGTACACCCACGGAGTTTTCTTAAGTTTTTCTTCTGACTCCCTAAAACTGAAAAACACCGAGTTTCTCCTATACTGGACTCGTTAAAACTTAACAGTAAAGGACCTGTTTAATTTTCAACAGGAACGAACCACTCCTTCTTAGGGTTCTAATCTTAAACTAAGTTGGACTCATCCGAAGGATGAGCTTATAAACAAGCAAATGTTATCCTCCTCAAGCTTGTCAAAAATAAAGAGGTACTTGCCAGAAATGGTGGGGGAAAAGAGAGGAAAATGGGTGTGTTTGTTGTATTTTGATTCTTCGAAAATTCAGTCAACCACTCTTGAACACGAAACTTTCATTCACCTGGGTTGGGAAATCCTTTGCCTAACAGTTAATCAAACCTCATTGAAAGTTTTCATCCAGTTTCTATGTATTAGCTTTGGGTCAATTGTCGCCAAGCCATCTGCAGTGTCGTTATGTGTTCAAGAGGACAGTTTAAATAAACCATTCATCTGCAAAATATCTGTCATCCATTTTGACCATCCCTGAGTCAGTCCTTGCTAATATATTTTCAAAACTTGATCTATGATTTCGTGTTGTGGGCTTACCTACGACGGATCACTTTATATCGACGACAACTCATTATCTGGGAAATTGATCTAGAAATCGTCAGTACCTTGAAATCTGCATGCCTTAATGGCAGGTTTCTCGCTTTCGACGACGGGTTACATCATCAACCTTCGATCGAATGATTCCGTGAGATGTTCAACTTCAGCTCATTCATTCACATTTCATGAATTGTACTGAGTACTTTGAGAGCCATTGACATTACTGGTGGCTACTCTCACACTTGTTAACAATTTACATCATTGACTAGTAATCAAGTGGTTTCTACCATGTTCGACTTCGACACATTCATTCGCATGGATAGAATCGTACTAGTTCGAGATGCGGAAATCAAGACCCTGGATCTAGTTTCTACCATCCAGGCTGCGAGGAATTTTGTTATCATTTATACAGTGGACTATTTATAAACAGATGGTTGCGTCAATACTGTGTTCACACATGTCTATACTGTCATGTACTCAAAATCATTCCCGTATCAGAACAGTTGAATCAGTTTTTAGTTATTTTAATCTGAGTATGGGAATTCCTACCTCAGTGATGATATGTATACATATATATTTTGCATTGAATGTTTTTACAGGTGCTGACTGGGGTGACCACAGGATGATCCTTGAAATGATAAAGTATTGCACTCTTCATATATGACAGACTTCAACATCATTTATTCCAGACTTTGCACTTTAGGGGGCAATCTGTTACACTGAAAATTGTCATCCTGACATTCTCCCATGTGTATGAGCTCATTATTACTCATACTTCTCTCTTTTTCAAGTCTAACATATCAGTTCCTCATGTCAAGCCTTGAAAATCAGAAAAAATTCCTAAAAGTCTCCTAAACTTTGGTGTTGCACTTTCTGGCTATCTTGCCTGTGGTCCCACACCCAATGTTCAGCTTTCCTGCGTTCCTGAATGCACTTTATCTTTTTTATAGGTGCGGACCCCTGTAATATTAAAAAGTCACAAGTAAATCCCAAAAATCTCAATTAAAGTAAATTCTGGAAGCTTCTAGAATGGATCTTGCGGTGGCAGAACCGCTCTTGTGAGGTGCATGAATCCCTTACCTTATGGAGCTAACCCCTTGATGTGAGGAGCTTATCCCTTTGAAGGAGGATTCTATCCCTTCATACTTGGAATAGAAAACCTCCTCTTTTCCACTATAAAAAGAGACATTGGGTAGCCTCAAAGGGAGTTCAAGCTTAAGAATATTTGAAGTTAAGTGTTGTTGAGATTTAGACTCAGTTAACTAAGAATTTTGTGAGGAGAGATTACATACCTCTATTTGTCTTGGTTGGAGGAGTGCAGAGCTTATCAAAGTAAAGGATACTCTTGCTTCGGACCTCGGAAAGTCCTGTGCAACATCAAGGCTCAGGTTGTAAGGATTTTCTACTTTTGAAATTAATACAAATATACTCATTTTTCTCAATAAGCTTTCAATCAATGGTTTATTTCATAGATTCCTTGATCACTATGATAAGCATGGTTTATGATGATTTCTATACAGGTGCTATGTAATATTTTTCTTGTTTGTGACTGTAGGCTTACGAGGAAAACTCCTTCAAGCGCGTGAGGGACAACGACGACTTCAAACAAGCACTGGACAAACGGTAAGTCCTTAACACCTCTGTAGAGCTTTTCATAGATCGTATATGCTTAGAGAAAGATTACTATATTTGGCTATTTGTTGCTAGATAATTTTAGTACTAGGGAGATCGGTCTTGTTCGCAAGACATATTAATCCATACAACAAGACCTGCAGTGCCGGATAACGAAAAATACTGGCAGTTCTTTGAGGGGGATAAAAAAATTGAAGATTTTTTGATGGGAAGGAACGAGTTTGAGTTTTCCGATTCAGACTCTGTGTCCAGTGATAGCTGCCTAAGTGAGGAACCCTTGGACGAGGAAGAAACTACACCCCACTATGTAGAAATAAACGCTTTAAATGAAGAAACTGAAAATTCAACCACAGAGTGTGAAAATGCAGACAGTGAAGAAATAGAGGTGCTGCAGGCCAAGGATAAGAACATACCTCGAGGTTTGGCGCCGTTAGAAGACCTTTTCGAATTCGATGATGTGGCAAAAAATCCCACCATTGAGCACGTGGACTCCGACATAGAATAATGCAATATAGGCACAGAAGATAAGCCCAAAGTGATTAAATTGGCTAAATCTCTACCTGCAGAAATGAAAAAGAAATACATTGAATTATTAAAGGAATTTATAGACGTGTTTGCGTGGAGTTATGAAGACTTAAAGGCTTAAGAGACAAATATCATACAACACAAAATACCTTTGAAAGAAAATTAGAGACCCTTCAAGCAGAAACTTCGTAGGATAAACCCAAAACAATTGCCTGCAGTAGAAAAAGAGATTAAAAATATGTATGAGGCAAGAATAATAGTTCCCGTAAGGTTCTCTGATTTGGTTTCGAATTTAGTGGCTGTGAGAAAGAAAACTGGGGAGATTAGATTATGTATTGACTTCAGAAACCTTAATAGAGCCTCACTCAAGGACAACTACCCTTTTCCAAAAATGGAACACATCCTTCAGAAAGTAGTAGGCTCCAAGAGAATCTCCCTGCTAGATGGGTTTTTAGGTTACAACCATGTCTTGGTAATCCCAGAAGACCAACTCAAGACAGCCTTTACCACTCCATGGGGCACCTTTATGTACGTAAAAATTCCCTTTGGACTGATGAACGCTGGTGAAACCTTCCAAAGAGCAATGGATATAGCTTTTTTAGATGAGATAGGACACTTCATTGTTATTTACTTAGATGACATAATAGTTTTTTCTAAGACTGAAGAAGAACACCTAAAACATTTGAGAAAAGTGTTTGAAAAATGTAGAAGGTTTGGTCTATCATTGAATCTCAAAAATACTGTATTTGGGCTGCAAGAAGGAAAGCTTCTTGGCCACATTATATCAGAAAAGGGAATCAGGATAGACCCACAAAGAGTTGAGGGAATACTACAGATCACACACCCAAGAAACATCAAAGAATTACAGTCCTTCATTGGGAAGATCAACTTCCTTAGGAGGTTTATTCCCAACCTAGCTGAACACCTTAGGAATATGACTAATATGCTGAAGAAAGGTGTGCACGTTAAATGGACGGTTGGAGCGAAACAATATTTTGAATCAGTAAAACTTGCACTCACCCAAGCTCCTGTTCTGATCAGCCCATATTTCTCTAAAGATTTCCTGATTTTTTCATTTGCCTCTAAGCATACAGTGGTTGCAGTCTTACTGTAGAAAAATCCAAAGGGTATGGAACAGCAAATTGCCTTTTTCAGCAAAGCACTCAGGGATGCACCCTTGAAATACAACATTATGGAAAAATAGGCCTAGGCTCTGATTAAGGCCTTGAAAGACTTTAGGGTGTACATACTGCATTCCCACACTATAGCCTATGTGCCAAATACAGTGGTTAAAGATATATTTTCCCAAGACCCAGATGGGAAAAGGGGCAAATGGATTGTTGTGATCTTAGAATACGACCTTGAGATAAAACCCACCAAGCTGATTAAAGGTCAGGGCTTAGCCAAATTAATGGCTGAATCAAATCTGCAAGCCCTTGACATTAACATGGTAGCTACCTTAGATGAACATGAAGGACTGCATGGTCCCATGGTTGAGGAGAAGTTTCAGAAATCCCCTTGGTACTCTGATATCCTTTATGTGCTCACCAACCTCAATGCTCCACCTGAACTGTTAAAAACCAAGGCCAGATTCCTAAAACTAAAAGCCAGAAACTACTGCATTTTGAATGAAAACTTATACTGGAAAAGTCCAAATGGCTTATTACTTAAATTTTTGCCAAAAATTGAAGCTGAGGGAATCAAACAAGAGTTCCATGTTGGAGAGTGTGGAGGCTACCTGAGTTGGAAAGCCACTGCGAATAAAATACTCAGGGCTGGTTATTATTGGCCTACACTCTTCAGTGATATCCATAAGATGATAATTTCCTACCACAAATGCTAGATCTTTTAAGGCAAGAGAAAACTCCTTCCCCTCCATTTACAACCCATCATTGTTGAAGGTCCTTTCATGCAATGGGGCCTAGATTTTATTGGGGAAATCCACCATGTTTCTTCTGCACAACACAAATGGATCTTAACAGCCAACGACTACTTCACTAAGTGGATAGAGGCCATACCTACTAGGAATGCCACAAATGTAGTCATCATTAGGTTCCTAGAAGGTCATATCCTCTCTCGGTTTCGCTACCCAAGGAAAATAATCACCGATAATGCTGTTGCTTTTGGATCCAAGAAAATGGTTGATTTTTGTCACAGGTATCAAATAACACTGGGTCATTCAACTGCCTATTACCCTCAAGGTAATGGCTTAGCTAAATCATCAAACAAGAGCCTGGTGACCATCATCAAAAAGCTGCTAGAAGAGAACAAAAAGTCATGGCATAACAAGTTGGTACATGCCTTGTGGGCTGACAGGCTTACAACAAAGAAGTCCATTTGCATGTCACCTTTTCAGCTTGTCTATGGTGTAGAAACTGCTTTCCCTACAAGCCTTGGGGTACCAGTGATTAAGTTGGTCCAAGAGATTCAAACAGAAGAAGACAGTATGGTGAGAAGGATAAACCAAACAATTCATCTTCAGCAAACAAGGGAAGAGGTCTATAACAGAACCGTCAAAGTTCAGGAAAACATAAAGAAGTTGTTTGACAAGAGAACCAAAGCTGCTGATTTTATGATCGGGGATAAATTTCTGAAGTGGGACTCGAGAAGAGAGGACAAAGGAAAGCACGACAAGTTTGACAGCTTGTGGCAAGGTCCATACATCATGCAGGCCACTGTGGGTCCAAATGCCTTTTTTCTACAAGAATTAGATGGTACAGAGTTGTTTGGGGGTCTTGTCAATGGCAGGATGCTCAAACACTACTTCTACTGATTTCCAATTTCCAGTTTCATTTCCATTGTACATACCATTGCAGTTTTTGTTTTCAGGAAAAAAAGAAAAATGTTTCAAAAAACATAGAGGAAAGGGAGGTTCAGACATGCTCAAAAAATGAACCTCTGAAGTGCAAAGGATTGGCTCTAATATGATCAAAGCCTGAGCCATAAGAAGCAAAGAAGCTGGTCCTAACAAGCTCAAAATTTGGACTAGCAAAGAAAAAATAAGAATCAGCTCTAACATGCCAAAAACTAGAGCTGAAATGAAGAAAAGAAGTGACTCTAACATGCTCAAAACTTGAGTCACAAAGAGAAGAAGGATACTTCAAGATTCAGATTTCAAGCCTTCATAGTCTTGTTTTTAGTTTTTTGCAAATTTTTGTCCATGTGCAACTGTCTTTATGCCTTGGATCAACAAAAAACTAGACCGTCTAATCCTAGTTTGACTGTTTTTGAATTTCTGTTGTAGAATGTAGAGAATAAATCTGTTGGACAGTTTAATCCCAGCAGATATTAGATTAGGTAGAGGAAAAAATGAGACCAACAGTCTAATCTGGTCTCATGGAGCAATAAGAGTAGTTATAGAATAGGTTCATTTTCTGTTATAAAAATAAATGATGTAAAGGGTCTCCTAGTTCAAATGCACCCTAGAAGAAAAAATGCTAGGATTGTAAGATGGGTAGGTAGATTGTTGGGAATGTTTTTTTGATCTAACATATTTGTGGCAGCTGAAAATCAAAGAAGAAAGGTGGCTTAAGCAGAAGGCATCTGGCCTACACCAAAGATCATTTTCTGAATTCTTGACTCCTTCAAGAAGAAGCCATCCCCATGTGGAGACACTGTTAGCCCCTTATGAATTCCTTGACAAGCAAGCAAGGGGCTAGGATGTCTTATGAGCCTTTAAGGAATGCATTTCCCTTGAAAACACATCATCCTTGAAGCCTTTTTATAATTCCCTGCCTTTGACTGTTTTCCCCCTGTTGCACTGATGTCAATGAGCCTAAATGATGATAAAAATTGTGCTCCAAAAGGCCATTATCTGCCCCTTGTACCTCTGCAGAATGCTTAATTTCACCCCTTTTTCCCTTTTTTCAAAGTCCCCTTTGTGCCCCTAAATCCCCCCTTACTCTCCTAAATCTCCCCAAAAATCCCCTTAAAACTCTACCCTTGCCCTTTGTTTTGCCAAATTCCCCATTAGTCCTCCTATCGTTACCCCATGTGGGCATTAAAATTCATTTGAAAATGGGCCAAAACCCACTTTTTGACCTTATAATAGGGCTTAGCCCCTTTTTCCCGCTAGCCCAAACCACTTCCCCACATACGCCTGACACCCAAAGGCCAAGCGCTTAGGCCTTGAGGGCTAATCGCATCGGAAGACCAGAGCGGAGCGTCAAAACTCCTTTGTAACATCAGAAAAAATCCGATGCGATTGGTTTATTCTACAAGGCTCGCGATGCATTTAACACCGTTGATCTACCGCATAGATGGGACGACTCACGCTAATCAAAAATCTTTGTAATCGCAGTGTTTTGGTTAAGTCCCCCGATCGGTTCATAGCAAATATTTGCGATGCGATTGATCGAAACTCCCCTTCGATCATCGTGATTGCAACTCCCTTCCGATCGAAATCGCAAATCTTTCCCTCCGATTGATCGCAAGTCCCATCTTCCGATCGCCCGATCATGCCAGCTCCCGATCTCATCCCATCCGTTCATCCCCCCGCCAATCCGACGACCATCACACTCCCCGCCTAATCATAATTGTAAGTTTTTATATGTGTCACCCCTGTCCCCCCCCGATTGCGATTCCCCAACTAAATCACAGTCGTTCATCTATTTCAAAATCAATGGCCCAGATCTTCTCGCTTCACACCTGTCACTCTTCCCCTTTTTTCCCTCCGAGCAGATCTCCACCATTGATCCCCTTGTTGATCCAATGGCTATCATTGTCTCTGCCCAATCGCAATCGGAAGTTTGTGATGCCACTCCTATGTGTTCTCCCCGATTGCGATCCTCCGATCCACATCTCCACCATCGTTTCCCGAGTAGATCCAACGGTCATCGCATCCCCTTTCCCAATCGCAATCAGAACTTATGTATTGTGTCACCCCTGCCACTTCCCGATTGCGATGCTCCGATTTAATCCCAACCGTCCGTTGGATCTGAAGATCTAATGGCTCAGATCTAATCACCCTCCACCACGCCGGTCCCACTATGTACGATCACTTCCCTCGCATTTCATTGCATTTCGTTCGATTCCTGTGTATTTCCGTTGTTAATCAAAGTCTGTGTTTTTCATTAAGGGTATTATGTTTCATATGTATTTCACCCATTTCATATACCATTCCACGTATTTATCTCTGCCATTGATCTACACCTCCAGGTTATGATCTAATGGTCCATGCTCCTGCTCCATCAAAACCCTATTTGCTCACTGTTACGCTGTTTCAATGCATTTCACCACTGTTTTGACCAAAAGCACCATTCCTCCACCATTGCGCTACCTCTGCAACCATCCACCCTCCCGTTGTGTTGTTTTCTTAATCCAGTTGCATGTTCCGCAGGGTACACGAGGTGAAAACGCCGCCATAATTGCACAGTGTTGATACATCAGCGATTTTTCACTGGCAGAGGTGTAGAAATTAATATATGACAGGTTTTATACATCAGCAGAATGTTTTCCTCCAATAAAGGACGGGGTTCCCATACCATTTTGATTATATTCCATGCTCCAGGGAATATCTCCGCCTTGACTACCGTCCGAAGTGACCAGAGCATTTGTTGCACAAGTATGACAAGCCATTCAATTTTTTTGTTTACCATTTTGTTTATTCACCAGAGTATTGCACAGTACTGCAGCCAGAGTATATCAGGACCATACCAGAGTAAATGGAAGCCGAAGAAGATCACTATTTCGTTCCAAGAGGTACCGAAGATAAATGCAGAGATTTAAAACAGAATGGGCTTCGGCCCCCTCCTTATTTTCTGTGTTTTAATGTTTCATTTAGTGCTTCACCTACCTCCCCAGCTCATCTTCTATTATAAAACTTAGGAAGAAATTATTGTAAAGGTTGTTGATCAGTTATCAGAGAGTTGCAAGTAGTTTCTTTTGAGACACAGTCTCTGGGTAAAGCTGTAAGATAGGTTGAGGAATATGATTTTAGACTGAGTATTTGGCTATTGGCATTTTTGTACTTGACTGGTATTGCTATTTAATATGACAAGCACATTTCTTTGGATCCTGATATAAAGCAACGGTGATGTTTTCCTATCTCCTGTTTTATTCATTTCATTTCGTTTCTACTGGCTTGCATCAGAAGATTGGCATAGGCTTTACCATTGTTAGGTACCCTATGTTTCTCCTCTCCTTTCCATTAATTTTTTTCTTCTGAATGTGTTATCTAAGAATTGATTTCAGATAATTTAACCAGTGTAGTGGATGTTATTGTCTGCTCTTTGATGTATGAGTTAAATGAATCTGTTCTTAGATTTTTCTTGTCAAGGATTTAGCTGGAAGATTTGGGAACATTGGGGATTAGAGTTAGCCCTGTCCACTAGGATCCTTGTGAAACCATCTGGTTTTTAACTTTGTGCCCTGAATCTGTGGTCTCCCTCCTCCTACCATTCCATATTACACTATCATCTTTAAGATCTAATGTTTTAGATGAATAGCCCAAAAGAAAGCGTGCCTATTGAGTAGCAAGCAAATCCTTTCCTGACTCCATTGCCCAATGGTTTTGAATGCTCCCCGGAATACTTCACCTCTGCCCTTTTTCTCTTTACTCATCCTGGTCTTACATTGAATCTTTCTTTCCTGATAACCAACAACCAAACAAACAATCAAACAAACAAACTCCGAGCCTTACAACTAGCCTAACATTTTAACACCGAGCTTCAAAGACATATACCTTTGACAATCATAGAGAGATCCCTCTCTGGACCTAGGAGGGCTAGATCCTGAGGACTAAAAGTGGTTTGATGTTGTCTCATCTTTTGGCATTTCCAACCTTGCCAAAACATGGGAACCCCAACAGGTACGACTGCACGCTATTGCTCATATTCTGAAAAGATGCATGATGACTCTGGTAGCCGAGTTGCAGGATGTTCCAGTTAGGATTATATGCGTAACCGAGGTAATGACTACTGCTACCTAGGTAATTTTGGGTCAGTGACCCGATCAAACCGTCTGCGAGTTCGATGCGCCTGTAAATTATTTATAGGTTTGCAGGTGCGGGGCATTAGGCAGG
Source organism: Pinus albicaulis (assembly GCA_034641835.2). Taxonomy (NCBI): domain Eukaryota; kingdom Viridiplantae; phylum Streptophyta; class Pinopsida; order Pinales; family Pinaceae; genus Pinus; species Pinus albicaulis. The sequence continues at coordinate 1,480,086,698 of CM076581.1, forward strand.
ATGTTGTAAATGTATCCTGATTGCATGTTGTTAGCCACCTATGAATTTTTTTTCAAGCAAACAGGTGGCTAAATATTTTTCTGAGCCTTCAAGAAATATATTTCCTATGAAAATCTCTCATTCTTGAAGCCTCTATATGTCATTTTCCTTTGAAAATATCTTCACTTCCGTTTCCATCAAGAAATCCTCACTGTCTGTGAAAACATTTATGCTTAAAAAGCCTCTATTTTCCCCTTTGTATCCCTGCAAAATTCCTCATTTTAACCCTTTTTTCCCTTTTTCAAAGTTTCCCCTTTAACCCCCAAAATCCCTTCCTAAGCCTACTAAATCATCCCATCACCCCTTTAAACCTTACAAACACCCTTTGTTTGGCTTAAAAATCCCTTTTTCCCTCTATCGAAAACCTATTTTAAGCCTTAAAAACACCATTTTTAGGCCTAAAACCCCACTTTTATTCATATAACAGGCTAGGCCATTTCGACCTAGCCCTAACCACTTCCCCTCCATGAACCCGAGCGCTATGACCAAGCGCTAATCCATAAGGCGCTTATTGCATCGGAGAGTTGGAGCGGAGCGCTTTTTCCTTTGTAAACAAAAACTTCCGATGCGAAGTATATTTGTTCTGTCGGGCTCAGAAGCGATATCTGCCGTTGATCTGAATAGATCTAATGGTTCCACGCCTATTTCACTGCACCCCACCTCCTCCCTTTGTAAACCCTCCGATGGCCATCTCCACCATTGATTCACATTTAAATCCGACGGCCATCGTAGCACCGCGCTCATCACCAATCAGAGATTTTAAAATGTGCCACCCTCCGATGCCTCGATTGGCCAATCCTCGATTTGATCCTGGTCATTGAATCCACAAGAACCAATGGCCAGGATTTGATCTTGCCTCGCCCCGCTTCCCCAATTGGTCACCCTCCGATCCAATCACAGCCATCGATCTTTCGCTGATCCGACGATCCAGATGCAATCACTTCTTCATCCCATCGGAGTTTTGGCCCCTGCCTCCTCCGCTTCCGATTGAATCACAGCCGTTCATCCCTCTTGATTCGACGGTCAGATTTCTCCTGCCCACTATATAGCTCCTCCGCATTTTCTTTCCCTCTGCGGATCTTAACCGTCCATCGCATTGATCAGACGACTCACAATCAAACCACCTTTGATCGGCCCCCACTCTACTAACCGTGCATCTCCTCGTATCGCGCTCCATCTCCAACTGTTAGATCTCGCAGTCCCAGATCCAACGGCCAGCATCAATATCATGCAACTTTAGCATTTGAACATTAACAATTCAAATTCACACGATATGGGTGGTTTTATTTCACCACGTGTCAGCCGAGGACCTATATCGCATTCGAAAGTTAAAACTGCCTTCCTCCCTTTTCATCACGTGAAAAAAACTATTTCTTCAGCCAAAACCACTTCCCTTCTTCCGCCTTTGGGACCTCTTCTACGCAATCTCAACCGTTGATCTGTATAGATCAATGGCCTTCATTACATCTCGCACTCCATTCATATTTGTTCATCGCACGACCATAGAACTTCATTGCGTGATCTCGACCGTTGATCTCCTCCTGAGATCTAACGGCTCACGATAAATCGCCCTCCGCCCATGCCTGGTCCCGCCATTCAAACCCATTTCATTGCATTTTCATTCATTTTCTATTTATTTCGCCAAAGTCTAAACTCTCACGATTTACATTAAAAAATATTTTTCTCCGCTCACATTAGAACTTTAATGTTTTACATTAAAGTTTATTTCATTTCGCCCAACCTTCTAAATTCATTCCATTAGTTAATCTCCACCATTGATCATCGCCTCTAGATTTGATCGAACGGTCCACAGTCATTTCTCCACCAAACCTCCATCAAATCAGATTTCCACCATTTCACAGAATTTTGCAGCCATCTTCCAATGCATTCACCTCATCCACCATGTTGCGCTGCCATTCTCACAGCCTTCAACTGCATCCACCATCACTCCGCATGGATTTTCTTAACATTTTTCTCCATTTTGCAGGGCTACAGGCGGTGGAAACTGCAATCGCTCACGGTCACTGTCATAGTGGCACAGAGCAGAGAAGAGGCCATTTTCATAGCCTAAGATTACAAAGAAATGCCTGGGAAGGTGTTGGAACGAAATATTTCATTAAAAAACTGTGTTTAACTCTATAAGACCATCCCGTGCAATTAAAGCTTCATTTTCACAGACAGAGACAGTCAATGAAGCGACAAAGAGTATCAATGAAGGATTAAAGAGTTTTAAAGCCTCTAATTGAAGATTTGAAGCTTTAATCCAATGTTTAAAGGGTGAATGTAACAAATTGAATACCTTATGATTAACACATAAGGCCTAATGAGGCCTAAAGCACAGAAAACAGTGTTGTCAGTGTTTCACATCAGCAGAATTTTCCCTCCCGGGAAAGGACAAAGTACCCATATTGTTTTTATTCTACATCGTGTTCCTGAGAATATCTCCACTCTGACAGAAAGTCCTAAAATTATACCAGAGCATTTTTTATGCAGTATGGCAGACCTGAAGTCATTTATCTGCCTTTTCTTATACCAGAGTACTACAGCCGAAAGTACATCAAAGTACATACTTGGAGTTAATTTTAGCCTATCGAAGACCACTCTTTCATCCAAAGAGTACTGAAGAATAATGCATGGATATTAAGACGGAAGGGGCCTCAAGCCTTTCCTCCTACCTCTGTTTTAATGTTTCATTTAGTGTTTCATCTACCTCCTCTGCCTCTGTTTCATATATAAAACTCATGAGGAAAGTTGTTGTTGGTTGTTGATTGGATAACTGTGAATTGTAAGTTGTTTCTCTTGAGACATATTTTTTGTGTGTAAAGTTGTAAGATAGGCTGAGGAAGATATTTTGAGACTGAATGTCAAGCTGTTGGAAAATGTTGTACATGACTGGTGTTTCTCTTTAATATGACAAGCACATTTCTTTGGATCCTTATTTAAAGCAGCGGTGATGTTTTCTGCCTTTGTCTCTGCTTTCCTTCTGCAATTCATTACATTTCATTTCTTTGGTAAGAATCAGAAATCTGGCTTAGGATATACCCTTGCATGGTACCCTAATGCCCCTGCTCTTCTTACCTTTGATGTTTTCTACTTATTGTGCTATCTAATAACTTATTCAAGATAATTTAACCAGTGTAATAGCTGTTATTCACTGCTAACTGATGTATGAATTTATGAATCTATTTTTAGATGTTCTTGTTGGGTTTTAATTGAAAGAATTGGGATACTGGGAGTTTAGAATATTGATTCTGTCTCACGAGGGTCTTTTTCAATCAATCGAACCTTTCTAAGTTCCCTTAAGTTGGATGCCGAAGCATTGAAAGTTCAAAGCCTTTCTCTAATCTCAGGTTTCACCTTTGTGTTTAAATCTTAAGTGTTTCTTGTTGTCTGAAGAGTTAGCCTTTAGGGATTGGATCATAGGTGTTTAATGGCATTCCCTTTCCCTAGATCTGATTCCTAGTGGTCACCTCAGAGGTTTCTTTGTCATTCACCTTCATTCCTTATCATTTCATACCACACTATCATCTTTAAGATCCTATGCTTTAGATGAGTAGCCCAATTGAAAGCCTTGAATACTGAATAGCAAGTAAACCCTTTCATGACTCCATCGCCCAATGGTCTCGAGTGTTCTCTGAATTATCTCTCCTTTGCCTAGAATCCTCTTTGCTCACTTTTGTCTTATATTTAACCCTTCCTTTCCTGTTTCCCAACAACCAAACAAACAAAGCATAACAAACCTTGTGCCTTATAACTAGCCTAATACCTTAAAACTGAGCTTCAAAGATACACGCATCTTTGCCTTTATAGAAAGATCCCTCTCTGGACCCAGGAGGGCTAGATTCTGAGGTCCCAAAGTGGTTTTGATGTTGTCTCATCTTTTGGTATTGTCAAACTTGCCAAAACATGGGAACACCAACATAATGGCGACTCCACTGGGGAAAATTTGAGTAAAACACATCTTTAAACACTTCTAAGAACTCAAAGAAGACCATAGTAGCCTGAGTTTGGTGGTTAATCACTGAGGTGGACAGTAACCCTCTTGAAACATTCTAAACCTTCCACCTGGGGACTCCATAGTTCTCTAATGATTAAAATACTCCACTGGTGATCAGTAGGCTTACTGATTATCTTGGTTTCACAAGACTCCACTGGGAGACCAGACTTTATTACAACATCAGCCATATTAGAAAACAAATAGGAATACGCTTCTTTATTTGAAGACAACATACTGGCTTCAAGAACCATTCATACAAGAGCTTATCCTAACCCAAACCCACCTGAAATAGTTGACAACCTTGAGAGAATTCTCAGGAAATCTCCCACCCCTAGAAGGCAAACTATTTCCAGGCACATCCATAGAGCTAACTCTGCACCAAAAAAATTTACAGCTCTATCAGACTCTCATTGTGACCTAGACTTACCAAGCAGTTTACCTATAACTAGGTTGGTCAGTGCTCTAGACCAGTCAAACCTTGAGCTTCCTGGTTCACCATCTCACAGTGGTGAACACATTAGGGAAAGAGATACCCCTCCACCTACACCTCCGGATATTCATTTCATTCAAAACTTGGGCCTCTATCACCCTAAATCAGCTCAACAGAGTGTTGTTGGGCCTAGTATTCCTGTCATCCACATACTTGCTACTCACGCCAATCCTTTAACCCCTCAAAACACCATTATGGCAACCTGGTATGCACCTCTGGTGTTACCACAGCCTCTAGTGCCTTTACCCAATGATTATCAGTCAAAAATCCCACATTTCACTGCAAAAGAGTCTACCACAGCTCAAAACCATGTAGATAGGATGGAAGATTCCTTTGACTATATGGAGATAGATGATGAAACGGTCAAGATGAGAATCTTTGCCCAGAGTTTAGGAGGTGATGTAAAGAAGTGGTTTAAAGGCCTACCTCCTAATAGTATCCATGACCTTCCTACTTTATATCAGTCCTTCATAAACAAATGGGAAGTCAAGACCAATCCTCTCCAAATCTTAGCAGAATACAAGAATATTAAACGAAATGTAGGAGAGAGTGTCTGTGACTACTCTACAAGGTTTAATAGTGTTTATAACGCTCTTCCTGCACATATGAAACCTCCCCAAGGAATGGCTTTAGTGAAATATGTTGAGATTGCAACAAGATGATGAGCTTAGTGAAAAGAGTCGCCTTCACTAAGTGGGCCCGCAGGATATTTACGAAACAGCTATTTTTATACATGTCGATCATATTCTATGAGTTGCAAGATGCTATTTGTGGATGGTTGGTCAAGTTGGAAAAATAGATGGAATTCTATTTTTAGACATATTGGGCGGAATCTATTTTTAGATTTCCAGTGTAAAAATAGATATGTCGAATATTATTAGCTCTTAATAATATTTGGACTATAAACATTAACTTATTCTCTTGGAGCACTTCAGTTAAGTGCACAGATGTGACACAGGAGCCGACAGAAGGAATTACGCTATTCCTGAGGGTTAAGTGGAGCTATTGCATGGGGACTTTAGTTAGAACTCATGTGATAGAGTTTGGTGGAGTTATTGAGGTAGTTGGTGGATTTGTGTTCAGTTTAACTCAGTTAGAGACAGTTGAGCTAGTTGTATCTGGTCTAACTGATTGATACATTAGTGAGAGTGGTGTGAATTAATTATTAATTAATTCACTAATTATTAACTCATTAATCAACTAAAGAATACATCAGTTAACTACAGTGCATGGACAGTTTCAGTGGAGACCAGTGGAGAGGTAGGTGAAAGAGCAAGTAGACTATTAGTTGTGACCATAGTGGTGCATGAGTTTGCACCACACATTGATGGAGATGCTAATGAGGATTGTGCAGTGCAATCCAGGTGTATTTGAGTTCATTCAGAGCCCATATTCACCAGGGATTGCGCAGTAGAGGCGGGCTAGTAGGTTGAAGAGATCAGTGCATGGGATTTGCTAGATCGGACTTGATTAGTGTGTAGCGATTGGAGATTGTACTGAGAGCTTGTGAGAAGCTTTGAGTGATTATTGTTACATGATATCTATGACATATATTATACAGATAGTTGGGGGTTTTTAGCTTTAAGCTTTTTCATAAATCACTGTGTTAATGTGTGTGAATTTTTATGGTTTCAATGTGTGCATGCAATTAATTTAATTTCCGCATATGATGATCAATGGTGGAATAGATTATGTATTGTGCATGAAGTCAAATAGTGTATGATCAGGAGAATCTTAGACATATAACATATCAGTTATATAATTTCTACAAAATATCCTGAAGGCTTTGATGCTGACATGGCCTACCAGCTTAGGGAGAGAGATTACAACACATTGGAAGATATGCAAAAAGGAGCAGTGAGTGTAGAGGCTAACTTGATTGAAAAGAGAGCTAGAATGAGGTCTGAGAAAAAGGTAACATATAGGGATGACACATCAGCTTCCACATCAGATCCCAAGTATGACAGTCTAGCCAAAAACATGGAAAGGCTAGAGAAAATGATGGAAAAAATGGTTTTCACAGTCAGTAATCAGAAAAAAAACCAAAATCACAACCAAGACCAGAACTTTAGGAGAAACAACCCTCCAAACAGACAAAGAGACTCTGATCAACAATTCATACCCCCATTTCAAGAGAATTTCCTTGATGAGGATGAGGGGATAATAGAGGAGTCTGAGGGAACCATAATAAACATGTTGGAAATAGACAACTCGATCCACAACTGTTCCACAGAAGACAATCAGACCTCACACTCACATTGGGATGAGGAAAGGTTAGATTCTGAGGATTATAGGCTAGGATTTGAAAATGCCATCATGCAGGTCAGAGAACAGTATGAACTTAGAAGCAAAAAGAGCTTAGACAATTCCAAACCAAAAGCTTCTGAGATTACCATTAAGAAAAGGCCCGAGAAGACTCCTAAGGTGATTGTTGAAAGCAAAAAATCAGCAGCTGAGAATTCTGGGAAGAACAAAGAGAAAGACAGCCAAAATACTGATAAACAAAGCCAACAAAATAGTAGCACTAGCACTGCAGCTAATTCTCCTGATAAAAAAACCACAAGCACTGTACATAGTGAGAATCAACACACTGACTCTGCCACTAAAGTAGCGGCTAAAAAAACAGAGTTGAGTCTTACAAAGAGTTAATCTCCCTTCAATTTGGAGAGTGAGATTGCTAAAAATTAAAATCTCTATCCCACTCTCTGAGCTGGCCACTCAAGATGTATACAAAATCCAAATTTTGAAAGCTTTAAATCTAGGTGAAAATAGTGACACTGTCAATCTAAGTGATGACCAACCAGCCCTCCTGTTTGGTCCAAATATAGAAGGGAAGTTTCAGGAAGGGGTAGTGCCCCCTTTTTATATTAGCCTCAATATCCATGACAAGATCCTTCACAACGCAATGCATGACTCTGGGGCTTCTCACAACCTAATGCCTAAGGTAGTTATGGAGAGGTTAGGCCTAGAGATAACCCGTCCTTATAAAGATTTATACTCATTTGACTCTAGCAGAGTAAAATGCCTCGGCCTAATCAAAGATCTGTGTGTGAACCTGACCCAGATTCGAGCCAAATGTATGGTTATGGATGTTGTAGTGGAAGATGTGCCTCCTAAGTATGGCATGTTGCTATCGAGGTCATGGGGAGCCAAGCTGCAAGGAATAATGCAGATGGATGGGTCATATGCCACAATCCCTGTCTTTAGCCAGCTTAGGAGAATGTGTAGAGAGGCACAAATGAATTTCATGGTTAGCAGCCTTGAAAAGCCTGAAAATTCACCCCTGTACTTTGTACACACAGATCTGGACTCCTTTATCCTTTGTAACGATGAATCCATAGACGAGCCAGAGCCTGAATATAGAGATGCAAACAATAGGGTAGAGCCCATAGACTTTAACATAATGGCCACTCTAGACTTAGAAGAAAACGAAGAAGAAACCTTTGGATAGTGCACTGAATCTGGAACTTAGAGTAAACAAGAACAAGACTACAAACAACTGACTAGTCATCTCTCTGAACTCCGTACACATAACGAAGAACGAAACACTCCACACCACGATGCAGACCCCATATTACAGCATAACAGTGAAACCAACATTAGGGAGGAAAATGATAATAAACCTGAAAACGATCCCTTATGGAGAATGAATTTCGATGGGTCTTGCACTAGAAAGACTGCAGGAGAGGGAGTGTGGTTACATAACACTGAGAGTGACTATGCTAAGATTTATGCCTTAAATCTGAACTTCAAATGTACAAAAAATATTGCAGAGTATGAGGCTCTCATCCTAGGCTTAAATCTATTGAAAAAAATAGGAGCCCGAAGGATAGCTGTACACGGAGACTCTGAGTTAATCATAAAACAAGTGAATGGAGAGCATACATCTAAACACCCTAGATTGAGAGCATACAAAAATGATGCTATGGATCTATTGAAAACCTTTTTAGAGTATGGACTGGTGTTTATTCCTAGGAGTCAGAACGTCATCGCGAATGTATTAGCCTGCATAGCTAGTTCCTATCATAAGTCTCCTAGTGACAAACAAATTATCATTCAGACAAAATATAGACCTGCAGTGCCTGATAATGAGAAATATTGGCAGGTCTTTGAGGGCGACAAGCAGATAGAGGATTTCCTGATTGGCAGGAATGAGTTTGAATTCTTTGATGCAAACTCTAAATCCGATGAAAGCTGCCTAAGTGAAGAGGCCCCCGATGAAGAAAAATCACCCCGTAACGTAGAAATAAACGCGTTGACTGAGCAACTCAGAAATCCGACCAAAGAGTATAAGAACGTCGAAAAAGAGGAGAAAGAGGCGCTGCAGTCGAAAGATAATAATATACCCAGAGGACTTACACCTTTAGAGGGCCTTTTTTATTTTGATGACGTAGCGAAGAAACCCACTATAGATGTCGAGGAATGCAACATAGGCGCTGAAGATAAACCCAAGATGATTAAATTGGCTAAGTCCTTGCCTACAGACATGAAAAAGAAATATATTGACTTATTTAAAGAGTTCATCGATGTGTTTGCCTGGAGCTACGAAGACTTAAAGGCCTACGATACAGACATTATACAGCACAAAATCCCTTTAAAATAAAACCAAAAACCCTTCAGATAGAAACTTCGCAGAATTAACCCGAAACAACTGCCTCTAGTCGAAAAGGAAATCAAGAACATGTACGAGGCAGGAATCATAGTACCTGTGAGGTTTTCTGATTGGGTTTCCCACCTTGTAGATGTGAGAAAGAAGACAGGTGAGATCATACTATGCATTGATTTCAGGAACCTTAATAGAGCCTCACTTAAAGACAAATACCCCTTACCAAAGATGGAACACATCCTACAGAGGGTGGTTGGCTCAAAAAGAATCTCCCTATTGGACGGTTTTCAAGCTATAACCAAGTTTTAGTAATCTTAGAAGACCAACTCAAGATAGCTTTCACCACTCCGTGGGGCACTTTTATGTACGTAAAAATGACTTTTGGACTAATGAACGCTGGTGCGAACTTCCAACGAGCAATGGACATAGCCTTTTCAAAGGAAATAGGGCACTTCATTGTCATCTATCTGGATGACATAACAGTCTATTCCAAGACTGATGAGGAGCACCTAAAACATCTGAGAAGAGTTTTCGAAAAATGTAGAAGGTTCAGTTTATCTTTAAATCCCAAGAAGACTGTATTCGGGCTTCAAGAAGGCAAGCTTCTTGGCCATATTATATCAGATAAGGGAATTAAGATAGACCCATAAAGAGTTGAGGGAATAATGCTGATCACACACTCGAGAAATATAAAAGAGTTGTAGTCCTTTATTGGGAAAATTAACTTCTTAAGGAGGTTTATCCCCAACTTAGCTGAGCACCTGAGAGATATGAAAAAAATGCTGAAAAAAGGTGTAAGGGTTAAGTGGACTATAGAGGCTAAAAAATATTTTGAATTAGTTAAACTTGCACTCACCCAGGCACCTGTCCTAATTAGCCCAGATTTCTCAAAAGATTTCCTAATATTTTCTTTTGCCTCCGAGCATATAGTGGCTACAGTCCTACTGCAGAAAAATCCAGAGGGAATGGAACAGCCTATTGCCTTCTTCAACAAAGCTTTGAGGGATGCACCCTTAAAATATAACATAATGGAGAAACAGGCCTATGCCTTAGTAAAGGCCTTGAAAGACTTTAGGGTGTATATACTGCATTCTCACATCATTTCCTACGCGCCTAACATAGTGGTTAAAGACATTTTGTCCCAAGATCTGAATGGAAAGAGGGGCAAATGTAATGTTGTAATATTAGAGTATGACCTGGAAATAAAACCCACAAAACTGATCAAAGGTCAGGGCTTAGCTCAACTGATGGCTGAATCTAACTTGCAAGCCCTTGACATAAACATGGTGGATGCCCTGGATGAACATGAAGGATTGCCTGATCCTATAGTTGAAGAAAAATTTCAAAATTCTCCTTGGTATTCTGATATCCTGTATGTACTCACAAACCTTAATGCCCCTCCTGATTTAGCCAAGACTAAGGCCAGATTCCTAAAGTTAAAAGCTAGAAACTATTGCATACTGAATGAATGTTTATACTGGAAAAATGAAAATGGTGTATTGCTTAAATGTTTGCTTGAAACTGAAGCAGAGAGGATTAAACAAGAGTTCCATGCAGGAAAGTGTGGAGGCCATTTAAACTAGAAAGCCACTACTAACAAAATACTCAGAGCTGGCTATTACTGGCCTACACTTTTCAATGACACCCATAAAATGATAATTTCCTGCCATAAGTGCCAGATTTTTTAGGGCAAAAGAAAGATCCTCCCTTTACCATTACAACCCATTACTGTTGAGGCTCCCTTTCAACGATGGGGCTTCGATTTCATAGGAGAAATACATCCTGCATCTTCTTCTCAACACAAGTGGATCCTTACAGCCACAGACTATTTCAAAAAATGGATAGAGGCCATACCTTTTAGGAATGCCACAGATTCTGTTATCATCAAGTTCCTAGAAGATCACATCCTCTCTAGATTTGGCTTCCCAAGAAAAATAATCACTGATAATGTTGCTGCTTTTGGATCCAAGAAAATGATTGATTTTTGTCACAGGTATCAGATATAACTCGTTCATTCAACTGCTTATTACCCACAAGGTAATGGGTTAGCTGAATCATCAAACACTAGCTTGGTGACCATTATCAAAAAGCTTCTTGAAGAGAATAAGAAATCATGGCATAACAAGTTAGTACATGCTTTGTGGGTTGACAGGCTAACAACAAAGAAATCCATTGGAATGTCACCATATCAACTTTTTTATGGAACAGAAGCAGTGTTTCCTACTAGCCTAGGGGTACCAGTGATTAAACTAGTCCAAGAGATTCATACAAAAGAGGACAGTATGGTAAGGAGGATAAATCAAACAATTCATCTCCAACAAACAAGAGAAGAAGTCTATAACAAAGATCTGAAAGTGCAGGAAAACATAAAAAAGTTGTTTGACAAGAGAACAAAATCTTGTGACTTCAAAATTGGAGATAAGGTTCTAAAATGGGACTCTAGGAGAGAAGACAAAGGAAAGCATGGCACATTTGACAGTTAGTGGTAGGGTCCTTACATAATCCAATCCACCATTGGTCTAAATGCCTTTTTTTGTAAGATCTTGATGGTACAGATCTGTTTGGGGGTCCTCTCAATGGTAGGATGCTCAAGCATTACTACTGCTGATTTCCAGTTTACAGTTTTCATTTCCATTGTAAATACCATTGTTGTGTTTTGTTTTCAAAGAAAAAGAGAAAATGTTTCAAAAAATAGAGAAAGAGAGGTTCAGACATGCTCAAAAAATGAACCTCTGAAGTGCAAAATACTGGCTCTAATATGATCAAAACCTGAGCCAAAGGAAGTAAAGAAGTTGGTTCTAATATGCTCAAATTCTGAACCAGCAAGGAAGAAAGAAGAATCAGCTCTAACAAGCCCAAAACCAGAGCTGAAATGAAGAAGAGAAAGTGACACTAACAAGCTCAAAACTTGAGTCATAAGGAAAAGAAGAATGCTTCGAAGTTTCAAGATTTAAAGCCTTCAAGATTTTTTTTTCCAGTTCCTGCAATTTCAGTTCATGTGCAGTTGTCTTTATGCCATGGATCCACAGCAAACCAGACTGTCTAATCTTGGTTTGACTATTTTTAAATTTCTGTTGTAGAATGTAGAGAAAGAAATCTGCTAGACAGTTTAATCCTAGCAGATATTAGTATAGGTAGAGAAGCTATGAGGCCAACAGTTTAATCTGGTCTCATGGAGGAATAAGGGTAGAATTAGACTAGTTTTTTTTCTGCTTTCAATAATAATAAAAAAAATGATGAAGAAGGTCTGCAAATTCAAATGCACCTTGAAGAAAAAATGTTAGGACTGCAGGATGGGTAGGTAGATTGTTTGGGGAATGTTTTCTGCTGAATTAATATTCATCATGTTTGTAACAGCTGAATCAAAGAAGAAAGATGGTTCGAGGATCAGGCATCTGGCCTACTCCAAAGATTATTTCCTGAATTCTTGACACCTTCAAGAAGATGCCATCCCCATGTGGAGCCACTGTTAGCCACCTATGAATTTTTTGTCAAGCAAACAAGTGGCTAAATATTTTTCTGAGCCTTCAAGAAATACATTTCCTATGAAAATATCTCATTATTTAAGCCTCTGTATGTCCTTTTCCTTTGAAAATATCTTCACTTCCGTTTCCATCAAGAAATCCTCACCTTCTGTGAAAACATTTATGCTCGGAAAGCCTCTATTTTCCCCTTTGTATCACTGCAAAATTCCTCATTTTAACCCTTTTTTCCCTTTTTCAAAGTTTCCCCTTTAACCCCCAAAATCCCTTCCTAAGCCTACTAAATCATCCCATCACCCATTTAAACCTTACAAGCACCCTTTGTTTGGCTTAAAAATCCCTTTTTCCCTCTACCGAAAACCTATTTTAAGCCTTAAAAACACCGTTTTTAGGCCTAAAAATCCAATTTTCTTCATATAACAGGCTAGCCCCTTTTGGCCCAGCCCTAACCACTTCCCCTCCATGAACCCGAGTGCTAAGACCAAGCACTAATCCATAAGGCACTTATCGCATCGGAGAGTTGGAGCGGAGCGCTTTTTCCTTTGTAAACATAAACATCTGATGCGAGGTGTATTTGTTCTGTCGAGCTCGGAAGTGATATCCGCCATTGATCTGAATAGATCTAACAGTTCCATGATTATTTTACCGTGCCCCACCTCCTCCCTTTGTAAACCCTCCGATGGCCATCTCCACCGTCGATTCACATTTAAATCCGAAGGCCATCGCAGGACCGCGCTCATCGCCAATCAGAGATTTTAAAATGTGCCACCCTCCAATGCCCCGATTGGCCGATCCCCGATTTGATCCTGGCCATTGAATCCACAAGAACCAACGGCCAGGATTTGATCTTTCCCCACCCCTTTTCCCCGATTTTTCACCATCTGATCCAATCACAGCTATCGATCTTCTACTGATCCGACGGTCTAGATGCAATCACTCCTTCATCCCATCAGAGTTTTGGCCCCTACCTCCTCCGCTTCCGATTGAATCGCAACCGTTCATCTCTCTTAATCCGATGGTTTAGATTTATCCCGCCCACTATACAGCGCCTCCGCCTTTGCTTTCCCTCTGCAAATCTCAACTGTTCATTGCATTGATCGGACTTCTCACAATCAAACCACCTTTGATCGGCCTCCACTCTACTGACCGTGCATCTCCTCGTATCGTGTTCCATCTCCCATCGTTGGATCTCACAGTCCCAGATCCAACGGCCAGCATCAATATGGCGCAACGTTGGCATCCGAACGTTAACAATTCAAATTCATGCAATATGGGCGGTTTTATTTCGCCACGTGTCAGCTGGGGACCTATATCATGTTCGAAAAGTTAAAACCACCTTCCTCCATTTTCATCACATGAAAATAATTGTTTCTTCAGCCAAAACCACTTCCCCTCTTTCGCCTTTGGGACCTCTTCTATGAAATCTTGACTGTTGATCTGTATAGATCAACGACCCTCATTACATTTCGCGCTCCATTCATATTTTTTCATTGCATGACCATAGAACTTCATCATGTCATCTCAATCGTTGATCTCCTCCTGATATCTAACGGCTCACGATCAATCGCCCTCTTCCCACGCCTGGTCCCACCATTCAAACCCATTTCATTTCATTTTCATTTATTTTCTATGTATTTCACCAAAGTCTAAACTCTCATGATTTACATTAAAAAATCTTTTTCTCCGCTCACATTAGAATTTTAATGTTTTACAGTAAAGTTTATTTCATTTCGCCCAACCTTCTAAAGTCATTCCATTAGTTAATCTCCACCGTCGATCATCGCCTCCAGATCTAATCGAACGGTCCACAGCCATTTCTCCACCAAACCTCCATCAAATCAGATTTCCACCGTTTCACAGCATTTTGCAGCCATCTTCCAATGCATTCACCTCATCCACCATGTGTGCTGCCATTCTCATATCCTTCCACTACATCCACCATCACTCCGCATGGATTTTCTTAACATTTTTGTCCATTTTGCGGGGCTACAGGCGGTGGAAACTGCCATCGCTCACGGTCACAGTCATAGTGGCATAGAGTGCAGAGGAGGCCATTTTCAGAGCCTAAGATTATAGAGAAACGCCTGGGAAGGTGTTGGAACGAAATATTTCATTAAAAAACTGTGTTTAACTATGTAAAACCATCCTGCACCATTAAAGCTTTGTTTTCACAGACAGAGACAGTCAATGAAGCGGCAAAGAGTATCAATGAAGGATTAAAGAGTTTTAAAGCCTCTAATTGAAGATTTGAAGCTTTAATCCAACGTTTAAAGGGTGAATGCACCAAATTGAATACCTTATGATTAACACAGAAGGCCTAATGAGGCCTAAAGCACAGAAAACAATGTTGTCAGTGTTTCACATCAGCAGAAGTTTCCCTCCCGGGAAAGGACAAAGTACCCATACTGTTTTTATTCTACATTGTGTTCCTGAGAAGATATCCACTCTGAAAAAAAGTCCTAAAATGCTACCAGAGCATTTTTTATGTAGTATGGCAGACCTGAAGTCATTTATCTGCCTTTTCTTATCCCAGAGTACTACAGCAGAAAGTACATCAAAGAACATACCTAGAGTTAATTTCAGCCTATCGAAGACCACTCTTTCATCCAAAGAATACTGAAGATTAATGCATGGATATTAAGACAGAATGGGCCTCAAGACTTTCCTTATACCTCTGTTTTAATGTTACATTTAGTGTTTCATCTACCTCCTCTGCCTCTCTTTCAGATATAAAACTCATGAGGAAAGTTGTTGTTGGTTGTTGATCAGATAACTATGAATTGTAAGCTGTTTCTCTTGAGACATAGTTTTTGTGTGTAAAGTTGTAATATAGGCTGAGGAAGATGTTTTCAGACTGAATATCAAGCTGTTGGATAATGTTGTACATGACTGGTTTTTCTCTTTAATATGACAAGCACATTTCTTTGGATCCTGATTTAAAGCAGCGGTGATGTTTTCTTCCTTTGTCTCTGTTTTCCTTCTGCAATTTATTACATTTCATTTCTCTGGTAAGAATAAAAAATCTGGCTTAGGATATACCCTTGCATGGTACCCTAATGCCCCTTCTCTTCTTACCTTTGATTTTTTATACTTATTGTGCTATCTAATAACTTATTCAAGATAATTTAACCAGTGTAGTAGCTATTTTTCACTGCTAATTGATGTGTGAATTTATGAATCTATTCTTAGATGTTCTTGTTTGGTTTTAATTGAAAGAATTTTGATACTGGGAGTTTAGAATATTGATTATGTCTAAATAGGGTCTTTTTCAATCAATCGAACCTTTCTAAGTTCCCTTAAGTTGGATGCAAAATCATTGAAAGTTCAAAACCTTTCTCTAATCTCAGGTTTCACCTTTGTGTTTAAATCTTAAGTGTTTCTTGTTGTCTGAAGAGTTAGCCTTTAGGGATTGGATCATAGGTGTTTAATGGCATGCCCTGTCCCTAGATCTGATTCCTAGTGGTCACCTCGGAGGTTTCATTGTCATTCACCTTCATTCCTTATCATTTCATACCACACTATCATCTTTAAGATCCTATGCTTTAGATGAGTAGCCCAATTGAAAGCCTTGAATACTGAATAGCAAGTAAACCCTTTCATGACTCCATTTCCCAGTGGTCTCAAGTGTTCTATAAATTATCTCTCCTTTGCCTAGAATCCTCTTTGCTCACCTTTGTCTTATATTGAACCCTTCCTTTCCTGTTTCCCAACAACCAAACAAACAAAACAAAACAAACCTTGTGCCTTATAAATATCCTAATACCTTGAAACTGAGCTTCAAAGATACACCCATCTTTGCTTTTATAGAAAGATCCCTCTCTGGACCCTAGAGGGCTAGATCATGAGGTCCCAAAGTGGTTTTGATGTTGTCTCATCTTTTGGTATTGCCAAACTTGCTAAAACATGGGAACCCCAACACATGTAAATAAGCTCAAGCTGCTAGGCTTTACTGATGGAATCCTCTCCGGATGTAGGTTTTTGGGTTGCTACATCTTTTGAAATATCTGTAATGAGAGTTTTTAGGAAGAGGTCCAGCAAAACTCGGTCATCGAGTTTGGCTTTGCACAAACTACGACGTCGCCTCCATTCATGGAGATGGTCCGAGATATGGACGACTGATGTTTGTATAAAATGTGTCAGTAATTCCATCCTAGAATCATGGTGGATGGGTAACTAAAAATACATGAGGAATGTTGTAGAAAGGGCGCTAAAGGTTCCATGTGTAGCAGAAGATTGATCCACATAAAATTTCGCAGCTGGTCCAGTTAGGGTACGCTGAAAGAGCATCAGCCAAATAGTATCATCAATGATGTTGTTCGATGAACACCATAGGTGAAAATTCATTACGTGATTTCCTGGGTCTTTTGCTTGCTTCCCTTCGAACTTGGAATGTCCAAAGGGAGCTTCGTGGCCATGGGGGGCCATGTTGGGTTGTGTGCAATAGGTTCATTCATTAACTTGGTTAGATCGGGTAAGTTCAATGATGCTAAGAATGGTGACTGTGGGTTGAGATCCATTGCACACTGTGAAGACACGGTGTTCTGGTTAGATATGGGGTTTATCTGTGATGTACCCGGCTGTGTGTTCACTTGGCTTCCCAAATTGTTAGCACTCCTCTTCCCCCTAGCGGTTGTAGGAGGAGTTGTATGTGGTGACCTTGTGGGGTTTTCCATTGGTGTGTCATTGGGTGACTCTTGAGGGTTCCCAACTAAAGATGCCCCGATAAAGGATGAACCAATAAGGGTGGTTCTTCCGTCTCTGACGCCTAAATGGAGAAAGAATGGGAACCCCTCCCGGTAATATGGGGAGGTCCAAAATACATTTAGATCGATGAGGTCTTGTTGGGTCCGTTATGGTGTCGACTAGGTATGGTTTTGGAAAAAATCTTCAGTTCTATGAGAGGTGAAGTATCAAAGAAAAAATGGTGACCACATACACAAAACAAAGTGAAAACAAAAGTTAATTTTCCTTTAGATTATTTCTATGTGATCAATCAATCAAAAAAGAGGTTTTGGTTTTTTTTGTACGTGATACTCAAAATCCTAGAGACCTAAAACATCCTCACACTCTCAATTTTAACTAGGCCTTGCGAAGATATCTTCTGATGGGTACTGGGGCTAACGTCCCGAAAGAACTGGCGATGCCTTTCAGCAGCCGAAGGATTGACCAAGATAATCGGTAGAGGATCTAGTGTTGCCTGGACCATCACTTATAGGGAAGGATGCCCTAGATCTAGCCACTAAGTACTGTTGTCCCATGTGAGAGTTCGAGTCTTGAGATTCTTGGTAAATCAGCTACCAGTACCGAGCATTAGATGGGTCAAGTAGCCCCAAATAATACCACAAGCACTAGCCCAAAGCTTAACCTCCTCTGAATCGGGTCTTTTTGGCACTTGAGTTTTCTTTTCCGTGGGCAGATAAATGGATTTTAAAGCTCCCTAATCAGTCAACTTCTATGTCTCAAGATGTAAACTGACCATGGCATCTTATTGGATGCCTACCCCCATGGCCCTAACCTGAACTATAAATTTTTTTGTGGCCCATGTGGGGAAACTTAGTGGGTTAAGTTAGGTTAGTTTTAATGAGTCTTTACTTCACTTATGGTGCGGAAGTGTGTGAGAAAAAAGTGAAAAATCACAAAGTGAAAATAGATTACGTCCCCTATTAATCTATGTTTGATTTTTCCTTCCTATAAGAAAATCACGTGCGGACACTGGGCTGCTTACAATTTTTCCTAGTTAATCTAAGTGATTAACTAAAGGAAGATGGAAAATTATCAGAAGAGAGCTTTCATATGCTTGCCAAGCATCACTAAAAGATGCAAAGGAAACATAGATTACTTTCTTCTCTTAAGATAATTAATTCCTGGTCCCAACTCCTAGTGCCGAAAATTAAACTAAAATTAATGATCTAACTAGGAAAAATGAAAACTAGCTAAGCATATGTGGATTAGGGCCACTTACTCCAGAATAATTATCTATGTGTTTTTGGTGTCTATTTTCACAAAATTAAGTTATTTCAAATTGCAAGTAAATTGCCCCCTACTTAAAATATGTTTTTTTTGTGAATATAAACTTTGAAATTTAAAACTGGCAACTAGCAATACTCAAACACATCCAAAAGTAAGTTCTAAATAGTCGTGCGACACCTACACAGTATTGGCAGTTTTTCTCTGGGCTGCAAGCCAATTTAAAAATGGGAGCCTGAGGAAAAGAGCAGAGATTTTTTGTCTCTGGTTTCTGCATGCAAATGTCTCACACATGCACAAAATTTTTCCCGTAGGTCAGGGCTGCACGCGTGCAATAGGGCGCGCCTATCTAAGTGAAATGCACACAAATTTCCTACAAAAAAAAATCTAGAGCTTCTGAACTTCAGACTTTCATTGGGGGTGAATGAGCAGAGAAGAAAAGAAGGGGAGATGTCCAAGCACCACTCCAGAGAAGATAAAAGGTTCCTACAACAAGTGAAACCACATTAACTAAAAAAATTAAGCTATTGGAGTCGTCAATCCTGTGGTTGTGGTTTTGGTGCACACGTGTACCAATCCACAATTTCTTAGGAGGAGTGGTCACTGCCTCTAAGCCTTGGTCATAGGAATATAAACAAAAGAGTTAGTAGGTTAGTGAACATGCTATAAAACATTAAACACACTAAATCATGATATAGTATGCATATATAGAGAGAAAACAAGACTAAACTAAACATAAACACGAAACCTCATAAAGAGTCAAACATAACAATAATAGTAACGGTGGCATCAATGTCCCCTCTTATTTCTTGTTGTTAGGAAGAAAGATACTATGTTTACACACTTGCCAAGGGGCCCTTAGAGCTATCGAGTTCTAAGACCTGATGCAAGGAATTTTTTACCTTCTAGCTGTTTGGTGCAAGGTCTCTCTCTCTACTCCAAAGGATTGAAGTTGTTGGATGGCCAACAACTGAATCCACTCTCTACTTCTGCTCTAGATTGCACACTGCTAGATTTTCTGAAAGAAATTTTGGCCATGATAACAATGTTCTCTCCCTTTTTTCATCTCTTGGTACCCATTTATAGATGAGTTAAAATTATCCTTCCCTCTCTTGGTACATTGGTGGATGGTGACCCAAGAGAGAGGGTTGATTCCACTGTGTGCCACTTGATTCCTTTGTGTGCTCCCTTGAGGACCCAAGGTGGCTTAGGCGGTTGTCCTTGGGCGGCCTCAAGTGTGGGATCATTTCCTGTAGTATGCTTTGTGGTCCGGGAAAGTGACTTCCGCCACTCCCAGGACTGTGCCTATTTTCAAGGGAAAGTCACGCAAAAGTGCTCTTATCGAAGGAAAATGCGTGCAAAGGTGAATTTTCCTTGAGAACTTGGTGCACAAATTGACTTTTCTTTTGGACCTTAGGGATTTTTAAAATTTTTCAGATCCTCTAATGTGCCTCAGCCCTATAAATCCTTCTTCCTGACATTTAATAATGTCAACTTTTCTTGTCTGATTTTCCAGTGATAACATCATGTATGACTTGTTGGATACAAAGTCCAACACTTGTCTACAAGATGACCTTGCTTATGGAAATGAGAGCAAAACAATTGCATATTCTTTTAAGCATGGTTTGCTTTTTTTTTGGCTTTCTGCCTCATTTGTTTTAAAATTTTCCTGTGCATGGCTATCTTCTTCCAAGATCTTGAAACATTATGGTTATTCAAACCACAAAAGGAACATGCAAACTTTCTCCAAATATTATGTGATAATTTTCCATGTTTATCATAATCAAAATAAACTTGATTAAAAGCAAACTTAAACCTTGAACACTCACCTTTTTCGCCTTCTTGAGGAGGTGAATTTGATGAGGTAATGGCTCTCTTCGAAATTCCAACAATGCCTTCAATGGTCGTAGAGATTTCAACATCCTCTTGTTCGCCATTATCGTTAGTCGCATGCTTATGAGCAACTTCTTGCAAAGTAGGTGTAAACCTTTTGCATTCCTCATGAACACAATATTCACAAGCTTGAGGTAATGAACATGAAATTAAAGTCCTTCTTGGAACACCTTCATGTGCCTTCTTGGCTTTAGAGCTTTCTCGATCATGGTGTCCATAACCAAGACCCAAATACTTAGGCTTTTCCTCAACAGCAATTGTCTCAACTATGCCTTGTGCATGTTTTCCTAATCCTTTACCTTCATATCCCATCTTCATCAATAATTTGAACCCTATTCCTCTAGTGTGTCTTTCAAAAGCACCTAAACATTCATTTTGAGAGGAAATTGAAGATAAACTTAAATTGCATACCTCTTTCTCAAGCATATAGATGGCTAAGGCTTCCTTGACATCATGGAGTTGAGTCTCCATATCATGCATCCTTTCAAGGTTCTCATTTGAAATATGGAGTTTTGTCTCCATCTCATACATATTTTCATTAATCTCTTGCTTCTCCATCTTCATGCTAATCAACTTCTCTTGAAGTTTAACACTCTCTCTCTTATCTTCATAATTCTCTTGCATCATATCAATCATGATGTAGAGCTTCTACAACATCTCTTTATGAAAGAGTTTTGCTATAGAAGATTGACTAGAAGCATCAATTAATGAAGTTTCCATCACACCTAGATTGCATACAAAGATTCTTTGCTATGATTTGAGACTTTAGATCTCAATTTTGACCTTCTCCTTCACACATAAACTTGCAGATTGTTAAAATCTCTTTGCACAAATTCAAAAACCAATAGATATAGAAGAATTAGCTATCCTTGGCTAAAATGAGCTAAAATTTTCTCTGATACCAACTTGATATGAATATGGGAAAACTAGTTATTGCTATTCTAGCTCCCTCATCAACATTAAAGATGTGTTTAAGGATCGTCTCATGTTAACCATTTGTCAAGGGGTTAAAGTGTCAAGTTTCACATGTCTTTAATGATAAAATTATGAGTTAATTAAATTTTTAAAAATCATAAACAACAACTGAAATACAGAAATATAACTCACAGCAATCACATAACACAATGTATAATAATGGAGTTCACCCCTCTAGGGCTACATCTCCATGGACCTGCTTTAACTAGCTAGGCCCTCTTGGGATTATGAGTCCAATGTATGATTACAAGAATATATGATGCTCCAATGGATTTTTTGAATACTCTATTGGCTTCAGAAGACATGAAAACCCCAAAAATGACTATTCAATCTCTGAATTTGGTTACCAACTCCTTTAGGCTTGACCTCCCCTCTTAGTGGCCATGGGCTTGTTTAATCTCCAAAGTGACAAAAGCAAGTTCAGATATTTTCCAATGCCTCTATAAACTATACCAGTGCATTCAAAACATAAAATAAATCCAAATATGACTATTTATTCACTCCATTTTTCCTTCAGCTGATGTGGGCATGGCCTTCCCTCATGGTGGCCCTATGCTTCAAAATTCTTCAAGTGACCAAAAACACCTATAGACTTGCACCATTGTCTCTGCAAGCTGCTCCAATGGATTCATCGCATGACAATATACTAGGAATGACTATTCCTGAGCCCAAATTGGTCGAAAATTTCTCAAGATAGGCCTCATTAAAGTTTTCCCTAGATTCTGCCTCTAAACCTAGAAAACTGTCAGTTAGCTCTGCCAAAATTGGGGAATTTGCAAAAAAATCCACCAAATTAACTGGGAGATTAATTAATGAATAACTGTGATTAATGCACACTAATCCACACTTATCCTAGGCATTGGTGTGTGGTTATATGGAGTGGTCATGTGGAGGAGGGCTGGCTCGCGGGGCTGGCCCCTTCTGCTCCGCCATCTGAGATCCACATATTGTTCAAGTATAAGTGGAGCGCATTGTATTTCAATGAGAAAAGAAGTGGCATAATGATAAAAGGTGGTGGTATCATGGGGTCGAACCATGACCTCACCCCTCCATGCACGTTTTTGGCAAATATGTATATTTCTGCTCCAAACTTTTGTAAAACCTTTGAAAACTGATCCGCTCATATAATTATTCTGAATTTTGTAACTATTCCATCGAAATTTAGTAATGCTCCACCGTAATTCGACAGGTTAATATTTATGGGCTCCACCATAATATGCCAAAGTTTAAAACATATGCCACCGAAAATCTTTGCAATTATCCAAACTTTGGATTAATTGAAATATGCCTCATTTGAATTAAATTTGGACTATGGATTTGATTAATATGCGGAATTAATAATTAATAAATTTGGAATTATACATACATACATATATATATATATATATCCAACTTTACTAATTAAAACTAATAATTCCATCACATAAAAATCATCATGAACCCACATTCAACCTTGGAGGATATTGGACAATTTTTTTATTCACAAACCAAACTAGCGAATCCAATTGTGCCACTTGTCATAGTCTCATTGGGAAAAAACTAAAGAAGATTCTATGCATGCTAACTAGACTGCCATGTCATCAGCTGTACTTGTTCTGCAATTTTTTTTTTTTAAATTTGCCTGTTCTGAACGACGATCAACATACCATTACTCCTTCATCCGAACTCAGTTTTCAACAAAACGAGTTGCATTGGATTCCTTGTGATGGGCCAATCGATTTCGTTGTAGTTTGGTGCAATTCTGAGCACTTTCATTTTTGAGCTAATTTTTTGCCCTTGATCCAGATTCTAAACATTTAGATAAGTAGGTTTTGAAAAAAAAAAAAATTGGGCATAAATAGACCTTTTGAACTCACAATTGGTCATTTGTGCATTGTTGAATTTGAGAAAAAGCTCTAGAGGTAAAAAACCCCCAACTTCAATCCAGACCAATTCTCAGCCGAATCAACTCAAATTTTCCAGCCAATCCTCTCAATCAGCTTAGTAATCATTTTTGTTATCAATTCAAGGAATTTTAAGTTAATTTAACCATAGGAATTTGTTTTTTAGATTAACCCTTTGCGTATATGTGGGTTGAAAATATCCAAGCTGCATATAGAAATGACTGTGTAAAAACGAAATTCGCGTATGCACATAGTAATTTTTCAAAATAAAAATCTAATGGACGAATTTTTGAATTGACTCAGGATGACTATCAGTTGGAGAGAGATGGAGCATATTGAAATTGATAATGAGGTAATGGAGGACCAATTTTCCTTAGATATACTCTGAGGATGTGGATTGCGCAATTTTTTCAAAATGCCCAATATGAAAACAAATACCAAATTGTTGGATATGTGTGTTAATTACTCAGACCTGGAGGAAGATTGCTTCATGATTGATCAAATGCCTTTGAGAATTGAAATCAAATACATATATTTCATTACTTGGCTTTCTCGAAGAGGAGAGCTAGTGAATTAGCAAGGCAAGTCAACAGGAGGGTTGAATGTAGATGATTACATTCAGATATATTGTGCAGAGGGTACTTAGAAGGTTGGAACCCAGATCCCAATCATAGATGTGCAAGGATTACACGTGAAAATCCTTCTTTCACCATAGTCCGAGTAGCTGGGTCAGCTTAATTACATTGGGCCTCATGTGGAAGCATGAGTTTGGAAGTTGAATGCTTGACTACTTTATATGATTGGTGCACTAAATTTTTGACCAACTTGAAGAAACAATTGACTTCTATCTAGAAAAATAAGACTAAACATTTCGGATATGGGACCATTTTTTGTACATTCGTATTTGAGAGGACACCTGGGCTTCGACCCAAGGTGATATTTACTATCAGAAAACCACAAGATCCATGCATAGCACGATGGGTTGACCTGACGAAGAGACTAGGGGGTGGCGAGGTCCCTAGGACTACCCGGGATGATGAGTTCCTCCTCTGGCGGAGAGAACAAGTGATTGCCATAGAGGATTACACCTATGAAGGCATGGACTTCAGGGGAGATCTAGAACTACCCTTAAAACTAGGAGCTACATGGGGAGCGAATGGTAAGATCACATTCAAATGATTTTTGATTATTTGATTTTTTGATTTTCGATAAAAATATGAACATGAAAAAACATTTTTGATATGACAATGTACTTACAAAATTATTGATCATGTTACAAATGTTGGACCAGTTAGACCTGAGGGTCTACCGAGGCACAGGCACCATAGAAGAGAGACGGAGAATGTCACGAAAAACCCTAGGAGAGTCCTCCATGCCATACAAAGGAACTTGGAGGGTTTGAACTGCCAGGTCCCTATGGCTGCAGTGGAGGACCTCCTCGAGGCTATTGAGACATGTGGTAGGTGTACCACGTGATTGGGTGTGACTATTCCACCATGTGGCTATTGCCATAGTATTCCTCCATGATGCTTATCCAGGGCAGGGCCCACATGCATATACTTTTTAGGATGACTAGATGAATTTGATATTTTTTGATGATGGACAAGATCGGCATAAGTCCTAATTTTGTAGGAAATAATTGTCCAATTTTTGTATATTTTTTAACATATGACTCTGTTCAATATATACAATGATTTTATGATGTGACTATCTCATATATACAATTATTTTTGATGATTTTTTATATTTAATGTGATGAATGATTGATATGCCAAAGGATTGCTTGATTAGCTAATGAATCAAAAAACACATTTTTTGATTGTGGAATGTGAATGTATGTAACATAATTAAATTATCTCTGCAACAAACGCACTCTAAAAAATAAACGATATAAATATGGATCTTTGACACGATAGATGTTACTCAACTGTGAAACCACTAGTTGCGAGTCCAAGTACACTACTAACGAACCAATACTAAGAGACATTGCCTCAGAAAGTAGATTGACCATAGCAGTATATTCTGAAACATTATTCGAAGAAGGAAAAATACGTACGCCCCTTGAGACTAACAACTCATCGGATAGATAGTAGATTACCAAATCCATGGAAGCAAGATTCTTGGTATGTCGACTAGCACCATCAGAAAATCCAAAATGAATCATATCATCCATAAACACCTGCCAAAGCAGATCAAAAATATCAACGTCACAACAGAATCGATAGACATATATGCACAAAAATACAATATATACAACCAAAGAAAATGCTAGGCAGGTGCCTAGGCATAATACTTCTTAAGATAGAGCCCATTTCTGGGCTCCGCCAGCTCATTTTCGTCAAAGTCAACCAAATCATAAGCTCCCTTCGTAAGGACTCTTTTGACAATGAAAGGGTCATACCACATGGATTTAAATTTCCCTGCCCCCAAGGCATCCTTGTCTTGATCATAGACCAAAATGAGGTCACCTTCAAAGAAAACCCTAGGTTTGACAGCCTTATCATATTGAAACTTCACTCTTTTCTTATGGGCCTCATTAATCATAACTGCATCTCGAAGTTGCTCATCGATAGATTCTAGCTAAAAAAGGTGTTCTTCGAGACTTGAAGCGTCTGGAAGAAGCTCAACATCTAGCTTAAAGGAAGGAACCTCACACTCAATAGGAAATATTGATTCCAAACCATAACATAATTGGAAAGGAGTGAACCTGGTTGCAGTATTAACTGACATCCGGTATGCCCAAAGTGCAGGATACAACATGATATGCCAATTGGACCTAGATTTATTAATTATCCTTTGGAGGATAACCTTCAAGGATTTATTCATGGCTTCAACCTACACATTTTCCTAAGAATAACATGGAGATGAATGCTCCTACCGAAAACCTAATTTAAGATCCAGTTCAACCATCATGGAGTTCTAACTTCCATGGTCAATGAAAATATCTTTGGGAATAACGAAGCAAGAAATGACTTGGTTGAACAGAACCAGGGTTGTTGTTTCACCATCATTTGAGAAAGTAGGCATAACCTTGGCCCACTTTGTGAAGTATTATATTTCTATGATAATGTACTTGTGAGCCTTCGCCAAAGGTGGGTTACAAGTAGTAAAATCAATTCCCCTCTTAGTTAATGGACCGAAAGTGATAACAGGAAAGAGAAAATTTGGATGAACGAGCATCTTCCAAGTATAAAATTGATAAGGATGATATTTTTTGACTGCCTCAACACAATCTTTGAAAATCAAGGGCCAAAAATATCTGGCATGAAAAATATTTTGAGCTATAGCAAGCCTAGATAAATGACCACCACAAGCTCCATTGTGGTAAGCATTCAGCACCACCTCAGCTTATTCGAGAGTTAAGCAACGTTTAAGGATCGAATCAACCCTGTGACTATACAGAGTGTCACCAATGATAAGATAAATTTTTTCCAAGTGACGCAATTTTCTACACTCATCCTTCGTAAAGGCGAGGGGAAATTTTGAAGTCTGGAGATAAACAATAATATCTCCATACCAAGGATCTTGTGAAGAAATGAGGAAAATATTTTCATCAAGGAATGACTCCTCATAAATAATCTCATATCCACAAGGAAACTCAGAGATCAACTCCACAAATACCAATGATTTCTTGGATTTGGCATATAGGAATTCGAGATCAAATTCTTGTAGAATGACAATCCATCGATTGTATTTGCCCCCAATCACTCACCTACTAAGAAAAAATTGAAACAGAATAACATCTGCCAAAACATAATTTTTGTGAAGGATAACGAAATGCCTAAGTCAATGGACAACATGGACGATTGCCAAAGCTAACTTCTCAATGGGAGAATATTTCAATTCAGGACCTACCAAGCCTCGACTTAGATAATAAATAACATGCTCACAAAGAGCATTGTCTTCTTGAGCTAGAACCATACCTATAGTATATTATGCCGTGGTGAGATACAAAAGGAAGTCTCTACTATACCTAGAGATACAATTAAGGTATAACCAGGTTCGGGTAAGAGAGGAAGATACCTAGAATAACATGTTTAAAATCGGACAAGGTTTTTATTAACTATTGGTTATGCCATTTGGCCTATGTAATGCACTAACTACATTCATGATATTAATGAATGATATACTGAGTCCTTTTATAGATCCATTTCTTATTTTTATTTAGATGATAAAATTCTATACAATACTACTTAGGAGGAGCAAATATTTTTTGAATAGGTGTTGCCATTTATGGCTCAACAAGTCACAAGCAAGTACTTATTATAGTCAAGAGGTTAAGTAGGTGATCAAGGATCAAACCCCAAATTTGGAAGAAAATCCTAAATTCTCAGCGAACCTTGAATTTGGTTATTGACACCAGTTTAATATAAAGGAATTGGCTACTACCACTGATGCCTACTTAGGAAGTGGCTTTAAGAGCCTATGCATGACTATTGCATATTAACAAATCCATGAACCATTAGATCAAGAAACTAAAGAGAGAGAGAACGCAAAATTTGAAGGATAACCTCCACCTCTAACCTCTAAAACACCTAAACTTTGTCCCATAATAATGTTTGATATATGTCAAGCCTAGTAAAGGGTTCATTTAGTGTCTCTTTAGATGCTCAAAGTATTCTCGAATTGCAGCAATAGAGAGAAATAGGGAGAAGGTGGAATAACAAGGTCATGTATTTAACTTATTTCAAGTGTAATAAGCCGCACATTTTACAAGATATGTAGAGATCTTTTTCTGTTTAGTCCTCCTGGAACTGGTTAAAAAAAGCTTGTGAGGGCTATTTCCTTATAAGCAGGAGAAAATTTTATATATCTCAATGTCAACAAGTTGCACCAAAGTGGTTTGATATTTTGGGTTAATTTTTCTGTAAATTTATAAAATTTTTAAGTTATTGTTTAATTTGTACGCAAGAAAAATATAAATATCTAGAAAATAGAGAGTAAATAGAAAAATCACTCGCAAAACCATAATAGCACAAGATATGAACTTGGAAAACCTTTAAGGAGATAAGCTAGTTGGAAACCTCCAATACATTACATAAATGAACAATTCTTGGATGATACAAATGACCAAAACCTCCTCCTATATATAGGAGTCCATGGGGCCACAATATAATCCTAGCCGACCTAACAATAATAATGTAAGGGCACAATAATAACAATATTGGGGTTACAGGGGTACAACAATAACAATAAGGGGGCTACACTAATAACAATAAGGGACTAAAATAGTAATATAGGGACATAACATGCCCCTCTCCTTTAAAAAAGAGTTTTCCTCAATGCTTGAGTAGCTCTGGGTTCTTCTGTATAAAATTATCATCCTCCCATGTAGAATCTTCATTGGTAAGTTCTTCCACTTGATGAGATACTCTGAAATTGATCGATTTCGTAGCTGTCGAGTTCTTGTTTCCGTGACCGCTTCAGGTTCCAATATCATTTTTCTTTCCTCATCAAGTTCTGGTAATATTGTTTGAACTAGAAGATTTTCACTTATAACCTTCTTTAATCATGAAACATGGAAAATTGGATGCACTCACGAAGAAGCAGGAAGCTCCAATTTGTATGCCATAGTACCAATATTTTGCAACACCTTGTAAGGACCATAGTACTTTGGAGATAATTTATTATCCTTCTTAGCTTGCTTGAGGGACATTTGTTTGTATGGTTGTAGCCATAAAAATATCTAGTCTCCTACATCAAAACTTCTCTCGCTGCGATGTTGATCTGCCTGTTGTTTCATTCGATTTTGTGCCAAATTTAGGTTATCCTTTAAGAGTTGGAGAACTTCTTGTTGATGCTTTATGTGATATTCCACTGCTTGAACCTTATAATTTTCTCTTAAAGATGATGTGATGGACGGTGGATGATATCCATAAAGTGCCATAAATGGGGTAATTTTTGCTGCAGTATGGAAATAAGTGTTATACCACCATTCAACGAGAGGTAACCACTTGACCCATTGTGTTTTTTTATCAGATACAAAACAACGAAGATATCCTTCCAAAAATTTATTCACTATCTCAGTTTGACCATCGGATTTAGGATGATAAGATGAGCTATGAGCTAATTGAGTACCCAAACAAGAAAATAACTACGTCTAAAAATTTCCAGTAAAAATTGGATCTCTATCATTCACAATAATCTTTGGGTTTCCATGTAGATTTTGAATTGTGTCCATAAATGTAGTAGCCACTATACTTGCTTTAAATGGATGAGATAATGCACAAAAGTGTGCATAATTGGTAATTCTATCAACTACCACCATGATGACACTCTTTCGTTCGAACTTAGGTAAACCTGTGATAAAATCCATTGAAATCTCCTCCCAACGTTGACTTGAAATGGATAAAGGTTGTAGAAGACCTAGGGTCTTAATTGTCTCAACTTTATTTTGTTTGAAAACCAAACATTCTGCCACAAACTTTTGAATATCATAATTAAGACCATCCCAAAAAAAAACTTTCTTCACCCTGTGGTAAGTTTTTAAAAATCCTTAGTGTCCTCCTAAAGGAGAAGTGTGCAATTCCAGAAGGATATTTTGTTTTAGTTGGGAATTCTTAAAAGCTATAAGCGATCTTTGTACCATAAGGAATCATTTTTCCAACTAAATGTATCAGATGTACTAGGATCTTGCTGCAACTTTTGAATGAGTATCCACACTTCTTCGTCCTTCTTCCATTTATCCCTTGCTTCAGTTATCCAATCTGGTTGGATAATAGAAATGGCACAAAGCAATGCTTCCACCTCTTCATTTTTCATGAGAGTGCATTTGCAACAACATTTAGCTTACCTTTTTTGTAGATTATTTCAAAGTCATAACCCAACATCTTTGTGACCCATTTTTTCTGCTCTTCTGAAGATAGTCTTTGTTCCAAAAAGTGTTTAAGACTATCATGATCAATTTCTTCCCATTAGATAAGGTCACCATTTCTTTATTGCATGTAGTATTGCTAACATTTCCTTATAAATAGACTTTTGTAAATACGTTCCTTTGATTGGATGACTTTCAACAGCAATGGGTCTTCCTTCTTGCATTAAAACAACACCAATTCCATTTCCCAAGGCATCACATTCCACAATAAAGGTTTTTGTGAAGTCTGGCGTAGCTAAGAATGGTGCTAGGCACATTACCTCTTTAAGATGTTCAAAGGCCTTAGTTGCTTCAAGAGTCCTTGAAAATGCATCTTTCTTCAATAATGTTGTTAGAGGTGCTACTATTCTCCCATAATTCTTAACAAACTTGCAATAATACCCTGTTAACCCGAGAAATCCTTGCAACTTCTTTATGGTTCTGGGTACTTTCCATTGCTTAATGACTTTAATTTTGTTAGGTACTACCTCAACACCCTCGTGAGATACAATATGACCCAGATATTCCACCTCTTGTACTCCAAAGAAACATTTGGATGTTTTTGCATATAATTGTTTCTCCTACAATAGTTTGAGCACCCTTTCAACATGTTGAACATGATCCTTCCAAGACCTGTTGTATATTAGTATATCATCAAAAAATGCTAGCACAAATTTTATAAGAAAGGGTTTGAAAATAGAATTCATCAACCCTTGAAATGTAGAAGGTGCATTGGTAAGGCCAAAAGGCATGACCAAAAATTCATAATGACCCTCATGAGCTCAAAATGATTTTTTCAGAATATCTTCAGTCTTCATTCTAATTTGATGATATCCTGAACGAAGATCCAACTTGGTAAAATAAATTTCTCCATGTAATTCATCCAATAATTCATCAATCACAAGTGTTAGCCCCCTATGAATTTTTTGGACAAGCAAACAGGGGGCTAAATTGTTTATAGAGCCTTCAAGGAATGCATGTATCCTGAAAAAAAATCATCCTTGAAAGAATCTTCATATCCTCTACCCTTTGGTAGATCCTCACCATTGTTTCCAGTTATAAAGCCTCTCTGTTGTGGAAAATTGTGATTAGAACAGTCCCCCATTTGCCCTTGTACCTCTGCAAAATGCCTCATTATTAAACCTTTCCCATTTTTAAAATTTCCCCTTTGACTTCCAAAATCCCTCCTAAATCTTCCGAAACACCCATTCCATCCTTTAGAACCAAGTGAAAATCCTTCATCTGATTTTAAATCCCTCTTTTACCCCTATCGATTTCCCCTTATAGCCTTAAAAAACGCTCCTTTTTGGCTAGAAATCATTCTTTTCAACATATATCAGGCTAGCCCCTTCAGCCCAGCCTCAAAGCCTTTTTCCCCCATATGACTTGGGTGCTAGAACCAAGCGCTAGCCTGTAAAGCGCTTATCGCAATTGGATAAATAAGTCTCGGGAGCGCTACCCACCATCGATTTCCCGTAATCCAATGATCGTTGCAAGCCCCAATGCTCTCGTGTTCCCCATTCATTCCCCGATCACTTCACAACCGTCGATCTGATCCACAGATCGACGACCCACATTTCATCCTCACCGGTGGTCCCCGCAGACAGTCACTGTTTCAAAACCGGCGGTTTCTATCGCACCGCCTTTGGAAGGAGGGCGGTATTTTTCGTTTGGCAGTGATGCCATTCATCGGTCAACACGTGGCTTCGAGCACTATTGAAAAAATGCCCTCATCACGCATTAACATTTGACTGTGGGCCTGGCGTGATATTGTTGTCCACCATCAGATCTATGGCCGGCCATCCGACGACGTTCGCACCCCAAAGATGCGCGGGTGATAGTCAAGGCAAAAGGGACCCCTGGCCCACCATCTGTCACCCTCCGACGCACTTATAGCCGCCAATATCCTCCTAAGATAGGATGGTCCAGATTTAATTCACACCTCGCCATTGACCAGGTACCGACACGTCACCTATTCCACGTGTTTTTGTCGCATTTTCGCCCGTTCCCTTTATATTTCATTCAAAGGTTAAATTTTAATGTTTTACATTTAAATTTCCAATATTTCCATCTTCCAAATGCATCTCCCGCTGTTCCATGGCATTCATCCACAGTATCCTCTGCATTCATTATCCTCATCCATGCCATGTTTCCATTTTCGTAGTCATCCACAATGTCCGCCCACCCTATGCATGGATTTCTTAACATGTTTTTGTGTTTTGCAGGGTTACAGGCGGTGAAAACTGCCACTGTTCACAGTCACTGTTCCAGTGACATAGAGCGCAGAGAAGGCCATTGTTCGAGCCCGACATTGCAGGAAAATGTTTGGGAAGGATTCTACAGGAAATATTTCATCAAATCATGAGGTTCGACACTATAAAACCTCTCCAGCATCATTTAAAGTTCCAATTTCGCAGACAGAGACAATCATGGAACGACAGAGAAGATCAGTAAAAGAGCAGAGAATTTAAGGCTTGTAATTGAAGATTTTGAGCCTTAATCCAAAAATTAAAGGAAAAATATCAAATTGAAGACCTCATGAATCACACAGAAGGCCTAGGGCACACAAAACGATATATATCAGTGTCACCATCAGTAGAAGGTTCCTACCCGTGAAAGGACGAAGTGCCCATGCTGTTTTCATTCTATACCGTGTTCCTGAGGAGATCTCTACCCTGACAATAGTCCTATGCTATCAGAAGAATTTGTTACACATTATGGAAGACCTGAGTCATTGATCTATTTTTTGTTCAATTCACCAGAGTATTGCAGAGGTATTACAACAAGTACATCAAAGACATACATGGAGTGAATTGCAGCCTGACGAAGACCACTCTTTCATCTAAAGAGTACTGAAGATAAATGCCCAGAATTTAAAATAGAATGGGTCCTCGGGCCTCTTCCTCTTCTGAGTTTTAATGCTACATTTAGTTTTCCATCTACCTCCTCTGCCTCTCTTTCAGCTATAAAATTCATGAAGAAACTCATTGTA
Source organism: Pinus albicaulis (assembly GCA_034641835.2). Classification (NCBI taxonomy): domain Eukaryota; kingdom Viridiplantae; phylum Streptophyta; class Pinopsida; order Pinales; family Pinaceae; genus Pinus; species Pinus albicaulis. The sequence continues at coordinate 1,480,119,875 of CM076581.1, forward strand.
AGGGTTGTTGATCGGCTATCTGTGAATTGAAAGCCGTTTCTCTGGAGACATGTTCTCTATGTAAAGTTGTAAGATAGGCTGAGGAAGATGTTTTCAGAATGAATACCAAGTTGTTGGAAATGTTGTACATGACTGGTGTTGCTCTTTAATATGACAAACACATTTCTTTGGATCCTGATTTAAAGCAGCGGTGATGTTTTCCTATCTCTGTCTTTTAGTTCATTTCATTTCATTTCTTCTAGCACGCATCAAAAATCTGGCACAAGATTTACCCTTGTTAGGTACCCTATGTTTCTGCTCTCCCTGCCTTCAATGTTTTCTGCTGTATGTGTTACCTGAGGATTGATTTCAAGCTAATTTAACCAGTGTAGTGGTCAAACATATACTACTAGCTGATGTATGAATTAATGAATCTGTTCTTAGATGTTCTTGTTAGGCTTTAATTGAATGAATTGGGATAATGGGAGTTTAAAACTCTGTCTCTGTCTCACTAGGATCCTTTTCAATTAATTGAACCTTTCTAAGTTCCCTTGAGTTGGATGCCGAAGCATTGAGAGTTCAAAGTCTCTCTCTGATCTCAGGTTTTCACCTTTGTGTCCAAATCTTTAATGTTTCCTTGTATGAAGAGTTAACCCTTTAGGTTTTGGATCACAGGTTGTCCAAAGGCATGTCCTATCCCTGGGTCTGATTCCTGAAAGGTCACCTTGGAGGTTTCCTTGCTTTCACCTTCTCTCTTACTATTTCATGCCACACTATCATCTTTAAGATCCAATGCTTTAGATGACCAGCCCAACTGAAAGCCTGCATATTGAATAGCAAGTAAACCCTTTCCTGACTCCATTGCCCAATGGCCTTGAATGTTCTATGAATCATCCCTCCTTTGCCTAAAATCCTCTTTTCTCATCCTTGTCTTATATTGAACCCTTCTTTCCTGATTCCCAACAACCGAACAAAAATAAAAAAAACAAATCCCGCGCCTCTAACTAGCCTAATATCTTAACTTTGAGCTTCAAAGACATAAAATCTTTCCATATTTTGTTCTATATGTAAAGTTGCAATGCATACTTTATGTGTGTTTTGCACATTATTGAGATCAAAATATTTCTCCATCTCTAGTATCCATGTGACGGGATCCTTGCCATCAAACTTCCTCATGTCCATCTTTGGAATATGGTAGTTCTTCCATCCAACATTAGATTTTATGACATCATGATTAACATTTATTTTTTTCTCATCATGATTTTTCTCTACTATCTTTTCGCCATTAGGAAATATTTCTTGTATCAACTTTGCCAAAACTTTGATGTATCATTCTTCATGTTTTCCATTTTTTCATCGATCTTAGCTTCAATGTCATCCATCTTAGCTTCCATGCCAACTTCCATGCCATCAATATTAACTTCCAAACCATTCAACTTAGCTTCCACGCCTTTCTTCAAACCATCCATCTTATTTTCCACGCCTTTCTTCAAAACTTCCATTTCATTTTTTGTTGCTCTTTGCGATAGGTGCACTTTCTCTTGTAATTTTGATATCTCATGTTGCATTTATTCATCTTCATGAGTCATAGTAGATCCTTCTGAAGGCTTAATTGGTGTTGAATTCTTTTTAGGAGGTATTTTAGAACCTAACACTGAAATATATGCTCAATAGGCCCTTGGAATCACTTCAAACTAATTTTTTACACAAGACTTATGCAATTCGGAAAAAAATACACATATTTTTCTTGATTTTAAGGAGTTTTATATTGAAATTAAATTAGATCTATGATTTTGGAACTTTAATATCTGAAATTTGGCCCTGATGTAGCCCTCTAAATCCTCTTTCGAATGCCATAGGTCTGACCTGATTTGGATTCTTCAAGGAAAAGTTATGTCCAATATCCCACAATGACCTAATTATGGACTGGTTCAGTAGAGCTAACTTGTACAACTTGCCACTTGTCACTGTTTCCTCCTTCAGCTCTGAAATTGATAGACAGGAAACTATAGGCTATGTACTTACGACCACTTTTTACACAATTCCAATATGATGCTCAGAGAGAGAGTTATGAAGATTTTCCCACGATCACCTCTTTGAGATGAAATTTGGAAGCCTGAAAATGCCCTAACTTCTACAAATCCTACCTCCCAAAATAATGTGAATCAATCTCTAAACTTTTTCCACGATGTTCCTCAGGATTTCAGCGTCTATCTGTGAAAATTTCAGCTTCCGAAACCTCGTAGAAAAAATTTTATAAATAAAATTTCGCGATGACCTGTTTAGGTTAAATTCAGGAGCCTAAAAAAATCCCTAACTTTGTAATATTCCAAATTAGGAACAACTACACTATTGGGAATATCTCAAGATATTACCAATGTGGAGATCTAGCAATACATCAACATGACTGGAAATAGTAGCGAATAACATCAACTTCAGAAAATGCAATAAGATCTCACAGCCATGTTATTAATAATATGGTAGCAAGAAGTGTACTAGATCTTGAGGAAATGACCACTCAAGCTTAGGAAAATCCCTCATCAAAGACACAAGTACAATAGTCATGAAATGCACTGCTACATATGATAAGCCAAGCTATGACTGTGCAATCTATGAAGAAGAACTGCTGCAAATAGATGTCAATACATGGATAGGACAATGTATAGCTCAAATAAAGAAGGGGGAGAAAGATATCAACCCCTAGAAACATACAATACACAATCCTTGAAAGGATCGGCTGAAATAAGTACAAAATGGAAAATCTGCAGAAATACCGAAGTTGCTGGGCAGCAGCTGCAACTCAGAAAATAGAAATGGATGGAGATAGCCATTGATGCTACAAATGATGGCTGAATCTCATCCAAGGGATCTCTCAGGTGAAAGGCTGATCCAATCCCTGAAGATCTCACCCTCCAAAATAGTGGAGCAAGTCCCCACTGCAATGGCACTCATAAATAATGCGGTCTAGAGAAAGGACTGTGTTTTTGGTGAAGGGAAGTGCTTGGCCTGATGCCAATGATCTGCAATAAGCTCCAGAAACTCCCTCACTAACTTCCCATAGGAATAGAAGCTCCCTCCTCTGAAATATGAGCCAAGGAAATGGTGTGTGGAGTCCTCCACTGCAACACCCAACAACACTGCGTTATACTTGAGCATAAATAACGCAGTAATTGAAAGGAGTAGCTTTGGACTTGAGCCAAGAGATGTGGAGAATGAATAACAACCCCTCAAGAGGCCTCTCAAGAAGGTGAAGAAATCCTAGACAGGAATTCCCCCGGCAATTATTGCTAAACAACAAAAGAATGCACAATGTCTGAATAGACTATGAAATCAATAATCCCAAGCATGAATAACAATGGCTGCCTTGCCCTCCTTTTAAACAAGTGAAAGCTCTCTCTCCATGGGCCCCACTCATTAGGGTTTCCTCCACCAAATATCCTCTTCCTCATTCACACTGTGTTGTCTTCCAAAGTGGGCCACTCCTCCTATGGCAGCGCTATTGACTTGGTCAAACCTGACCTTGTCTTCATGCATTTTCCCCTTTTCACACTTGAGGGTGCAAAATGAAGCTACTCTGATGATCCCTTTCACATTAGGATGGATTCTATTCATTTCTTCATTAATAATGGTTTCCCTTTCCCATTTATTAAGCTGTTAGGTGATAAAGACAAAATTTTAATATTCCATTTAGCTATGTCCTAAAATGGGAATATTACAGTCCTCCCCTCTCAAATGTTGTTTATCCTCAAGCAACTGCAAGGATAGAACTAAAGAATCTCCACCCAAGGCATGGAGTCTGAAATATGTTGAGGAACATCTTCCCCATGTGGATCCTCCATCCCCCAAGCAATCATCCATACAAAGTGAGTTACCTCCCAACATGGCAACTCTTGAAAATCACCTTCCACCTTTGGCTCCTGCAATATAGGTGGGCTGAAAATATGATCTTGGTAGACAAAATAGCCTACCCCGCGCTGTCCTCCTCTCCAGTTCGGATAAGTGTAGAGTATATGTTGATCTTGGGCTGCAATAATGTTGCCCTCAAGTGGCAAGATGAATACTAGACCTCCAAGGATCTCTTCTCCAGCGTTATTAAACATGATATCCCAAATCATCTCATATGTGATGAGTTGGAAGTCACCATCATATGGTATACAATCAATCATATGGATCACCTCAAATGGAAACAAATTTTTTGTTGTAGTGGCCACATGTGCTCTCATGCCCCCATTAGAACTTGTAATGCAAATAATGTGGGAGATCTCTCCCCCAAGGGACACATCCAACCAATGTGTCATTCCCCAATCATGCTCTCAACAAACATAAATACAACAACAACATAATGAATCATAATGAGAACCACACTTGCTGTCATGTGTGGCAAGGGATAAGGACAATGGTCCCTCATTTGTAACTAATCCAGTTTGACCCCCAACTGCAAAAAAGTGTGACAAAAAGTGTGGCCTCTCAACCACTTTCTTGTTGTCCTACTATCCTCAAATGTATGGAGAAAGTGAATGATGTAAGGTGCAAGGTGAGTAGATCCTCCCAAATACATTTCCTCCCCAATTCCTCCTAGGGAGTGGTCACCAATAGTCCTCATGGCCTCAAGTAGACCATGGGGTATAGAAAGAAGAATGCTCCTCCTTGGAGTAACATCCAGTACATATATGGTTAAGTGATGAATATAAAAATCATCATGCGAATAAACAATACCCTTATCATAATTTTTGTGTATGCAAATGGAGTGGCTCCAAAATGAGTCTCCTCTCATCCTAAAAGAGAAAAGAGGTGGTTGTGTTAACTCCTCCAAAGAGTTATGTATCTCCTCCATCTACACATGATATATGCATCTCCTCATATGTTGATCTGTCAATATAATGCAAGCAAGATGATCCTGGGAGCACTCCACTCCTCTGAAATCAATGAATGGTGCCTCAACATGTGAAGCATCCATCCTCCTCTACTGGTCCAGTGGTCTCCCTGGCAAAATATCTCCATGCAATGAGACATCCTCAATAGGTGATGACTGAATATATGAATGAACAAATCTGTCCATGCTTCCACTGCGCAATCCAATCACCTTCTTAGGTGCATCAACCTCATAAAATAGACAGGGATGTGTGCTCCTCATCACATCATGATGGTCATCCTCCCTATCTCCTCCTTGTGTCTCCATGGCTCCACACCTCCTTAATAATGGCACATGTAAAACATGAGTTGTGCCTTGATCTCCATATATGAGATCCTGGGGACTTCCTTGCAAAGATGTAAGCATACCTCTACTTGGAGCAAGACCTCCTCCTTCCTCCGCATGAGGCACTAGATAATCTATAGATGGCACAACACTGTTGCCCTCAGCTTCCTCAACAAAGATAGGCAACCCTCCAATAATGTTGCTGCAAATATGGAATCCCTCCCAAGGTGGAAGTAATTCCTGATCATAAAAGGTCAAGAAGTATCCCCTTTTCACAATGATAGTGCCATCTCTTAATCCTGCAACATCATACAAGAAATGAGAGCAAATATTCTCTTGCTCTCCAAAGAATGACCCCAGCAACAAATGTTTTTGTTGCTCCCTCATGCTTTCATCATCCAAGATATGTGATGAAGACATAGTAAATGACATGAGTGTTGCATCATCACTATGCACCCATACTCCTTATTTCTCCATGATGCCAGCATCCTGCCACATCTTCTCCATCCTCATACCCTTGGAAAGAGTGTATGCCAAGTGATGGCCAAACTCCTTCAAGAGTAACCAGCGCAGCCAAGCCTCCTGCTACCCGGTATCATAAATCTGCAAGTACCTCACCAGCTCCTTGCTCATCATCCACTCAAACAATTGTGGATGTCTCCTTCCATCCTTCATCTTGGTACTCCTCCCATGAGGGCTACCATCATCCCAAATCAAACTCCTGCATTTCATGGGATCTTGAAATGAAATTTTCCCAAGGATCAATTTGACCCTATGAGGATCCAAATAGGTGGTAGGAAAAAACCTCCCGTCATGATGTGCAGGGCTCAACAAATGTCCAACACAGTCATGAGAGATGTTATCCATCCGAAGATGTCCTCCATCTTCTATCTACTCCTGGGAGAAGGGAAGAACCTCCTCAATCTGTTGAAGAATGTTGCACTCCATGATGTGTGGGAGTGACCTCCATTGAAATCTCTCCTTGAGATCTCCTCCTCATGCATGTTCCTCCAAAACCAAAGAGGTCTTGTATCTGCTACCAGTAGAAGTCTCTCTTTGAGTTGTGGCATGCTCATTGAGAGAGTGTCATCTAGAGAGGAGAAAGAGTTTCTTATCTCCAGATGTCTACTCCTTCTCACTGCTTCCTCCATGGCTTCTTGAATGAAGCTGTCCTTTGAGTGCTCACATGAGGACTGGCTCCTCTTTTCTCCATCACTGCTTTTGCATAGCACAGTGCTATTCTTCTTCTCTAGGTCAACTTCATGCAATGATGTAGACCCATCCAAAGTGTTTGCTAAAATCACAAGAGATGTATTTTTAATCATACCTTGGTGAAATTTGGAAGCTCCTTGCAGGGTTGCAAGAGTTTCCTCCTTATAAGTGTTGGCCTCCCAAACTGTTGAAGATGAAGGATGCTCCTCCATGGAATCAACAGCACTGGTACATGCCTCATCAACTGGTGGTGAGGGCTCCTCCCTCATTTTTCCAAACCTCCTGATAAATCTATAAGAAAACTCAATAAGAGTAGAAACCCTTGTATGGCTTAGATGGTTGATCCACCAATTCTTTGCTTCACCTTCAAGGTGCAGCACTGTAATTTCTACAGCCTCTCTGTTTACTACAGGATGTAGTAGGAAGAAAGCCTCTAGTTTCTTCACCCAAACCTCTGCTGCACATGTGAGTGATCCATCAAATGTGGACAATAGAAATCTATTGCCTCTCATCATCCCGTGGCTGTGGGGTCTTCTTTCTTCTTTCTGCTGAATAAATTGTAGTAAAGCTAAAGTCTCTTGGAAGGCTCTAGGTTTAGCTTGATATTCAGCAAGGTAGTCACTTATAATTTTGAATTCCAAGTTTTCTTCATGCTTCTGGTCTTCTTCTTTGTGAGAGTAGGAAGTGCATGGTCGCTCCTCTTCTCTTTCTTCAATCTTCTTGACCTCCTTGGAGAGGTCTCCTCTGGATCTGAAAATAGATGAGAGTAAACTCATCTTCTTCATCATATTGATCTTCTTTGGCTGAGACTCACAGGCTGAGCCAGAGATCATGCTCTGATACCACTATAATATTCCAAATTAGGAACAACTACACTGTTAGAAATACCTCAAGATATTACCAATGTGGAGATCCAACAATACATCAAAATGACTGGAAATAGTAGTGAATAACATCAACTTCAGAAAATGCAGTAAGATCTCATAGCCATCTTATTAATAATATGGTAGCAAGAAGTGTACTAGATCTTGAGGAAATGATCACTCAAGCTTAGGCAAATCCCTCATCAAAGACACAAGTACAATAGTCATGAAATGCACTTCTACATATGATAAGCCAAGCTATGACTGCGCAATCTATGAAGGAGAAGTGCTACAAATAGATGTCAATACCTGGATAGGAAAATGTATAGCTCAAACAAATAAGGGGGAGAAAGATCTCAACCCATAGAAACATACAATACACAATCCTTGAAAGGATTGGCTGAAATAAGTACAAAATGGAAAATCTGCAGAAATGTCGGAGTTGTTGGGCAGCAGCTACAACTCAAAAAATAGAAATGGATGGAGATAGTTGCTGATGCTGCAAATAATGGCTAAATCTCATCCAAAGGATCTCTTAGGTGAAAGGCTGATCCAATCCCTAAAGATCTCACCCTCCAAAATAGTGGAGCAATTCCCCACTGCAATTGCACTAAGAAATAACGCAGTCTAGAGAAGGGACTGCGTTGTTGGTGAAGGGAAGTGCTTGGCCTGATGCCAATGATCTGTTATAAGCTCCAGAAACTCCCTCACTAACCTCCCAGAAGAATAGAAGCTCCCTCCTCTAAAATATGAGCCAAGGAAATGGTGTGTGGAGTCCTCCACTGCAACACCCAGCAACACTGTGTTATACTTGAGCAGAAATAACGTAGTAACTGAAAGGAGTAGCTTTTGCCTTGAGCCAAGATATGTGGAGAATGAATAACAACCCCTCAAGAGGGCTCTCAAGAAGGTGAAGAAATCATAAACAGGAATTCCCCTTGCAATTCTGCTAAACAACAAAATAATGCACAATGTATGAATAGACAATGAAATCTATAATCCCAAGCATGAATAACAATGGCTACCTCACCCTCCTTTTAAACAAGTGAAAGCTTTCTCTCCATGGGCCCCACTCATTAGGGTTTCCTCCACCAAATATCCTCTTCCTCATTCACACTGCGCTGTCTTCCAAAGTGGGCCACTCCTCCTATGGCAACGTTGTTGACTTGGTCAAACCTGGCTTTGTCTTCATGCATTTTCCCCTTTTCACACTTGAGGGTGAAAAATGAAGCTACTCTAATGATCCCTTTCACATTAGGAGGGATTTTATTCATGTCTTCATTAATAATGGGTTCCCTTACCCATTTATTAAGCTGCTAGGTGATAAAGACAAAATTTTAATATTCCATTTAGCTATGTGCTAAAATGGGAATATTACAAAATTCCACAAATCATATCTCTGAAACTATTGCAAACCAAGCTCTGAAATTTTTTGACGCTGTTACTCAGGATTTTGGCTTCGCGCTCTAAAACTTGCAGCTTGTGAACCTTCATAGAAAAAAGGTTATAGTGAAAATTCCACGATGACCTGTTTGGAGTAGAGAAACCTTAGAATCCAAAGCTCTGATACCAAATGTTGTGAAACCAGCTCCAAAATAGAAGAAAAGAGAGATCAACGCCTTATAAATCAGCCACTTCAAGGGGGAAACCTCCAATACATTACATAAATGAACAATTCTTGGATGATACAAATGACCAAAACCTCCTTCTATATATAGGAGTCCATGGGGCCACAATATAATCCTAACCGACCTAACAATAATAATGTAAGGGCGTAATAATAACAATATTGGGGTTACAAGGGTACACAATGACAAAAGGGGGCTACACTAATAACAATAAGGGACTAAACTAGTAATATAGGGACCTAAAAAATGTGATGCTACCTTGCACTCTCTTTCCCCAAATGGAAATGGATACAAATACAAAGTAGTGAGACCTGTGTCTTATGTGCTTGTATGGAACAAAAAATATCTATGTTTTTTTTCTCCCTCTATCCACTCTCAACTAGTCTACTCATCTCTAGAAAAAAATGCACCAAATAGAATGGAACCCATTTTCCTCTGATTGGTGTGGCTATAAAATAGTCTAATAGCCAAATATGGGTTAAATTTGATCCATTCAACCCTCAATATGAGTTACAACTCAACCCTTCTAGAGCCATATTCTCCCATGTGGCTAGCTCTTTTCCATGAGTAATAAGGGTTGACATCGCATCCTATCGAATTATGGTTGTCAATTTCGATAGGTCAACTTCTAGTTGGAAAAAATTTCTCATGAGCTCTGATTGAGGTGGTTCTTGTGCCATTGGAAAGGCATCAACTCCTAAAGTTTTCCACTTGAATTTTTCCAACTATACCTACTTATAAAAATAACCTTCTAAGATTATTCCTCCAAATTTTCCACTCTAAAAGCATCGAGATGGATGAAAAATAATATGTTGTCTAATATAAATCAAATATTAAGTAATTTGCATTCTAATTGGTAATATATTTTGTAATTAACAAATTGTGAACTTTTCTTAATATTTTTTTATGCTTTCAATTATTTAAGAAAAAAATACAAAGGTACTTATTTAAAGACGATGATTTACTTCTACACAAATTTCAATTTAACTTAACTGTAGTTATGTAATGCAAAAATTAACTTAAACACAAGCTTACAAAAAGAGTAATATTATTTTATTATATTTATTAGTAGGCCTACTTCTAAATTGTTTTCAACAATTTTTCTCTTAGCATGTGTGTGCATAGAAATATGGATGGCGATATTTTTGTTTTGTTTTTTTTTTGTTCAGGTGAATCAGTAATTCATTAAATTAATTTGGGCAAGGCCCAAGATAAAACCTAGGGGTTCCCATTATAACATTAATAGTATATTATATTTAACACGAGTGTGGGGAGCCTACTCTTTGAGCCTTATCACAGGGGTCAAATATGTTCCCGTGGGATAGGAATCAAGTGGAGGGCATAAACTTGATGATTAATTTAAATTTGGAACTTTTTAATTCTAAGATGATAACGAAAAATAAGAATGGGAACATTTCATAATCTTATCACCCTCTTCTTTATGAAGTAATATTGAGAGAAGCGATGTTCCTATCTAAGGTCTTTTTTATCTCTAATCAAAGCTCACTCTTTAGCCAATCACAATGCTTATATTCTTAAATAGTAAAGTCATATCTCCACGATGGAAACGGTATCTTTTATTTGAGTGAATAAATGGTTTTTTTGGATGTATTAAAATTGATAAAATATTTTTATATCTAGATTTATTTATTTATTTTTAAATATTTGGAATGTCTTCAATTAAGAAAAATTACGACAACTAGTAAAAAAAGTTTGAAAAAACATAATGTAATTTTATAACTTTTCAAATAACTAATAAGATTATGATAACTAGTGTTTTTTTTTTTGGTTAAAGATCTTAGTTCAAATGGTTTGGTGAACAATTTGTTTCCCAAATTAAGTGGATGAAAAGCTAGAGACATGTTGTAACTGGTTTGTTTGTAGCATTATAAAATAGTGATATATAGTGTAACAATGACAGTCTACTAATTGGATTTTTTCATAGTTACACGGGTACTGCTCCCAAGCATTGGAGAGCATGTACACCAAGCTCCCCTCCTCCTAGGAGCTTGGGAGCCTGTAGGAAACATTCCGAAACTGTTGGGAGATTCAATGGGTACTTTAGAGCTTTTCGAGAGCTTCACTGCAACAAATCTTTTACGTTTTGGGAGCTTCACTACAATGAATAAGTGCAAAATTAGGTGTATTTAATGTTGCCAGCTTAGGTGCTACTTAAACTGATGGAATTGTGTGAAGGGAAGGGTATGTCATTGGGTCTAGATCTGGATATGGGTCTGTAACTAAGAGAAACAACCCGTTTATGGAAATCCCTTCTATCCAAATGAAGATGATGCGCTTGGCCAATCCTGATTGGCAAGATTTGGATGGAAATAAATAAATTATTTTATTTTTTATTTTTAATATATTATATTATTGCTGCTTCCAACACTATGTTTCCTATAAATTTAGGCAAAACTTCTAGCCATGCCAAATAATTTAGCTAAAACTTCTAGCCGTGCCAAATACCCATTCTCATTGTTAAACAATGCATGGTAAACACACACAAGGAGATAAGATAAGCGTGAGTCATCATTTTATTAACCATAGATGTGTATTTATATTACATTGTTGTGTTTAAGGATGACCACCAACACTAGAATGCTTAATGCATTTCTCTAAACTCTCCCATAATTGGCAAGAAGCTGAAGTCTTCTGCTAGAGGAAGTGTCCCAAATTCTTTGAAGAGGAAGAATATCAACCTCGCATAGATGGTTTAAGGGTGACCACCAACCAAAGGCATGCTCATGGGTATCTATGTCTCTGGCTACAACTCTGAATTTGGAATGACAGGTTGGTTTTGGCTCAGGCTCGCTTGAACTATTGTGTCTTTGGCTACAACTTTAAATCTGGAATGACATGTTGTGGCTCAGGCTCGCTTGAATTGTTTTGTCTCTGGCTACAAATATGAATATGGAATGACAGGTTGTGGCTCAGGCTCACTTGAACTGTTGTGTCTCTGGCTACAACTCTGAATCTGGAATGACATGTTGTGGCTCAAGCTCACTTGAACTGCTGTGTTTCTGGCTACAAATCTGAATCTGGAATGACAGGTTGTGGCTCAGGATCGTTTGATGTGGCTTCGAAGCTTGTAGATGACCACCATTTCACCCCCGGTTAAGTACAAGGTGAGATGATGGCGAAAACTCAACTGCAAGATTGTTCAATATTCTAGAACAAGTTCTGACATATGACCTAAACATCTTCTTACATGTTGATTCCCATTTCCAAGAAGCAATCCATCCAAGATGAATCTTTGTTCTTTCAGGATGCTTTTTTCTGAAGCATATTTGTGAAGAATGAGTGTGCCAACTACAGTGCTGGAATGGGTGAAGATCGAAACAATGATATTTCATATGGCCAACTCGATCACATTGTTTGGATTTTACAATCTGTTGTTGTTGTGGTAGAGGAGAATAATTTGGAACACCTAAAGGTGAGCTATCATGAATAAATCCGACACTCTGAAATTTTATGGCCTTGTAATAGCCTAGAATATGAAAGGACAATTCCTTTTCATATCCAAGACTAGTATGTGCTTGTTATGGAAAAGCTCTTCACAAGGTCCGATGACGGGCTTGGGAAATGTAGAATGAACTTCTGCATCTGCATGTAACTTTGTTGCTTCATTAGGCACTAGATATGAATCAATTGCAACATTATTGACTTTCTACTTATGGGAGTCTGTCTCAATGTTCTGAATAGAAAAAGGTTCAGAATGATGACTCCATTGTTGTAATTCTTCTTGCTGAAGTTGAGATCTAGTTGCATAAACTTGATCTTTTTGTTAAGTCTTTATATCACTAGTATAGCCCCTTATTGTTGTTAGTGTAACCCCCTTATTGTTATTGTTGTACCCCTGTAACCCCCATATTGTTATTATTGTGCCCTTACATTATTATTGTTAGGTCGGCTAGGATTACATTGTGGCCCCACTAGGATTACATTGTGGCCCCATGGACTCCTACATATAGAGATGAGGTTTTGACATTTGTATCATCCAAGAATTGTTCATTTATGTAATGTATTGAAGGTTTCCCCCTCGAAGTGGCTATTTTTAGGGTTTTGATCTCTCTTTTATTCTATTTTTGGAGCTGGTTTCATAACATTTGGTGTCAAAGCTTTGGATTCCAGGGTTTCACTGCTCCAAACAGGTCATCGTGGAATTTTTGCTATAACTTTTTTTCTATGAAGTTTCAGAAATTAATTTTTTTTTATAGTACGAAGACAAAATACCGAGGAACATCGTTGCAAAATTTGAGAGCTTGGTTCGCAATTTTTTCTTATATATGATCGGTGGAAGTTACAGCTTTTTGCAGGCTCTTGAATTTAACCTAAACAGGTCATCACGGAATTTTCGCAATAAATTTTTTTCTATGAGGCTTCAGAAGCTGATATTTTCACAAAGCGAAGCTGAAAGCCTGAGGAAACTCTTGTAAGCATTTCATATCTTGGTTCACAATATTTTTGGATATATGATCTGTGGAAGTTAGGATTGGTTCAGGCTCCCAAATTTCATCTCAAAGAGGTGACCATGGGAAAAACATCATAACTCTCTCTCTGAGCATCGGATTGGGATTCTGTAAAATATGGCCACAATTAAACGGACTATATTTTTATTTATATCAATTTCAGAGCTGAAGGAGGAAACAATGGCATGCGGCAAGTCGTACAAGTTCTCTCTACTGAACCAGTCCATAATTAGGTCATCGTAGGAGATTGGGCATAAATTTGTCTTCAAGAATCCAATTCAGGTCCGACCTGTGGCATTAAAAAGAATATTCAAAGAGATAATTCAGGGAAAAATTTCAGATATTGAAGATCATAAATCACATAGATAATTCAGTTTCAATATCGAGCTCCTCAAAATCAAGAAAAAGGCCTGTATTTTTTTTCAAATTGTATAAGTCTTGTTTGAAAAATTAGTTTTAAGTGATTCCAAAGGCCTATTGAGCATATATATTAGTATTGGGTTCTAAAATAACTCCTAAAAATAATTCAACACCCATTAAGCTCTCAGAGTACTCTAGTATGATTCATGAAGATGAAGAATTGCAACATGATCTATCAAAATTACAAGAGCAAGTGCACTAAAATTTGCTCTTGCAAGGAGCAACAAAAAATGAAATGGATGTTTTGAAGAAAAGCATGGAAGCTAAGATGGATGGTATGAAGAAAGGCATGGAAGCTATGATGGATGGTTTGAAGAATGGTATGGAAGAAAAAATGGATGGTATGGAAGAAAAAATGGAAGGTTTGAAGGAAGGTTTGTCAAAGTTGATACAAGAAATGATTCCTAATGGCAAAAATATAGTAGAGGAAACTCATGATGAGAAAAAAAATAATGTTAATCATGATTTCATAAACTCTAATTTTGGATTAAAGAACTTCCAAAGATGGATATGAGGAAGTTTGATGGTAAGGATCCCGTAACATGGATACTACAGATGGAGCAATATTTTGATCTCAATAATGTGCAAAACACACAAAAGATATGTATTGCAACTTTACATTTAGAAAAAAATACATTTGTATGGTATCGATGGCTTTGAACCCATAAAAAAATTATCATGTAAATTTTTACGAAGCAAATGATAGCTCATTATGAGGATACAAAGAGAAACACCTTCTTTAGCCAATTGATAAATCTCAAACAAAAGGGTTCAGTGGCGGAGCACATTGAGGACTTCCAAAAATTGAATATAAGGGTAACTGATATTCCAGAGGAACACAGGATTGATTTCTTCATAGGGACTTTAAAGGATAACATCCAACATGAAGTTCGCGTTTGGGAACCAGAATCATTAGAGAAGGAATTTAGGTTGGAAAGAAAAATTGAATGTAAAATTATGGCGACAAGGAAGCTTACCACTCACATCTATAAAGATGGAAGTGTTGATACTTCTAGACTTCCACAACCTACAAGGTTGACACCACAACAATTGGAAGAAAAAATAACAAAAGGGCTTTGCTACAGTTGTGATAGCAAATACACTAAAGGTCATAAGTGTGATTAGAAGAAATTATTTTACATAGATTGTGAAGAGGAGGAAGAAAATGAACACGAAACTTCGAAAGAAGATGATATACACCAGGAAGCAACCCTAGAAGAATAAGAAATGAGTCCGACCATATCCTGTAATGCATTTGCAGGAATTACCACTCTTCAAACTCTCAAGATAGAAGGACATATCAAGAAGAAAAAGGTAATAGTGTTTATTGATTCGGGTAGTACCGATAATTTTATTCATTGTAAGGTAGCCAAGGAATTGAATTGTTTCCTATACCCAGCATCAGAATTTCAAGTGATGGTTGCAAATGGAGGAACTATAAATTTCTCTAGAAAATGCCATAATATCAAGCTATCCATGGGGGAATATGTATTGAATATTCCAATGCTTTCCATCCCAATGGGAGGTGCTGATGTTGTACTAGGAGTACAATGGTTACAATCTTTGGGGACGGTAGCTTTCAATTTTCAACAACTTTTCTTGAATTTATTTTTGGAAGGAAAGGAAATCGAATTACGGGGTATCACAGGGAAGCCAAGAAAGATAATAATCTCTAATGTCATGACAAAGCTTCTGAAGAAAGAACAACGAGGTGTAATTGCACAATTATGCTCAATAGAAGTTCCAACATCAAAAACATCTATTTATCCAGATCTCCAAAAAGTCTTGGACAATCATTCCAAGGTGTTTGATAATACCAAAGGATCATGATCATGATCATGCTATTCATTTGATTCCAGGAAGTTTTCCTCCAAACATCCGGCCTTACAGATATCCTTATGTCCAAAAGAGTGAAATTGAACATATGATTGCAAAAATGTTAGAGGTTGGTATAATTCAACCTAGTCAAAGTTCTTTCTCTACTCCAGTAGTATTGGTGCACAAGAAGGATGGATCATGGCACATGTGTCTGGATTATAGGGAGCTCAATAAGCTCTGTTAGCACCTGAATTGGACCCCAGGTTGCAAAAGGCAAATCAGGGTAACAACTAAACCACGCTCAACTTTGTAGCTAGCCCTACAAGAACAGGAGAGGGCTCTCTCCGTAAAAGAATATTCAATGGAACACAATAAATGGACTGATATTAGGCTAGGTAAAATGATAGGGATAAAAAACAAATGAATGAATGAATTTCAGGGATGTGTGGGATATAAAGGGACAGTTGATACCGGGAATTAAATTAGGACACAGGGTATTTCATGGGGCAAGATAGGCAGGGAAATTAGCAATTAAAATTTAATGAGGATGGGATGGAAAGACTGGTGAGGAGCTGAAAAGGGCACAGCAAATGAATCCTTTTCAAACAGAAGAAAAACACAGAGCATGAATGATTTCCCAAGGCAGAGCATATAGAGATGGATTCTACCTTTCTATCTTGAAAGCATTCAAAGGAAATGTTTATGTATGAATGGAACACATAACAATTCACATATGAAACAAAGGAGAAAAAAAAAATCTAACTCTCATACCACATGGATCCCATAAATAAGAGCTGCATCTCTTATTAATTCCTGTCAAACTATACAATGTAGCGCAAAGATGTTCTTCCACACTATTTCCCTACTTTCTAAGTTACAGATTCTCAGACTTTCAGACTGCTTACAAATGATTTACAATTACATTAAATAGTCTGAAATGTGGGAACATAGATCCACAAGAAAAGGGAGTTGTTTTAACAGCTGAAGAACTGAAATACAATCATAGTAAGAAACACAACAATCTGCCCCTAAAAATAAGAGACAACATTGCGTTTGACTACTTGGAGATTTTGCTGTTAGGCTGTATGAAAGAAAATAGGTAATCCGATGAACAGATCTCCTATTTTGCTGCTTGCTGTAACAATATTTGTCTTAAATAAGCTCTCGACCCTTTGACTGTTGCTTTGCTTTCCATTATCTTTTTATTCTCTGACTTCTTAATAAAATACCGTTGCAATAAAATAAATTGAATTTATGCCTTTTTTGAAGGGAAAATTTATTTTTAAATGGGAAAAGGGAAGGGAAATGGGGCGGAAATAATATGAAAATCACAATCGGAATTGGAAAGGGAGTAGAGAGATATATATATTAAACAATAATGTAATCGCAATCGGAATGGACAGGCGGAGGGGATATGACATATAATAACATATTTTGCGATGTGATTGAAATATTTTAAATATAAACGATTTATCACATTAACAAAGGGAAAAACCCATTTAATTGGGAAGAGGCAGAAGGACCTGTGGTGGGGCCCAAGGTGCCAATCGCAATCAGAATCGGGATCGGGAGCGGAAGAAAGTGTATGGGCACGAAGGATATCGCCGATTGCGACGAGCGATCAATCGCATCGGAGATCGGGAGTGGGGCAGAATGTTATTTGAAACAACATTTCCGATGCGATGGGAAGAACCCTTTGTATTATAAATTAAAACCAAAATTTGGGTTTAACAAAGGAAACGGCCCTTTATTATACATGGGCGGAAGTACCGTATGGTGGGCCTAGGGGTTAATCGCAATCGAAAATCGGAGGGGACTGCAATCTGGGAAAGTTGCGATTGGAGGATCGGAGGAGGGGATGCGATCAGGAGATCAAAGGAGGGGATGTGATCGGGAAATAAGAGGAAGACTTGCGATCGGGTAATCGAAATGGGGGTGCGATCGGGAGATTGGAGGAAAGGTTGCGATCGGAGGAGGGGCACAAGACTTGCGATGCGATCAATCGCATCGGAGATATTTGTGATTGGAGTGATTGGGGCACTTCAAATAAAACACACGATTGGAAAAGGTTTGCGATTGCGATGGGGGGTTTATAATATAAGAATTTATTATAAAGTGTGGTGGGGAAGTGGTTGGGAACGGCGGGGTTATATATATAACATAAACTTTATTATAAATTTTACGGGTGATGGAAAGGGGAAGTGGTTTATACGGTGATACTTTATAATATCAAACTTTTTATTATAAAGTTCTATGGCATGGAGGGGAAGTGGTTTAGAAATTAAATCACATATTTTATTAAATGATTTATAATGTGAATTTATAATCGGAAAGGGGGAAAAGGGGTTTTTAAAGGGATATAGAACTTTAATTAATCAAAGTTTAAGGGAAAAAATGGGAAAAGGGGAAGGATTAGGATATAGGGGGCTTTTACTTCACTTAAGCGTAAATTTCAATCCAGAAGTCAGTTTTGAGAGTGTAGTATACCGTTGGAAAGCTCTTTCTGCACTCTTTCTGATGGATCTGCTTGGAGGATGATTTGGTGCTGAACATGTTGCGGAAAACTTCTTTGAAGGCAGGGACATCACTTTGTGGAGATAACAGCCTATGAATTGTGACTTATTACACATGATGATAAAGAATGAATAATAATAAAGGCGAAATATCATGTTTTCACCTCAAAACATGGTTTTGAGGCGAAAGTTACATCAAACTGAATAAAATTTCTCTCTGATTCTTCCAGGTGCTATGAATTTGAGCTTATTGGCTTCCTCATAACCTTGCTGATATTTATTAACATTTGACTCATTAATTTGACCATGGTGAGACCCTAGAAACTAATGAGACCCATCCTATGACCTACTGATATTATTTTAAGAATGAAAGTGAATAATGACTGAAGACCATAGAGAGGAAAATAAGCAAGTTTCACATGAGGGAAAAATAATGAAGAATTACTACCATTAATGAATCCATGACCTAGTGGAATGGTGAAATTTATTCGGTATGAAACACCTAATATGCAAATACAAAACAACAGTTTTGATCACTGATGGCAGTATGACTAGACTGACACTAACATTGGCTCCAATGGGGATGGTAGCTCCTTAGAGGTGCCAAGAACACTGTAGACCAAGTAGCCTTATCCATTGGGCATGGAGTCAAAAATGTTGAAAAATGACACAAATGCAAACTGACCCTGACTCTAGACTAAGGCTGAAAACTGAAATAAAACCAAACCATACAAATATCATCCAAGTTTTATAGCCTTCACCTCGGGCCCCAAACTTGAATGACTGTGCATTTTGAACTTTTCTTTTAGAAAAATAAAATGGTATATACAATGATGATGAGATATATTCTGATCCATGTCTTCAACAGTGGTAGTGCTTCAATAGCCTACCATTTACTACTCCTCCAGGACAATCCTGGCCATCCATTTCTGAAAGCAAGAAGCCATTCTGACCCCTATATGCTGTAATTATGTATGGTCCCTTCCAAAGGTTGTCAAATTTATCGTGCTTCCCTTTGTCTTCATTTCTTGCATCCCATTTCAACACTACATCATCCAAATGAAACTTTTCTACTTTAGTCTTCCTGTCATAGATGTTTTTAATCTTGTCCTGCAACTGGCTCGCTTTCTGTGACACTTCTTCTCTTGTTTGTTGAAGGTGGATCATCTGGTTGATCCTTCGCTGGTTGTCATCATCTTCGCTGCCAAATTCTTGTAATAATATCATAACTGGAACTGTAAGAGAAGTAGGAAATATAGCATTAGTACCATAAACCAGCTCAAAAGGTGACATACCTATTGATTTTTTACTACTAACTCTGTCTGCCCACAGTGCGTTGATAAGCTTCCGGTGCCAATTTCTTTTGTTTGCCTCCAACATTTTCTTAATTATATTCATCAGTGACTTGTTGGATGACTTTGCCAGGCCGTTGCCTTGTGGATAATACGCCGTTGAATGGCCCAACATGATGTTTTATTTATCACAGAAATCAATCATTTTCTTTGATCTGAACGCGGCTGCATTATCTGTCACAATTTTACATGGGCAACCAAAACGGGATAAAATATTTGATTCCAGGAATTGAATAATTACTGTGTCAGTCGCTTGCTTGGTAGGGATGGCCTCGATCCATTTCGTAAAGTAATCTGTCCCAGTTAATATCCATCGATTTTGTGCTGAGGACGCGGGATGTATTTCTCCTATAAAATCGAGCCCCCACTGCTAAAAGGGCGCGTTCACTGAAACAAGTTTCAAAGGAAGTGGAAGAAATTTCTTCTTCCCTTGGAAATTTTGACATTCATGACAATTCATCACTGTTTTATATAAATCAGAAAATAATATGGGCCAATAATACCCGGCTCTCACTACCTTGTTCGCTATAGTTTTCCAAAACAGGTGACCACCACAGTCACCTTTATGGAAATCGTGCATTACCTTCTGAGTTTCTTTTTCAACCAGGCAATTTAGCAAAACGCCTCCTGGATCCTTCCAAAATAGAGCACTGTTCAAAATGAAATATTGGTGAGGGTCATTAAAATTTCGTCACTAGAAGTAACAAAAGAGCATTGGTGAGGGTCATTAAAATTTCGTCACTAGAAGTGTCACCAAAGAGAGAATTAGTGATGGGCCTTTAACGACCCTCACCAAAAGTGTCATTGAAAATGTCTTTGGTGACGGACCATAAAGGACCATCACTATATACACTTACAGTGACGGTTTTTTAAGGACCATCACCATATGTGACATTGGTGACAGACCTTAAAGGTCTGTCACAAGCATGACCCTCACCAATGTGCTTTTTTCTTGTAGTGTTACCTCCAAGTTTAAGGACAAGTTGTGGGAGGATCAGGAGTTGGAGGGTAAAAGGAAGCTAAGATGGTATAAGGAAGTGATCAACCCCACCCTTGATAATCAGAATTCTCTCTCTGTGTTGTCCAAAAATAAGAAAAAAATGAACATCGCTAAGATAATAAGTAATTCCCATGAGCTTCGGAATGAGACCGAGCGATGGTCTATTCCCAAGACCCATTGGAATGATAGAATCTGTTAGATTTTCAATTCTAAGTGTGTGGAACATGAAAAGCACTTCCTTTTAGACTGCTCAACTCTTAGTCACATTCGCTCTCAATTCCCTACCATCTGCCACACTTCCAATATTCTTGACCTATTAATCCAACCCACCTATAGCAATATTGGGGTGCTTATTTCCTTTCTCTTTGACCATAGAAACAATATTTCGAAGAATCAAACTTAGATTCTTTCTCCTATCTTATGGTCCAATAGACCACATTGGTATGAGGGGTTTCCACAGTGCATTATATTAGATATCATTTTTGGGATTCAACTGCGTTAATTTAGTCATTTGTCTATGACCATTTTCATGAGAGGTAGTCGTAACTGACTAATTTCTCATGATTTTTGAATAGTCCACTTAGCACTCATTACATCGGGTGATGCTCATCATCATCATAATTAATAATGCTATTAACAAATGGTAACCATCATCATCACCATCATCAATAATCATATATATATATATATATATATATATAACTTTTTGAAATAAGAAATCTAAATTTTTTATATTAAAATATTTATAAATTTTTTTATTGAACAACCTGAAGTGATCAACCCCACCCTTAATAATCAGAATTCTATCTTTGTGTTGTCCAAAAATAAGAAAAAAATGAACATCACTAAGATAATAACTAATTCCCATGAGCTTCGGAGTGAGACCGAGAAGTGGTCTATTCCTACGACCCATTGGAACGATAGAATCTGTCAAATTTTCGATTCTAACAATGTGGAAGATGAAAAGCACTTCCTTTTAGACTGCTCGACTCTTACTCACATTTGCTTTCAATTCCCTACCTTATGTCACACTTCCAATATTCTTGACCTATTAATCCAACCCACCTATAGAAATCTTGGGGCACTTATTTCCTTTCTCTTTGACCATAGAAACAATATTTTGAAGAATCAAACTTAGATTATTTCTCCTTTCTTATAGTCCGATAGACCACATTGGTCTTAAAAAATGGTAACCATCATCATGATCATCATCAATATATATATATATATATATATAACTTTTTAAAATAAGAAATCTAAATTTTTTTTTTGAACATTATTTTATTATCTTTTACTATAAAAGTATTAAGAATTTATTTTAGTATTAAAAAAGTATTTTAGTAGAAATGGTATTTTAGTTTTAAGCTTATAATAAAAATACTTTATTCTTCTAATTTATAAGTTAAAGATTTTAAAGTTAATAAAAATTTTATTTGGTAAGATAGGAGGCATATCTCATAACATTTGCTCCGATCTCTAATTTCTAGTTGAAGATATGGTTTTGCATCTTATTATGTAGTATCACAACATCATGGTTTCAATCAAAAAAATATTTAGCGACTACATTGATATAACAGCTTGTCATATCTTCTGCCACATTCTCCTAGTATAGATCAATCTCCACATATTAGTTTACAACATTATTTCCTTAGATCGAATTGTTAAGAGGGAGCTCAACCCAAGTTCTTGTTTTCATGGCAATGGAAATGTGTGGGAGGACAATGTCAAAATCTCCCATTATATTACCTCACAATTATGATATCAAAACATGCATTCAACACAAAATTACTAGTCAAATTCTATCTTCATTACATATTTTAAGAATTCAAAAGAGAATATCAAAAAATTTCTATCCATACCAGCTAGCAAGGTTAAAATAAATATTTTAAAAAATTTAGAACCTTAACTTTTTACTTCATCTATTCTTGATCACATCAAACCCAAGTGTTGAACCTGGACGCTCTCATACCACTATGTAATGCCTTCCCTACCCCCTTAGAGTGTTCCAAGAGTGTTCCAAGTTGTAGGGAAGTTGTTGCATTTGGGTAAACCGACATCCATGGTCTCATTATAAAGATGGTGCTGTAAATTTCGTCAATTTAAAAAAAAATTGGAACCCCATTATGATACCACTGGTGGACTGGTCATGTCGAAATTTTTCTCATAACATAAATTTATCTCGATTTGATGCCCAAATTATAAGTTATGGAAATTTAATGTTCAATCATTTAAACTACCTTATCACATCATCAATACCTCCACAAGCCCTACAAAGTAGCACACATATCATTGCCACATCACATGTGGTATTTGCGACATCAACACACCAACACCATCCCACTAAAACCGAATAAGTGCATGACAGATTGTGGAGCTAGACGAAAGGTGCTAGTCATGTTAGTTGACAGGAATATTTTTGTTGTGCCTCCTAACAACCACCCCAAATACACTCTGCCACTTTATTGACATAACAATTATGTCTAGATGATGTCGCTTTACCACCTATCATCTATTATGGGTGCCACGTATCATGTGAAATTTCCCCTATGGCCACCAAAAAAGGCCATTCCAACCTACCACATGTCACACTTAAAATATTCCACATCAAAAAATTATCCATATCATTGATCAACATCAACGAAAATTACATGTCACAATACACATGTCCATGCCTGCCACAATGTGCAGCGCACCACCTCAGCTTTATCAAAGTGACTTATTGGGTCTTGATCGTCCATGCAAATTGACAATTCCTCCCTATATGAAGTTCTATAGTGTCCACACTTAATTTCCCATCACACCTCAATGTCATCAAGCCATCACCTCATACTGCTAAGGAGTGAGGGAGGCCCCTATAAAAATTAGGCATGACGAGATGGTAATTTCAACACCAAGAGATGGGAAGGACTATATTCACACTCACTGTTAGTAGCACCAACCTCTAAAGAGCTACTACCCAATGATGGCCATAGTGCAAGATGAGCCACTAAACCTATTATTAACACTTAATATGCATGCTAAACTTTGAGACTAAGCAACTTAGTTGTGATTATCCCATGATTAAGTAATTTCATGATTTCATTCGTTCTTTTGTGAATTATGGGTGGTCCCAGTGCATCTAACAGCTCTTTGATTTATGACAATATATATATATATATATATATATATATATATATATATATATATG
The DNA here is from genome assembly GCA_034641835.2 of Pinus albicaulis. NCBI lineage: Eukaryota > Viridiplantae > Streptophyta > Pinopsida > Pinales > Pinaceae > Pinus > Pinus albicaulis. The sequence goes on from CM076581.1 coordinate 1,480,143,513, forward strand.
GGAAGGATTAATACACACACACACACACACACATACATACACACACACACACACACACACACACACACACATATATATATATATATATATATTAATCCTTCCCATCTAGGCCACTAAGGATTTAGCCTAAATTTGAGCTGGACCCCTCCTAAGATGGCTTTCCTCATTAACTCATAGTGGAACATATATCCATACTTTCATTGAATTTGACCCCTCCATGATGATCAGTGTATGATGCCTGATAAATATCTTGATACTAGGATGTATCTGAATCTCTCCAGTACATCTCGCCCAGACACAACGCTTTCGTTACTACCTTCAAGGATCCAGATAAAAGGAATATTTATTCCTTGTTCTAACTTAGATTTTCTCAAGAATTACAAGGATTCCGCCAGGGTTCTCCTAGAAACCTAGCCTTTCCTAGAACCTTAATAATCATAGAAACACATCCTCATACAAAACATTATTAAACCCATTTCTAATCATATATAAAATTATTTCACAAAAGTATAAGGCTACTTACTAAGTCAATCCATTTCTAACAACATTGTAATTTTACTTATAGAAACAAAAGATTTCACCATCAATTGATTATAACATTGCGATAATATTCTCAAAGTACCTTGCATTATTTCTCTATTAGAACATGATTCAAAAAAGGTAAATAACCTTTCATGTACAACAGAAATCCATTCTAATACAAATAATTCCACATACAATGTTTTAACATACATATTAATTATCATTTTTACAACCAAAATCCTTGATTATCGCAACATCCAATCCACAAGATTCCACACACCATAATAGTCTAGTTAAATGTATCAATTATCCATACATGGAAATAAAAATAATTTTGTTCTTGGTGAATATATCAAGTAAATGAAACCACATACTATATCATACCAATCGAGGAACCTCACGTATCCATGCAATTTACTACCTCCTCCTCTCAAAGAGAGTTTCCATCCTTCACCAAGGTAGTGAACCATGATATTCACAACATGGAACATTACAAAAAACACATACCATAACTAGTTAGTTGAGGCATATAAAAACTACGAATATACATGTAATAACATTGTAAACCATTAAGATAACAACTACACATAGGTAAATAGATTTATCATGATCATGAGTGAATATTTAAAGAAACACTTAGTATTAACAACAAAAATATTAAAAATCATGAAGAGGTGGCACTAATCAATTCACATAGCACATAATTCGATCTGTCAAAGAGATGTCCCACAAACATGGCTATAACATTTAACCACCCAACATAATAATGTATAAGGTGTTGATACGTATGAAGTAACAAGTTAGTTTTCAGATGTGTTTCAAACCATCCATAATAGACATATTAGGCAAATTTCAACAGATTGAGAGGTCACAACCATATATCCTATGTAGCTTATATTCACCATAGATACATAAGTTAGTTGGACAACCATGGACATATAATTTTTCAGACACTCTTACCTAGATATTTCAGGATTTTTCATTAGTCATCCATGGCACCATATGTATAGGAATAAATATTTTCCTTATTAATGTAGGAATGACTAACAACTAAGGTAAGTACTTCAAATATCCACCCAATCATAGGCTAACTACATTGCAATAGTGCTTGCAAATGACCACTTGCAAGGCATAATTATATCCTTAGGAGTGAATTGCTGAAGGGAAATGTATGCCAACTAGTCAATAAAATGACACAAGAATCGAAAGATCACATAGTGGTTCCACTTGCAAACCTAACAAGATATTTATGAACCCATTATGGTTCCTCTTACTAAACAACCACTTGTTTCTTTTCTTTTTCTTTCTATCAAACACACTTCCATGCCCTTGAACCAACACCTAATATTTTTCTTGATCTCTCCTAAGTTTTTTCCTTCTTGTTATAGCAAACCTTTCCAGCTACTTATTTTTCAGCGAAGTGAATTTCCCCTGTGTGCATGTGCTTACTTGTCTTCTAGGTATTGTCAAATTTACTGATCATATGCTCTCCTTCTAAAAAATTACTCTCATACCTCATGTACATATGTCTTTCCTCATATGCATATGTGTTCACATTTCTACTCATTAGATTTTTTTTCATATTCATATTTTTATCCCCTTTCTCTACTGTGTGTTTTCCCCTTTCCTATAGCATGTTGACCATGGGAACACACCCCACAAGAGAAGGATGACCTTGTCCTTGCTTATGAGCCCATGCTCCATTTTTAAATTCATGTGCCACCTTGATATTAAGTCAATAGGAATATTAGTGGCAAATAAATGCATAGTTATGAGTTTCATCTTTTCCCAAGTAACTTTTCCTCACAATACTGAATCCGTGTCCAACCTCATCCCAATAATTTTTAATGTTTTTCCATAATTACTTTTAATGACAATTGTACATAATAATTTTTACATGAATGGAAACCAAAAGTGTTGTCACAAAATTTCTGTCTCATTAGGGGAATTTTGAGGTATAAAATGGGCCTCCTAAGGAAATTATAAAATAATAGTGGAAATAATAAAACAAGATTTTATTACATCATCAAAGTTTAGAGGGAAAAAATAAAAAACTACTTTTTCAACTCGTATTTTGAACTTATCTCCCTAAGGTTTTACTCAAATTTCAAGCAGGAATACACGTTGGATAAAAAATTCAATTCTCCATACAAATAGTACACATGTTTCATACTTTTGATGAACCCTGCTACACGAAAAATGAGAAATGCATGGAAAACGTGATTGCAATCACATTTTTTTTATGTATTTTTCATTTTTCATGTAGCAGGGTCCATCAAAATTGTGCAATATGGGTACTCCTTGGATGAGGAATTAAATTTTGCATCCAAAGAGTGCTCCCACTCGAAATTTGAGTAAACCGTTAAGGAGATAAGTTGAAAATACGAGTTGAAAAAATAGTTTTATTATTTTATTATTTTTAAATATTTTTACTTTTTTACTCCAAAAATGGTCAATCTTCCCCCATGGTTGACATCATCATCTTGAATCCTATTGGTTCTCATAAATTTTATTTTGGTTGTAAATTTTGAGTAGGAGTCCCATTTTATACCTCAAAATTCCCCTAATGATAATTCATGTAATACACACATCAATGCAACATTATGTGGAAATTTCAATTTTTTTCTCCGCTTTCACTTGGTCTACTTCATAGATTGTATCGTAATACTTTCAGCTTGAACATATCCAATACAACAACTCACCTAGCCTCATGTACTAGTCATGATAGAAAAGTATCAACAAGAAAAATATACATACACTACAAGAAAAAAGGACATTGGTGAGGGGCAAAAAATGTCACCATATGCTCATTGGTGATGGTCGAAAGAGCCTTTGTCACCAAAAACTAAGTGTCTCCAAAGGTGGCATTGCCGAAAGGATAAGTGTTGTGGTTACATTCAAGGTTCGTCACCAATACTTATTTATAATGATGGATAGTGAGCGTCACCATTTCATATGAGCAATGGTGACAGACAATAGCCTCGATCACCAAAAATCTGAATGTCACCAAAGGTGGTATTGCCAAAAGTATATGTTGTGGTGACATTCAAAGTGAGTCATGAATATTTATTATAATGATGTATAGTGACCATCACCATTTTGTACGAAAAACAACGATTTATTGTGATGGAACTTTCATGGTCATCACTATTGGTGCATATATGTGGTGACATTCGTTGACCCTCACCATTTCATATTTGGAGAGGGTCAAAAAATGTCATGATAAGCTCATTGGTGACTTCAAGGTTCATCATGAATAATGACCATAATGACAAACAATGACACTCACCATTTTGTATCAACAACAACGATTTATGGTGACAAACCTTTCATCATTGTCATCATTGATGCGTATATATGGTGGCATTCGTTGACCATCACCATTCCATATTTTGGTGAGGGTCTAAAAATATCACCATAAGTTCATCGGTGATGGTCAAAATATCCTCCGTCACCAAAAAATAATCGCCTCCATTCCATATGAATATCAGGGCACGATGGAATGATGGAATCGAACCACCAACCTCCTACTTGTAAAGTAGGTGCTCTTCCATTGAGCTACCACCCTTTAAGAATTATGCTTTTACAAATTATATAATGAAACTTCATAGATTGTAAATTCTACAACTTTCAATAAATTAAAGTCAAGACAATCTTTTACTAAACAAGAAAAACATCATCGAAGCTCAAGGTCCCTACCTAATTGTTATGGAAGTTATGAAAAGTGGGTGGAGGGAAAAATAGTTACATATAAGAGAATCAATATGTTGAGTTGAATACTCGATTAGAATTGAAACACTGAAGACATTTATAGCCTATAAATGACCTATAACTTGCAAATGCACCCAATATTGCAAAGGAAATGTCATAAGTGGATAGCATTGGAAGAAGAGCATTGATGAAGAAAGATGAAACATGTTACAGGTTGAATGAAAGAAAAATCTCATGTTGTTGGTGTTGGGTGACTTTTTATAATCAGGAGTTACATAAATTATGTAAGATGTCACAAGGTCAAAATAAAAAAATAATATGAAAACTGCTTCCAAAATACAAAGCAGTTGAAGTCAGTGGCATAAGAAGAGAGAACATTGTGGCAATGCTTTAGGTCTAGCTTTACATTTTACTTAATGGTTTAGCATATTTATTAAAGCATGGTGGTTGAAAGGGTTGGAAAAGGGTAAGTGGATAGAGGAGTCAACATTGCATGGTACATTTGATGAAAGAAAAAAAAAATCAAATTTTTTTACAAGCTTATAGAATAATCTTTGAGGCCATAATTTGAAGAAGTTGTTGCTATCTTAGTTGGAGAAGGAAACATATAATTGGAAAGAGACAACATTGTTGGTACATTTGGAGAGGGTACTGTAGATCCAGGGGGAATATAGCATGATAGCCCTGATGTAGAATTATATCTAAACGATTTTCTCAAGAAACACAGTCTAAAATCGTATGTTGTCTATTTCAGTGGTTCTCCTGTTTATAACACCTACAACTATTATGATAAAGAAGTTCATGGAAAAATAAAGTAGGATGAAAATGAGGGTCGAGAATTATGGTGAATGGCCCTGTCTTGGGCATCCTTTGGTAGAAATTTAGTTTGATCATTGAAAAAGGAGTCACTACCTTATGTCGAGGTCCACATTCAGACACCACTCCACATTGATGTTACTCTTGTAAAGTTAACTAGTGAACTCAACAGTGAACAAGCGAATTTTAGAAGAAAGGGAGAATGTTCAAATAGAAACAATATAGTTGAATTTTTTGGTAGGACTGAAGCAAACACTTGTGGTTAAATCTTGTCAACATCTCTGACGGAGGAGTAGACAAGAAATCCATTTTGATTTTCAATAAGAGTGGGGAGCTAAAAAATGACATCGTTAGTGAGGGACTGAGAAATGATGGTGAGGTTGATGATATTCATTCCAACACTATGTTTTCACGGAGAGACATAAATCATGAGGATGAGTTTCTTCCAATGAAAAAGGCTCTACCTTATCCTACAACACTTGAATTAAATTTGAGGAAGAAAAACTAGTATTGTATGCTCCCGGATAGTTGCAAGGGAAGCATTTCAGCTTGGGAGAGATATTCATGGGTTGGAAGTTCTTATGATAGCCATTTTAAAAAATGTGCACTCAGAAGTTATCTTGGTTTTGAAGTATGATGGAATTTTTTCTTGGTTGCACACCCATCAATGTGCGATGTGACGAAGATCTATGGACCATGTTCGTGCATAGGGAATTGAGGATTCCAGCACTATGTTTTCATGTAGAGACAAAATTTATGAGGATGGATTTCTTCCTATGAAAAGGGCTCTACCTTATCCTACAACACTTGAATTAAATTTGAGTTAGCAAAACTAGTAATGTATTCCCCGAGATACTTGCAAGGGAAGCATTTCAGTTTTGGAGAGATATTTATGGGTTGGAAGTCTTTATGATGGCCATTTGAAAAAATATGCACTCAGAAGTTATTCAGTTTTTAAGTATGATGGAATTTTTTCTGGGTTGCACACCCATCAATGTGGGGTGCGAAAAATATCTTTTGACCCTATTCATGCACAAGGAATTGAGAATGTCGTTGAATTGAGCATTCTAGCACTATGTGCACTCAAAATTTATCTCAATTTTGAAGTATGATGGAGCTTGTGCTGGGTTGCAAACCCATCAATGTGGGGTGTGAAAAAGATCTCTGGACATTGTTTGTGCACAGGGAATTGAGGATGTCTTTGAATTGGGGATTTCTGTTGGGAAAAATACTGAGAGGGGGGGGTGAATCAGTATTTACTGCTTATTCAAAACTTTTACTTTTTCTTGCTTCTAAAACCCATACGCGACTTTCCTGATACAAAATCGCGTATATACGCGGATACCCTTTACGAAACTCGTGCATACACAGAGATCTAATTATGTCATTAATTCTTCAGTTATATCATTCCATCATTCATTCATTAGATGTTTAATAAACAGTAAACATGTGCAGTAAGAACAGAATAAACCATCACACAAAGCATCACACATGAACACCAGGATTTTTAGGTGGAAACCCAAGTCGGGAGAAAACCACCGCTGTCGTTGCTCAGCCTTCAAAAATTTATTATAGAGAAAACATCTTACAACATATGTGCTGGTGCAGACTCCTACCAGCACGCAGGCACCCACCTACACTCGTTTACCAGCCTCTCCTGGAAGGGAGCTCCAACCCCCTGACTCGTTTACCAGCCTCTCCTGGAAGGGAGCCACGACCCCCTGATCTCGTTTACCAGCCTCTCCTGGAAGGGAGCTAGAACCCCCTGACTAAAGGCTACAACCCTCAGCACCTCTACGGACCACGTTTCATCAATTTTCACACTGGATCCAAAGCTTCCTTTAGGACACCACTTGCAGGCCACGTTTCATCACATTTTTAGACTGGACCCTTTCCATACTTTTAAGCACAGGCAACCATGAAACAGATACATATAACTCACTGACTGATATCAGTAAACCAGCAGAACAGATTAGACATTTCTTACCACAGACTTCAGCAAACCCTAGTTTTCATACGCGCTTTCCTTTCTCTGATGTCTCGTATATACGCGCTTACGTTCACATAAACCAGCGTTTTCTTCAGTATATATTACAGAGCTAATTTTTATTGCGCATACGCGCTTTCTCTTCAGCGAAGCCGCGTATATACGCGCTTCCTCTTCGGTGAACTAGCGTATGATTCTTCAAACTTTTATGTCATTGCAATTCTTCACAACAGATACATCACTTCAGATTTTACCCTTTACCTCAGACAGATGTTCGCCTAGATGTTCGCCTCATCATAGATCTAATCATTCCATAAGCAGATCTAGCAAAATACAAGTACAATTCAGATCTAGATCCCCTTCTTCATCATTGGTGCATCATACATTCAGATCTAACATTCAACTGTAACCCTTTTCATTCAGATCTACTTCAGAGAGAAGTATTCATTCAAGCTCAGACATCTTGCACCCACTCTCATCATTTTCACAATGAATTTCTTCTCTTTATATAGGTTTACCCTTTTTCAATACCATGAGCCAAAACCACATTACTTCCGATGGTATTCCTGGACGGGGTCATTTAGACGAATCATTACCCAATACAATGGGTCAATACCATGGTGGTTACCCCTGGTTTTGCACTTTATGAGCGCTTTTTGCCCATACGCGACTTGGCACGTTGTTTCCCGCGTGCATACGCGACTTCTCCTAGACAGATCCGCGTATGCCTTGAGACATACTCTTTTCACCATAGATTTAGCCCATGCTGAATTCCTTTCTTCATTGCCTTCTGTACTCACTGTAGATACATCAGATTTAGATCATCAAGACATATTCTATTAGGCACAACTTCATCAAGTAAGTTGCCATCATCTTCATCAAGTGGGTTGCCATTCAAGGACAACACTCAGCATCATATTGCTAACAAACATCATTTCATATTAGATTTACATCATTTACCAAGTCCATCAGGTCAAGACTAACTTCATCAGGTGGATTGCCATCAAGGACAACACAAGTCAACAATCTCATGTCTTCATCTTCATTCAGTGGGTTGCCATCAAGGACAACACTCTGCATCATATTGCCAACAATCTCCCCCTTTGGACTTGATGGCAACCACGATGGTGTTTGATCACCACAACGGATAGGTACATACAATGACACCATGTCACTCTCCCCATTCTTTGACACCATTCTTTCTCTTCATTCAAACACCATGTCACTCTCCCCCTTTGACATCAAGGGCAAAGGGCGGATCAAAACCAACACACTCTCCCCTTTTCTCCTCATGTAGAAGAAGCGTTCTGCAGATCTGATGTATACTGAAGTGACCAAGCTCCCCCTGAGTTCATGCTGAATCTTCAAACATATTTTTCAATAAAGTATATGACTTTATGAACTTCCTATCACCAAAGACTCATATTTACATCAATTACCCAACGAACCAAGTGGGTTTACACAATTCAACTCAGTATACATACCCAACCAACCAAGTGGATTTACATATGAGACTCAAGTACCCAACCAAGTGGGTTTACACAATTCAACTCAACTACCCAACCAAGTGGGTTTACAAAATTTGACTCAGCTACCCAAGCAAGTGGGTTTACACAAATTGACTCAGCTACCCAACCAAGTGGGTTTACAAATTTGACAAGTCCTTCACATGACTGAATATTACAAATTTATATCAAAGGTCTCATCAAGACCTTTTCACCAAACTACAAATATAACTTTAAGACCAACATATTTCAGAACCATCATAATGCCAACAATGCATTATACTCAGCAAAGCTAATGCTCCCCCTGAAACTGTGCATCCAAGCATCCTTTTCATATGACTAAGGCTCCCCCTTAGTTTGTGCATCTTGAACACTTTCACCAACAAATCATCAAGGCATCTTTATCAAAACATTAGAAATAGAATTATGAGAACTGGAACACCACCAGAGATACCAAACAATATCAGAGATACCAAGCAGCACTGCAGCTGTGCTGAAGAGAGCTGACTCCAAACAGAAAAATGTCAGCAATCAGACATACGCGTTTTTATGTGTATGAACTCGCGTATATACGCGACTGTGTTTCAGGAAATCCGCGTATCCAATGCCATCTTCTAAATTTATGTAGATTTGTGCTTTTGACTGGCAGAGAACACTCCCAGCTTCTGTCTTAGATACTCGAATGCTTCCCTGGGCAGAGGTTTGGTAAAGATATCAGCAACTTGTTCTTTGGAGGGAACATACTCCAACTTCACCTTTTGCTCAAGCACTTGTTCACATAAGAAGTGATACTTGATGGGAATGTGCTTGGTCTTCGAATGCATAACAGGATTCTTTGAAATACCGATGGCACTTGTATTGTCACACTTAATGGGGACAGGAGGTGTACATTTGATTTGAAAATCTTGTAAGGTTTGCATCATCCAAAGAAGTTGAGTGCAACAAGATGCGGCAGCCACATATTCTGCTTCTGCTGTAGATAAGGCAATAGAATTCTGCTTCTTGCTGAACCAAGATACTAACCGGGGTCCCATATAGAATGCACCACCACTAGTGCTTTTCCGATCATCAACACTTCCAGCCCAATCTGCATCAGTGTAAGCATGAAGAGTAAGATCAGCATTCTTTGGATACCATAGACCAAGGTCTTGAGTTCCTTGAAGATATTTGAAAATTCTTTTAATAGCCTGAAGGTGAGACTCTTTTGGATTAGCATGGAATCGTCCAACAATCCCAACTGCATGCATAATGTCTGGTCTAGTCCCAGTGAGATAAAGTAAACTTCCTATCATTGATCTGTATTCTGGTTGATTCACCGTGGGAGAATCATCATGAGAGCTGAGATTGCATCCGGTTATCATTGGTGTACTTACAGGTTTGCATTCTTCCATGCCATACTTCTTCAGAATTTGCTTAAGATATTTTTCTTGTGATAGGAATATACCATCTGTAGTTTGATGCACTTGCAAACCAAGAAAGAATGTTAGTTCCCCAAGTAAAGACATTTCAAATTCTTGCTGCATGACAGAAGCAAATTTCTGACTCATAGATTCTTCATTACTTCCAAAAATGATATCATCAACATATACCACTACAATCAATAGTTTATCATTTTCAATTTTTGTGTATAAGTTGCTATCAGTAGACCCCTTTGAAAATCCTTGTTGATGAAGATATTTGTCAAGGCGATAATACCATGCCCTTGGAGCTTGTTTGAGACCATATAGAGCCTTTTTAAGTCTACAAACAAGATTTTCATCATTTCCAAAAATGAATCCTTCCGGTTGTTCTATATATACTTCTTCTTCTAGATCACCATTAAGAAAAGCAGATTTAACATCCATTTGATAGACTTTGATTTGTTGATAACTTGAAAAAGCAAGAAACATTCTGATGGCTTCAAGTCTAGCTACGGGAGCAAAAGTTTCTTCAAAGTCTATACCTTCTTGTTGAGTATACCCTTTGCAAACCAATCTAGCTTTGTTTCTTACAACATCCCCATTCTCATTTAACTTATTCTTGAAAATCCATTTAGTTCCAATGACATTTTTATCCTGTGGTCTTGGTACCAAATCCCAAGTGTTATTCTTTTCAATTTGATCAAGTTATTCATTCATGGCTTGCTTCCAACATTCATCTTTGCTAGCTTGATTGATGTTCTGTGGTTGAATTGTGGATAGAAGTGCCAGATGAATAGAATATCCTACAAGAGTTCTC